>CM050323.1:124548813-124583693 GCA_027475135.1 Bactrocera correcta
GTAGGAAGGGTAAGTTTGGGTACAACTAAACATTTTATACTCTTGCAACTTGCCGAAAACATTGGCAAGAAACCCGCATACCGATTTCTATCAAGTATCAATCTCAATTTTGTCTCAAGTATTAGCTTACACGGACGGAAGGACAGACAGAAAGTCATCCGGACATCAACTTTTCTCGCCATCCTGATCATTTATATACATAAAACTTTATATCTATATCGCATAGTTTTAAGCGATACTTACAACCCTTAGGGAAATAAATTTATTATAACGGGTGATTTTTTAAGAGCTTGATAACTTTTTTAAAAAAAAAAACGCATAAAATTTGCAAAATCTCATCGGTTCTTTATTTGAAACGTTAGATTGGTTCATGACATTTACTTTTTGAAGATAATTTCATTTAAATGTTGACCGCGGCTGCGTCTTAGGTGGTCCATTCGGAAAGTCCAATTTTGGGCAACTTTTTCGAGCATTTCGGCCGGAATAGCCCGAATTTCTTCGGAAATGTTGTCTTCCAAAGCTGGAATAGTTGCTGGCTTATTTCTGTAGACTTTAGACTTGACGTAGCCCCACAAAAAATAGTCTAAAGGCGTTAAATCGCATGATCTTGGTGGCCAACTTACGGGTCCATTTCTTGAGATGAATTGTTGTCCGAAGTTTTCCCTCAAAATGGCCATAGAATCGCGAGCTGTGTGGCATGTAGCGCCATCTTGTTGAAACCACATGTCAACCAAGTTCAGTTCTTCCATTTTTGGCAACAAAAAGTTTGTTAGCATCGAACGATAGCGATCGCCATTCACCGTAACGTTGCGTCCAACAGCATCTTTGAAAAAATACGGTCCAATGATTCCACCAGCGTACAAACCACACCAAACAGTGCATTTTTCGGGATGCATGGGCAGTTCTTGAACGGCTTCTGGTTGCTCTTCACCCCAAATGCGGCAATTTTGCTTATTTACGTAGCCATTCAACCAGAAATGAGCCTCATCGCTCATCGGACACGGACGCGAAACACATTTCGAACCGAACACTGATTTTGGTAATAAAATTCAATGATTTGCAAGCGTTGCTCGTTAGTAAGTCTATTCATGATGAAATGTCAAAGCATACTGAGCATCTTTCTCTTTGACACCATGTCTGACATCCCACGTGATCTGTCAAATACTACTGCATGAAAATCCTAACCTCAAAAAAATCACCCTTTACTCTGTAGCAACTGGTTTCAAGAGTACCATTTTTTTGAAATTTGGGAAAGCCGTTAGCCATTTAATGTTCCTTGGTAAGAGTGTTGGCAATTCATAAAACACCACATCGAAGAAGTATATGAGAAGCTGTGGTTGAGCCTGTCTTCTTTTCCTCAAAATTAGTTCGAAATTATATTCTGCTTATTAAAACATTGAGAGTTAAGAGAACTTAACTGTATTCTCCAATTTGGCTGATACGCTATCACATTTTGCAAACCACTGGTGGATCTTCAACAAACAGATTTTAAAGTTATTGTTTCATTTATACAAGTTAGGGTTTTTGTAAAACTTGCTGCCTAGAAATTTTAAAAAGTTAACTTAATATTTCTTGTCCAAAATAGACAGGGATAAATACTGTTTTTTTATGCCCTGAACAGGGTATATTAAGTTCGTCACGAAGTTTGTAACGCCCAGAAGGAAGCGTCGACGACCCTATAAAGTATATATATAATTGATCAGTATGTTGAGCTGAGTCGATTTAGCCATGTCCGTCTGTCTATCTGTCCTTTCGAGAAGTTGCTCATTTGTCGGAACTGCCGATATCGGACCACTATAACATATAACTGCAATACAAACTGAACGATCGGAATCAAGTTCTTGTATGGAAAATTTTTACATTTGACGTGGTATCTTTACGAAATTTTACATGGACTACTGCTTGAGGTAATCGCGCTGAAACCCATTCGTCGAAATATTTGTTCTCTAGGTTGGTATGACTGTCTGAGATATCTGTGCCAAATGTCATATTAAAATAATCATTAGTGTTCTGTATACGCTTGTCTTTCTGAGGTCCATAAAGTGCATTTGGCGATTTTTACGGTCGTCGTTAAGTCAATACTTCCCCGCAACCAAGATGTCATGAAACGTATTATTATCGGCGATGAGTCTTGGATCGGGGCTTGCGAAACCGGCGATGAATTTTTCAACTAAAATCGTGCCGCAAACACTGTATTCAACTATTTAGCTCCGTGTAATTTCTAGCTATTCAGCTAATTAAAAAGCCCGCTCCGGAGAACTTGTTATAAGTCAATTGAAGACACTAAATACGAATCGCTTCGAATATTAAGGGAACTTTAACATCTGTTGCAAATATTGGAAAAAACATTTGCACTGGTGTTTTGGGGCTAAGGGGGTTTTGATGAATATAATAAGAATTATGAACAAAATCTTACCATTTTTTCTTATAGATTATAAGTGGTTATTAAAATAGTCATCAGTTTTAAAAAGTATATCGTGAATCAGGCACATACACCAGTTAAAAAAGCGTATCAGAGAAATTGTCCAAAAATAGTCTAAAATCAGAATGTAACAATAGCTTTTAAATCGTGTTGCTTCATGTCAATTAATTGAGATCCAGGCTGTTTCTCATTGCGATTAAAAGATATGCACAGAAATAACTTAAATACTTTGTCTGCTCAATCTTACCTTTAAAGCTTTTGAAATGTGTAAACCGAGCAAAATCAATCACTAAAAAGCATTTTCAGCAAAATTTTTCTGCAAAAAATTATATATCTAATTGAAATAAAAAAATAATTATCAGTTAAAATACTCAGATACTTGTCACCAACTCGTCGAAATTGGGAGAGTAGCTAACTGAACAAACAAAAAGTATAAATCATATTAACTGGCATAATTAAATTCCTCTCATTATTAGTGGGACTTTTAACCACTGCCCTATTGGCTTACATGCGGTAAGAATGTGTATCTTTCCGGATACCGACTGTAGAAGCTGTTTGGAAGAAGATGCGGTAGAAGCGAGCCAGCACTTCCTGTTTGACTGTCCCGCTTTTGGGAGGTCAAGACTTAGACACTTGGGGGCGCATACCTTTGGACATCCCACCGAACTGGCGGGTGTTGAAGTTAAGCGTCTGTGTAACTATGTATTGGCTACAAAGCGCTTCGCTAATCTGTAAGTCCGAACACGGGAGTTTCTTTTCAATGGCATCACAAAGGACTAATTATTAGTCTATGTGTGATCTTTGATCAGCCATCTAACCTAACCTAACCTATAATTAAATTGAAATAGAATATCGGGAATGTAAATACGATAAACGTGAGTTTTCGTGTATTATTTTCAACTATATAACTTTGTTGTTATTTTATTAATACAAGAGGACCCATCCACTCTTCACTGTGGTTTGTAAATAGATGGTACTACTAATACCCTGTCTATGATTTCTAGTCAGCCTTTGCCTTTAAATGATACGCATAAAATTTGACAACTGAGGAACTACTAGTCAATGAGATATAGCATTTTGGGTAAAGCAACTTGTCTAAGCCAAAAAAAAAAATGTCAAATTTTCAAAAATAAAATAAATATAAAAAAAAAAATCGACCCACTCCGGGATTAGCAGGGATAGTTGTCAATTTTATTAAAGTTTTTTTTGAGAAAAAAAAGCGAATTTCCAAAAAATGACGATTTAACTTAAAGAAAAAAACCGATTATTTTATATAATTGATCGTTTTAAATTTTTTTCGTGTATTTTTTTGAAAAGTTCATTCAAAAACCAAAATTTAAAAAAAGGTCTCCAAAAGTCAATTTCTACAAAAGTTATGGCTATTTGAAAATAAAAAAGCTATTTTTTTTTGTTTTTTGATAATTCATAACTTTTTTGAAGTTGGACAAAAATTTTTGAAAAAATTCTCAAAAATATTTTTCAAAGGGTAGAAAAGGGTGGATAAGTTTCAGCAAAATCTAAAAGTGTCGGGTTCAAATGTGGTCGATTTGGTATGGAATACCCCACATATATACATATATATACTCATAACTCGTGGGCTCTTCTTGCAACTTAACAAATAAACAAATATTGGAGAAAACTTCAAATATCAGAGTCAAAAGACTTACAATGTATTGACTATACCTTTCGAAGGACAATCTGCATGCGATTCGATATTTCGCTGTTACTTTATTATCTGATTAAACGAATCGGTGCTTTCACCCAGTATACAAAAGCACGTTGTGTATGCTCAAAAGTAACTATTTATAAGATTAATAGTCATGGATGAGCTGATAATGATAATAGCTGATGATATGATGATAATAGCTCAGTTCGCAAAAATTATCTGATGTGATGATATATGTTATTACAGCTGGGCATATATGTATCTTGTCTGAAAGATGAAGAAAGAAAAGTCATTGATTAAGTACCAGCTAGAAATCTCACATTAAATTTACGTCGACATATAAGTAACTTTGCAACTTTTATAAACTCCATGTCTAACTCAGACGACTGCCTTCTTTGCAAATAAATCTTTGTTACTCTTCAGTTGTTGGAGTTCTGTGAGACATAAATTGTCAGAAATTGTGTTATTCTTGTACTAGTTCATGATAGAGATATGACTAGTTCGTTGTGGACCAAAGCTCCTAGTTGTTATAATTCGGATGCTCCTCTCACCAGTTCAGTGGCGACCAGACCATTTTAATAGTAAATTAGTATTATTCCTGCCAAGTTGCGGGTTACGTTTGAAGCATGCAGTGCGGCCTTCATTCCGCTGCCACTGCGTCATTTCAATTTTGCCTGCAACTTTCAACGTTGGCTGGCTGCTTATCATTTAATAATCTACGAAAGTTCATAAAAATTTCATTTGTTTGCATTTTGTGTATATTTGTTGTTGGCAGCGTTTTTACAACACTTTGTTTTCACATTTTCTGCACACATTTTTCTTTTATTTCAGTTGTTCCTTTTCGTTGTCGGCTAGCCCGAAATTGGCGCTCATCTCGTTGCAAATTTTTGTGGCACAACAACCACACAGCCAACTTACAATGGTCTGCTCATTATGAACATACATACACATGCAGACACACATAGTCACACACACGTATCGCAAAGATTTTTATGTACCAATAACGGAATAAAAAAAGCAAGATATAAAATAAATAACTTTGTCGGAGCGCATAGCAAATATACTGTGCTAGTCGCATAAAAGTTTATTGTTGTTCTTGTTCTATAGCATCTTAGCAACTCTTGCCAACGCAACGCAGCGAAGCGGTCATAAAGCGTGCCAGCAAATGCAGGAAGAGGAGGCAGATGAAGGACACGAATAAAAATAAAAAAACAACTAATGCTAAACATTAAACGACAACAACAGCAACAAAGCCTATGCGGGGTTGCCAAATTTGGTTTTTCTTCAACAGCTATGCAAAACCCGACACCACACTCCTCACCCAAGACGAAGACTGTGCGCGCGCTCACTTCGCGCTGCATACTTCACGAATTCCAGTGCACACCGCAAACCTTAAATGCGGCCAACGCGCAAATGCGCCTCAAAGTATGCAGCAGAGAGTACATTGTTGCAACAGCTGTCCGCATAGTTGGCGCGGCAACGGCACCAGCGCAATGTGGAGCAGTGCGGTGTAGCGCCCGCCAATGAATGGGAGCGGCAGAAGAGCAGTTGGGAAACAGCGCTGAGTTTATTAAAAATCGCTTGCAACATTTGTATTGCCATGTTTCGCACACTTTTAGGCCTTTTTGCGGCACTCACAGTTTTTATTTTTTAAAGCGCGCTTTTAGGATGGCAGCTTGCAGTAGGCTCCGCGTCCTGATTGCCAACACGCGTGCGTTTGTTTGTACTGCTGAATGTATGCGGGGAACTCGCGTCGCTTCAAGTACTTAAGATTCATTAGGCAAATGTTCAGTTGCGCCAGAGTAAATAAAAACTTTTTTGCTTCGCCGTTTTTTGCCCCGTTATTCATTTTGGCAAAGTATTTGCAATAAGCAAATGAGCGTACAACTGAGTTGGGTGAGCGTGTCAGAGTGTGTGTGTGGTGGATACGAGTGCTTGTGCGTTTGAATGCGGTTAAGCATCGCGGCGAACCTTGAGCCAAAAGCTACACCGCTTAGCCGTAGGACAAGCTGAGTTAACCAAGCCAGTTGCGGCAAAATAAATATTCAAAGTGCTTTCTCAACTGGGCCTTTTGTATTCGCATATATTCTGATTTTAGCAAAACATAAGAGCGATCTCAGCAATTTAATAAAAGAAGTACTTCAACGGAAAACATAGGCGATTAAAACCTGTAAACATAAGGCTTTTAAACAGTGGTCGTATTTAGTTCATTTATATAAAGCACTGTTTCCTTAACATAACAGATTGTATTATAAATAAAAACCAAGCGATGATAGATAATTTAATTACTACGACGGATCAAAAATATATTTGTATTAATCTTTTGTAGATATTTTGTCAGAAATGCTGATAGCTTTCCCTCATGAAAAACCATCAGTAATCCCCCATCATCTGTCGAATCCCACCTGCTTTGGCACTCCATTGTTAAGATATCCTAGTGGAACCTTTCTCCTTTCTCATCGCTAACCGTACCCAAATTTTCGAGAAAAAAGTTTAAATGGGAGTGGATTTAGTTTAAAATTTTTAAAGTTTTCGTAGGTTTTTATTTTTCGTTCAGAAACAGACTCTCAAACATTTCCACGGAACCAATTCGAAATTACTTAATATTTAGTTTTTGTCATCTTTTAGTTCTTTTCAAATTTAAGGTTCAACAAATATGCCTTCTTTAAGGGGTAGTAAAGTACTTTTTATTTTTTTTTTTTGCTTTTTTTTTTTTATTATTTTATATTAATGTACAATATCTTAGGATTATTCTGTGAAAATTTGAGAACAATTAAAGCAAAATTGACGGAGGTATACACTTGTAAGTCTCCGCTCTCCGATTTGTTTTTGAGCGGCTGTGAAACATTAAACGTGTTTTTCTCACACTTCACTTTCTCGAAGCCGGTGAACTCTGTAGCTCAAAATCTACTTAACCGATCCGCTTGAAATTTTGCACAGTCTTTCTTTACATAAATTGTGAGGTAACGCTGTCGAGTTTTTTTTGTTTTTTAATTTTAACTTATTTTTAAACAACAAACTTTCTGATTTTTTTGATGAAAAATCAGTATTTTGAGTTCCGAGGGTTGTAAAAAATTAAAAAAATCATTAAAAGAAAAAAAAAAACTCGACAGCGTTACCTGAGGAAACTTATCAACTAATCAAATTAACCCTCCCTTAACCATGCCTAGCTAAGCTAAAAAAGAGATTAGGCTTTCCAATGCATTTAATTGTTTCGAACGGTTAACAAAATTTTTCAATTTTCTAATCCAACCTTAACATGTAATGGAGGTAGCAAACCCTAGTTGGCATCAATGAGAGGTATACTCTTTACGTTAGCCTGCCTTGACATAAATTGGTTTCTCTCAGGTTATTCTTTATTTGTTCCAAAACTACAGAAAACAATAGTACCATCAAATCCTAGAAACAACTCTATGAATATTTCTAGCTTGTAAGCATGATGATTTATTGAATTTTGAATACTTTCATGTGTTTGCTACTTTGAAGCTTATTTCAATTTAATTTTGAAGAGTCTATGAAGAAATGGAAATCGTTCCATAGTACTATTAGGAGCTATTGGCAAAAGATGGGGTCTCTCACCGAAAGTGGTCCTCTGGCTCTATGACACCATAGTAAAGCCCATCTTGTTCTATGGTGTCTTCATGTGGTGGAGGGCAAAAGGGAAGACCACACTGGCCAAAAAACTCGAGAGTCGTTCAACGTCCAACCATGGCACTTAATGCAATTTTGAATATAACGCCGGTGGACATTGCCGGTAGGTGCATAGCCGCGAAGGTGGCTATCAGACTCAGAGAATCTGGTTTTTTAAGGGAACGCGCATCTGGTCATACGGATATCCCCACAAACTTTGACTGCATACCGGATCGTCTGGATCATGGAGTCGCCATACCAAACTCTGGCGGCTCCTTCTCTGCCCATATACCGACGAGGGAGATGTGGGTGGGAAGAAGCCGTTGGAGGAGGGGCCAGCATGCTTCTTCACCGATGGTTCAAAACTTGGGGGAAAGGTTGGTGGAGGGGTCTACTGTCGGGAGCTCTCCATCGACTCCTGTTTCAGACTTCCCGACTACTGTAGTGTTTTCCAGGCTGAGGTCGCAGCCATCAAGGTTGCAGCTGATTTGCACCTTCAAAGAAGTGACTATCCACTCAGATAGTAGAGTGGCTATATTAGCCTTGAACTCATTCACAGTGCGTTCAGGGTTGGTCGAAGAATGTCTAACGTCGCTATCTCTAGCAGCTAGAGCTTTTGTAATTAGACTGGTGTGGGTGCCGGGCCATAGCGGAATTGCAGGCAATTGCAAAACTGTTGAGTTAGCAAGGAAAGCTACCCTAGAATCATTATCGGTAGAATGGGAACGGGTCGGTGCTCCTGTTTCCTTTTGTGGTCTACTACTAAACAGCTGGGCCACGCGGATGTTCGTCCAAAGCTGGGCCAGCATGGGCACTTGTGCAGTTGCAAAAGCCTTCTGGCCCAGGATAGATCGCAGAAGATCTAATGATCTTTTAGCCCTCAGTAAGGCTAACCTCTCACTGTTAATGGGTCTTTTAAAAGGCCACTATCTTACCGAATGCCGACTGCAGAAGCTGTTTGGAAGAAGATGCGGTAGAAACAAGCCAGCACTTCCTGCTTGACTGTCCCGCTTTTGGGAAGCGCTTCGCCAATCTGTAATTTCGAGCACGGGAGTTCCTTTTCAATGGCATCACAAAGGACTAATTGTTAGTCCACGTGGGATCTTTGATCGGCCATCTTACCTAACCTAACCTTACCTAACCATTAGGACTAAAACAAACATTATTTTCATCTTGCATGGTGAAAAACGAGCATAGCTCCTGATTACGAGTGATAAATATGCTTACTTTCTTTCCTAGTAAAATGTTGTAGTCTTAAATCCAAAAGCTTAGCATGGTCCTTGGATAAGTGTAGTTCCCTTACAAGATCATTTATTACAGCTAGTTTGATTAAATGAGGTATTTTTTCGTTGTTTTCAGATGAATATGTAGCGTCTCTTTACAATGCAAGACTCATTGGAACTAAGAATAGGTTTCATGACATCCTGGTAGTCGAAAAAATTGAAGGATTTTGGAATAGATCGTGCTTTCACTTCTCTTAGGCCCAAAGCCTCTCAAAAGCGCCATCTTTTTATACCTAATCGTTCTAAAGTGGTGAACTGAATTATTGTTGTTGAATCAAATTTCTAACACAGTATGACGACAAAAGATTTCTTTGTGTTTCAATAGAATCATTTTTAAGACCCACAAATAAAGTATACGTAACCCAACCACAACGCCATATTTCTTATAAAGTAACGTAGAAAAAACGTCTCGTTGCCATAAATCACGTAGAAACTACAGATTCATACAAAATACATACTTAATTGCGTATATTTGACGCACGCTGTGAATGTTTGACTTTATTTAATTTCACGCCAATTTACAACAATTTGTACAGCCGTCAATTAATTAATTTCAATAAGAAATTATAGCAACATTTCAATTGTTGGCGAACATAAGCTGTGGCGGCTTCGAAAGCATTTAGGCGTACCATTTCATATTTAATTTGCTTTATACATCGATTGACCGCAAATAATCAGAATTTTACAGCAGTCATTAACGCCAACGTAAGCCAAATAAGATTTCTGTTATTGCTATTGTTATTGTTATACTTGTAACACGGCATAACGACAGCGTTGCCATCACTTTCAGCGGGATATTAAACGTAAGCCATAAATACAAACATATACATATACACATGTACGTATATATGTTCATAAATATTATTTTATATGTACCAACGAGGTATTTCATTTTAACGGTAAATTGAAAAGTGTAAGACCTGTTCATTTGCCCTCAGCTTGCGCGTAATCCGAAATAATTGAATTTAATTGAGTTATTACATCGATTAATGGCAAAACTCAAGCGTTGCCGAATTTATGGCGCACCAATACAGGATTTATCCGGAAAGTAATAGACTGATTTTCTTCCGCCGCGACTGTACAACGGAGGGTGCGCACACCGACTGGATTTGGTAGAGGGCGTTCCTAGCTTATGAACGAGCGGCTGGCCAGTTGTCTCCGAGCATCTGAAGAGTCAAGACAAACATTTTCGCGCGACGTGTTTCTGTGAGTGATGCAAGCCGAAAATGCAGCGTTCGTTGAGTACATAGAGGTACGCGATTAAATTCTGTTCGAAACGCGGTAAAGCTGCGGCAGAGACATTTGATATGATCATGCAGACTTACCCAGATGTTGCTTTAGTAAGAAGTGATGTGTTTCGGTGTCACCAGGCCTCTTTGGAGGGCCGAAGGAGGTCGCTGATGCAGACCGTGCTGAGTGACCTGCGACTTCGACAAACACCGACAATGTGACTCGTGTACATCGACTAAGTTTTCGTTTATTTGATGAGAGAGAGAGGAGGCACCTCGGCTCTCAAGGCTATTCCGGAGAATGCCTTCCGTGACGCCTTCGTGCTTGGAATCGCTGACAGCGCGCATGACGCAGAGGAGCATATTATGAAAGTTTTTAAAGAATTGTTACGAATGGTTAAATATTTTTTTTTAAATCGACTCAGTCCTATTAATTTCCGAACAAACCCTCTATCGCCTTCATTATTAAGAAATATTTTTCTCGAAAATTTAGTATTTTGGAAAAATACAAATCAACTAATATTCAGCTTTCAGAATAATTTTGAATATATTTGAATCAGCAGGTAGATGATGATGCCATAGTTAAAAGGATTTCTCAACAGGTGATTAAGCCGTAGAGACGATACAGCGCTCTGCCTTTATCTAACATAAATTTCCTCACTCAGTAAGGAACTCACAGCGATCTTTACAGTAAATACGCTATCAACTACACTCACCTACCTCCATTATTTACGGAAAATGGTATAAATTTATCTCTGGTAAGTTTTTTTTCGCACAATTTCTGAATATGAATTTTTCACTAAATTAATAATGTGTATATTCCGTGGGAGGAGAGAGACTCCATGGCAGGAGAGAGACTCCATCGCAGAGTGCTGTCATTCACACCGGTGAATGAGCGTCTAGCCATTATCCGCATCAAAGGGGAAAAAAGGTTGTGACCAAAGATACCTTTTATGAGCGCTTGGAGCACACCTATGACAGGTGCACCGCCACGACGTCAAAATCGTGTTTGGCCACTTTTACCCCAGGGTAGACAAAGATAGTATCTTTGTCAAACCGGTCGGGAAATTCAGACAGATCGACTTCACCGGGGCCCGAAAGTTGAAGAAGAAAGCGAGACGCATTTGCAGACATGAAAATAGAGAGGCCGAAAGGAGTAATGCTCGAAAATTCTACGAAAAGATACGGCGACTAACAGAACGGACGACCGGAGCATATTCTTGTATAAGTTCGAATATCAATTACCCCTTTGAAGAACAGGTTTGGTTTGTCGGCCGAGATATTCAAGTGTGCTCTGCCCAGTCCACAGAAAGGGGTTTACCATTGTTTCCAGTATCCACGCTATTAGTCCTGCCTTCTCTAGATTGGATAAGGAGGCGAAGAAAATTTGTCTGGTAGTGAACGAGGACAAGACGCAATACGAGGTTCGACAATTAAGTAATGAGACTGATTTTATTGTCGCGCTTGTGGCAAACCTGTGACCTTGAAATTCCCTTTCTTTTTTTCCGGCATCCCTCCCCTCTCCATTGATATAAACTCTAGCTTGTTTAGTTCGCCTGCTGCGTCAAGTTGAGTAGACATGTGTTTGTAGTGCTCGTCACGAAAATCGAAAAAGCTGAGCAAAAGAAGCATCGAATGATCGTAGAAGACTGTTTGGAACAATTGGTAAACGATCCCACGCTGCTTGATCCAGTTATTAAAGGCGATGAGAGCTGGTTTTTCCAATACGACCCGGAAACAAACCGGCAAAGCTCACATTGGTTGTCTCCGCGCAGAAAAAAAATTGCATGAGAAAGTCGAAGGTGAAAACAATGATTATTGCCTTTTTTGATAGCCGTAGACTCGTCCACAAAGAATTCGTTCCACCGGGGAAAACTCTGAATCAAGTCTACCATTGCCAAGTACTCGAAAGATTGTGAAAACGAGTCAACAGGTGCGCCCAGACATCGGTCGTAACTGGATCCTTCAACACGACAACGTGCCATGCCACACCGCTCTCAGCGTGTCCCAGTATTAGACCTATAAAGGGATCGACGTGTCGTTTCGAGTTCTCGGGAGAAAGGTTCTGCGAAAAATTTACAGTAAAAGTAAAGAGAAGTCGACTGTATGGGGACTTCAAAATAAGCCGAAACCAGCAAAAGTTATTCGCGCATAAAGCATTTCGTTTTGGAACAACGTAAAACAGTAATTTCTGGTGGCACACAACCATTCAGTTGCCTTTCAAGAAATCAGGAAAGCCAACTAACGAAAACGGATTACTTTTTGCCATGACAATGCGAGCACTTCCAACATCGCTTGGATAAGTAATCTATTGTAAAGTCCAGACTTTGTACCGAATTACTTTCTTTGAATACCGTATGAAAAAATAGACTAAGAGCTCATTGTTTTTCGACACCTGAAGCCACGGTTAATGCGTTCAGGATAAATTTTTTGCAGACATTGAGTGGCAAAAGTGCTTCGACAAATCTTTCAAGCATCAATATTTATTTTTATTTCTTATGACGGAAATGTATAGGGCAACCTACGTACGTAAGATGAGGTAGCTAATTGAACAATTTTATACCAGAGAAATTATCAAAAGAAAGACTGATTGTTTTTAAGATTTTATGGACTAATGTTGTTTAGCCTTGTTATATACCCTTAAAACATCCTAGTGGCAGAAATTAATATTGCAGGCCAATACTTACTGTTGAAGACTATTTCATTCAAAATTGTTCCCATGGAAATTACTTCGGATAAACTTATTGAGGCTTTTTGCTCTTCAAGAACAAAATTCTCTTATTTAAAATAAAAGATTTTTAAATATCGAACTCAGTATTCAGTTCGCTTAATTTGGTTTATTCTATTTTTGCATTTTAATAAGCCAAAGTAAACCTGTAACGGTTAATTATTGTTTGAGAGATTTTAAACTTTCGTTCTTCAAAGAAAATCAGTTATTGCATACTTGCTGCGTCTGTTTTAAAATCAATCCGTTGCAAACGTTTTTAATTATTAATCACAATCGTACTTAATGGACACACACACACACATGGGGGCGATATGGTTGTTTATTTTGAAATTCTTCGGTTCATTGACTGCGCTGCTGCTCACCTGCGATTAAACACATTTGTGCGTGGGCTTTTGTGTTCATGTGAGTGCAGTTAAAGTATGTAGTAATCAAAACAAGCGGTTTCGCGCTCCATCTCATCTGTTCGTTTCATCCTCCGCGCTCACCACTATCTCGCGCGCTCTCCATCATTGTTAATTACACGAAATAATTGCTTATTTAAATGATTTGCTCTCAATTGCGTAGTTTTCAACTTTTTATGTATTTTTCCGGCTGAAATGAGAAAGGCAAACAACGGCCGCCAAACCGTTAAGTAGACGAACAAATAAAAGCTTTCGCGCTCAGTGTGCGGCATCATCTGATTTTTTTCATTTATTTATATTTGGATTTTCATCATTTTTACAGTAGATTTTGTGGACTTTGTCACAATTCCAAAGTAATGTCAATTGTTTTATGCTCGACTGAACTGATTTTATTTCTGGATTCAGTTGAAAAAGTAAGCTTTATGCTAAGTTTTGTCATTTATGTATACATATATATGTATGTATTATATTATTCTTTTTTATTTGATGGAATATGTAGTGAATAATTTAACTAAATAAAAACGGAGATTGTTGAAAACAAAAGCATTTGCATTTATTTATTTACCGTAATTTATTGACCCAATTTTACTGTATATGTTCACTGTGTTATCTATTTTTGGCATTACTTTCTAAGTTTCATTCAGGGTTCTCACAATACAACGGGTAATTCAAGTATAAGCACTTTTTTCAATAGCCTGTTTTACAGATCACGCGTGTGCCAAGTTTTTTTTTTTTTTTGTGGAATATCTTTTTATTTATTGAATCTGCTTTTTGTTTTGAAAGCCTAACAATAAGTAATAAAATCTTAAAAACTAGACAAGCTCAATAAAGTGTTTGAGCTGTTTTGGTGAAACGTTGCTCCTTAGTTCGCAGGCATATCTATTCTTTTAAGGCGTGTTTGATCGCAGGAATGTGCCAAAGCATTAGCCAAAGGGTTTGGGTGATCTCGGAGTTTAGATATATGTACATATATTTAATTCTGCTGTCTTCTACTTCTTGCCCACAGTGGAATGCCATACATCCAAATCGACTTTATGAGCGCATTATATAAAAGCACATTGCTGTCTAGGCTAAAACTTTTTATTCAAAAGCAAATTTAAATTTGCAGCTCATATCTTCTTGCAAATTATATTATTAGATATATGTGTTCTGCCGTATATATTAGGTTGTCAAAAAAGTCTTGCGGTATTTTCGTTAGTTGGCGCTGAAAGCGTGTAGTTCTAGTTTTATCGTCGCATCAGGTCATGCTATACCTTTTTGGAAAGCTCATTTCACGCGCTAACAAGTGTTTGATTGATTGTCGTTTCTTTTAAGTCGTTCGTGAGTTATAGCGGCGCAAACATGGAGCAAAATAAAGAGAAAATACGGCATATTTTACAGTACTACTACGATAAAGGCAAAAATGCATCTCAAGCAGTTTATGGAGTCGATACAGTTTCCATTTCCACCGCACAACGATGGTTTCAACGTTTTCGTTCTGGTGTAGAAGTGGTCGAAGATGCGCCACGCTCCAGAAGGCCTGTCGTCGAAAATTGCGATAAAATCGCTGAATTGGTCGAAAGAGGCCGCCATAGTAGTAGCCGTAGCATCGGTCAAGGGCTGGCCATGAGTCATCAAACCGTTATAAACCATTTCAATAAATTCAATAAATCATTCAATAAAAATACCGAAAGACTTTTTTATCAACCTAATATGATGTGCAGAGTTGGGCCTAAACACTGCCCTGTGGTACACCATTCTTTATCTGTCGTTCATCAGATATGAAACCTCCTACTTTTACCATAAATTGTCTATTTTTTTTTAAAGGTAAAATGTTTTTAATCTTATATAAAAGTCTTCATGCCACACTTTATCAAACGCCTGAGCCACATCTAGAAATATAGCTAAACAGTACTCTCTATGCTTCCTTATTTCGTTAGTAATTCTATTTATTCTATCGTGCTATGTTTTTCGCGAAAACGTTACATTATTTTTGTGGAGGAAAGGAGTCAGCTTTGATAGTAACACTTTTTCAAATATTTTAGAAAGACAGGTTAGAAGACTAATTGGTCTGTATGAATACGGCTGTGTTAAGTCTTTCCCAGGTTCATCTATCAAGATAATCTGCAAATTTTCCATGAATTTGAATAGTGTCCGAGATTAAGAATTGCATTGAAAAGCAAAGAGAGCACCCCTACGGCAATATTTGGTAACTCAATTAGCATTTTTGGGATATTATTGGATATCATGTCCTGGTGACTTTTTTGGTAAAGTTCTTTTCTTATTTTAATAATTTTAGAATGTGGAATCTTTAAATAATCGAGTGACTCGTTAACTGTGTTGGGTAAGCTGGACAGCTCAAAGTTGTTCTTTGGACAATTAGGTTGAAATACCATTTCTAAGTGATTTACTAAACAATTAGCCTTTTTCTCGTCACTTCGAGCCCAATTTTTTCCACCCAAGTCTCGTATAGGCTTGTTGGAATCAGTTGGTGGCTTCATAGATTTTTGGGCTTTCCAAAGGGAATTTTGCCTGTGTGAATTTGGACACAGCTTCTTTATAAATATTTCTGCGTTGAATTATTCCTCACGTTTGAGCGCTTTTTTATTTTAGGTACAGCAGATTTCAATAGAAGCTGAGTGGAAGGAGAGCGATTTATCTGCCATTCACGGCTTGCACACCTTTTTTCATTTACAAGCTTTTCTATTTCTCTATTAGAGATTTTGCTGAAACTAAGCGGCTTATAGCTATTGTTTAGTATTGCTAAGACAGCTGCGCTAGTTATTATGGGAGCGGAGAGGGGTTTTCACTTTCGAAAAATCGATTTTGTTTTTGTCTTATCTTATTGTTTAAATTTTCCAGAATATATCCTTAAAATTTTAAGTCGATAGAAGTAATATTCTTAGAGTTATCGTCTTGTTAGTCTCCTGGCCTTTAACGCTCTAACTCTAACAGCTGAGGGCGGTCGGAATAGAAGTGTAAACTTTAGACGCGTTTTTCTCAAAACTACTTTTTCAAAGCCCGTGTTCACTGTCATTTCAAAACTACTTGATCGATTCATTTCAAACTTTGAACACATTTTTAACATTTAAAATACCGCCCCAACGTTTATTAAATAATTGTTTTTCACCCACAAAATGGAGGAATTTTTAGTGGAAAACAGTGGCGTAGCCACAACTTCGGGCGCCGGCAGAACATCCTCTCCGCCCCCCTTTATCTACCTACCTACACGATTCATGAAGTGGTTCGAACAAAAGTGAATTTTTACAAAATATCTTCGATATTAAGTATATAAAATTTAGGAACTAGAAGCCACGCAAATTCTGAAGTTCCAAAACTCTTAAAATACGGTTTTTGAGAAAATTGATAGTAAATTTACAAGACCTCTTATTAAAATCCATAAAAAAAAACCATTTTCGCCTTATATCTTGTATACGTTTGACACAATTTGCAGAAATATTAAGAAACAGAGAAGATCGTTTTGCCGCCCCCAAAAATTTTTGAATGCAAAAAAAATTATCAGCGAACGTTTGGGGAAAGATTTGATTATAGTTTAACTAATTTTTCTTTATTTTTTATTTCCTGATAATTTCAGGCCGAGTTATAGTGAACACCGCAAATTCTTTTTTTTTTTCAAGACGTTCTGGGAAAGCACTGTTACCGGCTTATGCCTTGATATTTCTGCATGAAAAAATTACCTTACATTATCAAAAGTGTACTCTATAATGTACAGGAGGTCCGAATAAAATTACTCAAACCAGATTTGAGAAACAAATTCACAAAAAAGTCTTTTCTTTTACCTTAAAAACCCTTCCCCCCTCTTATATCATTGAGTTCTCTTATGCGTTCGTCAATATCTCTTCCTGTATTAATTTTGTACTCAATACTTATGTGGCTACTGACATATTGTTTATATTTTAGCCAATTCGTTTTACAAGATGTTAGACCCACTTTTGAATCAACTAATATTGGTGGTTCACATAACTTTATTAGTACAGGAGAGTGATCAGAAGATAAATCAGTGCATGTTTCAACTGTTATGTGCGATTTATCTATATTTTAGATTACAGCAAAATCAATTAAATCTGGTATTTTGTTACGATCACTGGGCCAATATGTCGGCTTACCAGGAGATATTATGTCAAGGTTATTGTGCTCATTTATAATAGTGTGATACTTCCTTTCGGATTAATTAGCCCTGAGCCCCAATACGTGCCAAGATGCTATGTTATTTTTGTTCAATACTGTTTGGCATTTTATCAGGGAAAGTCCTACGCCTGAACAATATTAACAAATCGTTCAACTTTATCACTAGAATTCAGATTCTGTAAATAATGTGTTTCACGTACTTCGCTCAACTTATGGTCAGCACAATTCACCTACTGAACGTACTATACGCAAGACCATCGCAAATTTTGAGACTCAGCATTCATTCCTGGATAATATTCGACCGATTAGACCACTTCCAGCACGCAGTGAAGAGTCGATTTGTCGCCATTCGCAGCAATTCGGAGTGACGTGTGGAACGACATAAGGCCAATTACGTCGAGATCTTAAATTGAAAGCGTATAAAATACAGCTTGTTCATGAATTGAAGCAGCTTGATCTTGCAAATCGATATTGTTTTGCTCTATGGGCTCTTGAAAAGTTAAAAGAAGATCCGACGTGTTCGAACCAAATTTTTTCTGCGATGAGGCCAATTTCTGGCTCAATGAGTGTGTAAACCAGCAAATTTGTCTTCTTTGGGACGAAGAACAACCCGAAGAGATTCAAGACTGACCTTTGGATCCATAAAAATTAATAGTTTTGTGTAGATTATGAGCCGATGGAATCGTTGGTATATGGTTCTTCAAAATTGATATCAGTAAGAACCTAATCCTCAATAGCGACTGTTTAAACTGAACAAAGATTTGTCATTCCTTACCACTGGTTGGGGGAAATGAAACGTCTTATATCGAGTGAGAAATCTTTCATTCCAATTTTATTTTGATATTTTCCTTACTTGTCTACAATTTTAAAACTATCTTAAGCTATCTAAAATATTTTCGAGTGTAGTTCAATTTCTTACATGTGTGTGTGCGTCTGTATGTATGTATATTAATATATAAATAGATATGTATATTTAGTAGAATTTCGGCTTTGCTGATAAGTAAGCATGTTCAGTAATATTCGAACAGTGACCGTTATCACGCCATGATAACTGACTATTTGATGTATGAAAATGAAGCTCGTTATTACGGCGACATTTGGTTTCAACAAGACGGCGATACTTACCATCGCATCAATCAATAGATTTACTGGCCACTAAGATCGTGTTATAGCACACCGTTTGACTTGTTCCTGTGCGAATATGTAAAGTCCAAAGTGAATGCAGACAATTCCGCTTCGATTCAGGGCAACGATTGTCATTTACCAGTCGAAATGCTCGAACGAGTCATCCAAAATTTGACTCAGCGGATGGAACTTCTAAACCGAACCAACGAATGTATTGATGTTCCTTCTTAAAATTTGATCCTGTTTAAACTAAGTGATAGATATTAGCATTAGCATTTAGTATGTTGCTAGCTAATAATCAAACCAGAGGACTTGATCAGCTCAATATACAGTACCCATAAGGCTAACTTCGATGTTGAATCGATAGCCACACGAGTAAGTTCCATTCAATGAACCATGGTAAAAAACTAGTATAAACGCAGTAGTCCCTATATCGCACTTTACGGCAACATAGTGGAGTAAAATATTGGATAATTAATTTGGTGAAATTAACATATGTTAATCATTTGGAACGTTCAACTGCTTCCAATATTTTCGCCACCTTGTTTCCTTTTTCTTTTTCTAATGAAGGCAAGTCATACCCGATATGTTTTACAACAAAAGAGTTTCTGCCATTACAGCTCCGATTGAATGAAAACTACGAAACGATGTTGGATAGATTAACAATTCTGCAAGAAGCAAATTAAAAGTAAATTACTGCAATTACTACAGCTGAGTTTAATGTTACTGCAAATAACAGTATAACTCTGCTTCAAGCAGTAACAGTATGGCTTTATTGCAGTTGCATTTTAATTTCCTGTTCGCATTTCTCTAACATGCTTTTAAACGAATACTACAATTTCAACGGATATAAATGCTAATTTTCCAACAGCACTGTTGAATCTTGTGTGCATGTTAAATTGCTTGTAAATAGAAGCATTAGAAAACTAACAGTTACAATTAAAATTCTGCGAATGTTATGTTAAAGCATTATGCTGCTAAATATGCTCTGGTTGCGCTCTGATTATATTCTGTTTTAACACTGTAAACAAACTTTACAGTTTCCCTGTAGTTACACTCTGTTATATCCCGCAAGCAACTTTACAGGCGCTCTGAAGTTACGCCTTGTTATAACTCTGCAAATAGCTTAACTGGCTGTTACATGAGTTACATGAATGGTATTAGCGTTTTGAGATTTACAGCAGACTCTTAAAGGTAGTGCGACAAAACTACAAATACTCTGTGAAGTATAAATACATATGCTCTTCCATTTGAGAAGCTGTAGAGAAAAATAAATATAAAGCTAGATATTAGTGAGAGCAAATTTTTTATTTAGCAAGTAGCGCTTTCGTCGACGGCCTCTTTGCGGCATTCGTAGCACGTTAAGGCGCGCCCCGAAATTTTTCGCAACTCAGATACACGCTAGACGAAGTGGCGCAAACACCAAAACAACTGGATAGAACGAAGCGCAATGATGGCACCATTAAATAGACGAAAGCAAAGCGAGTGAACTGTCAAAGGCAATTACTAAGAATTAGAGTTGGTCAAGTCAAAATGCAATTTTCGAAGTTATTAGATTTTGATGTAGCTGAAAGCAGAGAAAAGCTCAGTTTGGAAATCGGAAGTTCATTAAGGTCGTTAAATACATAGAACTTATAAGTTTGTGGTCACTAGTACCAAATAATAGATAACAATTTTATATAATATTATGCATTTCAATGAGTTAATTCGGCCACACTGCTAATGTTAGCTTTATATATGTATGTATGGTATATGTACATCATATATTTATGATATAATATAGTGGCGCTTAATTATGGTCCTTTGTCCTACGCTGCTCTGCAGACAGTCGAGTTGTGACTTCCTTTATGCCATGCAACAAAACGAATAAAATAAAATACGATAAGTGCAGCTTAACCTAGCGTGAAATTTAGGAGAATAGCGAATAGCGTAAGCAACCAACGAAGACACCACTCCAACAATGCCAACAAACACAGAGTAAAGCACAAAATGTGCCACAATGCCAGCGGATATACAAAGCAATAAAATGTTGAAATAGATCGGCTAGTAGTAATACAATGAATTTACAGCTTTCAAACAAACACACACATAAGAACGCGCCACATGGCTTGTATGAAGTGGATGCCAACCAGGGGTACTAGAAGCGGACAAAAATTGTTTGCGCCAACTTTAAGCTACACAAATCCGGCATAAATGCGCGTTGCTTCAACAATCATTGTGTTTGGCTTGGAAAAGTTGTGTGCTAAAGGGGCGTCGCGTGGACGCTTTGGCCAGCGCAAAGAACGCCAGCGCCCGTTTGCAACTTGCCGCAGCAAATGAGCAAATGTAATTGAGCGTTCGCTTTGTATGTGGGTCTAATGCGCGTCATCAAATGAAGCTTAACAAGGCGGCCAATTAAAAAGTTAGCACAAAACGCGCAGCAGGCCCCACCACACGCTTGCCTGCGGCTTAGCCGCACAACTTGACCAAAAAGCTGCTTTACAACTTTCAGCATGCAGCCTAGTGGACACTAAAAGTGGCCGCATGCCAGTTCACACTTGACGGTGTTGAAAATTTAAGCTACAACATTAAGGCTTCACCAAAAGCAGCCTACGCTGAGGCCTACATAGAAGTGCAGGCGTGTAAATATTAAAGTACACTCAAACACACGCACTGATTATATGTTGCTATCAGTGTAAGGGCACATAAATTTAGGGTTTCTGCATGAAAGTTAAGTCGCAGCTCAACCCTAAAAGCCAACACCATAAAAGGGATTTAGCTTGGGCGAATCGCACTTGACGCGCACACACGCGCGCTGTTGCTCATACGCAGTGGGCTGCGTGCGACGGTGGAGCAATGTTGTAACGCGTAGAGTGCGCTGAACTCCCTCATATACGAGTGTAATATAACACACATATAATGTTAAATAAAATTTTTAGTGTGTGTGTGTGTCTGCATGGCTACGACATGCATGGCATTTTTGTCACAACTTTATGTTACGTATACGCCACGTATGCCATCACTCACATCCTTTTAAGCTATTTAAAAGCTCCACTACAGCCAAGTTGGATAAGCGCACACACAAATGGCTGGCTGAAAGAGCGAAAGTATTGTTGCATTTATGTACGCAGATATGTTATCCCGCAGGGTTTAAACTGACTGTTAAGCGTTTTATATGACTCAACGTCTATCAGTCATAAACTGACCAACGCGCATGGAAACTGCAGGCACACACAGGCAGTTGTGTATATGCATACATATATACATGTGTTTGCGCACCCATTTGACTAGTGCAAACATTTAATTTTTCTGACTTCGCCAAGCGCTCGTGGCACTTTTCATCATATTATTACGCATGCCAGCCACATAATCGAGGCGCTTATAAAAGCATTAAACTTTATCAGCATTATTCATTAAAGAGCGGTGAGCGCAGCTTATGTGCAATAATAAAACGCGCCTTTATTATATCTTATTATTATATGGCATATTTTTCACAGTTCGCCGTCTATACGTCAATCTCCCACGCTTGGCAATATACAATATCTGCCGCACCCACACACAGCTACAACACACTCAGGGCGCACGAGATAGAAGTTGACTAGCTTAAGTTCACATAATGATAATGACCACAAATGGACAGCCATCAACGGCGCTTGGCCGTGGCCACATAGTATTTTATCGCAAATAGTGTGGAATTATTAGTGTGGCCGCCGAGTGTAAGCAACAATTGCCCATTGTTACGCGTGCCGTAAGCCAAAAGCGTAAATATAATAAATGTCAACGTAAATGGCGATAAAAATGTAATAAACATTGAGATTGGCCCCGTAGCACGCGAACGCACTGCAACACTAATGCAATAAATAAATGTAAAGAATCCGAGTGGAGTGAGCGCGACAGCTTTTGCCGACTGTAAGTAAAGTTCGCCGCGACAAGGTGTTCATAAAACTATTACGAATGTCACCCGCATAAATAGCTGAATGCCTGTGAGGTGTGGTGGTGGAAGAAGAATGTTCGCCAATACTGCAGCCGTGTTGGCCGAACACAAGGCAAAGTTAGAGGATTACAGTAACTGCTGTCATTTGAGAAATTTAATAAACTTCTTAGGTAAAATAAAGTAAATTATTGCAGACATTTTATTATAACAGTAGCGTTACAGTTACATCGCAAGCCACTAATCGCTTTATTATATCATACAGTATGCTTTTAAACATGCTTATTTATGTAAATTTTTTCTCTTTTATAGTATAACGTAATTAAAAAAGATTAAAAATTTGATATATAGTATAAAAAGGAAAAAATATTGAATACGAAAATGCTAGTTGCCTGGATTTTTTTAAATACGAAATTTTACTTGTAATTTATTTTCATGAATATAGGAAGTGGGCACAGAATCAGGTTTCTGATTTTGATAACCACCATACAATCCCAACCTTAGGGTTTAGAATTATTGAACAAAAGTGGGATTCCGATCTAACCAACAAGTCTAAGTATTAGAATTTCGTGAACAGCGGGCAATTCACTGCGCCAAAATTTACTCGCATTAAATAAAATTAACTAAAGAAGCAGTTAATATTCGTTTAGTGGCATTTAATTAACGTTTCTGAACCTACAAAATCATGTAGATATGAAAGCAAATTAAGGAGAGAACGAAATGGTCCGCTCTGGTGAGGCCACGAATCAGTTCCTAACAACCACTCAAGGTATTTTAATTCTTTCAAGTACTGTTTCATGCAATGGATGCTAGAGAAAAATTTTGAAAAATGTGATACAAGTATTACAAAAGTACCAGACAATCGTTTTGGGTCGTTCAGCTGGTGTACGAAAAAGGCTTGTACCTTCAGGAAGGAGGGAGCTGAGTATTTTAGTCAATTTAGAACAATTGCTCAACTGTGTATACTTGAGTCTCATCTAAGAGCATAATAAGTCAACGATAGGTTAAGTGTTGCCCTTTTGCAGTCGACTTGACAACCTTCATTTTTAGCTGACCAACCAACTAAGTATTTGTTTTGTTATTAAAATGGTTTTCTTCAATAAAATTTCAATCAAAGAAATCGTGAAGGCGAGATGAGTTGATTTAAGTACTCCTGTCTACCTCCAAATCAGTGTGATAACGTTTTCAAATGCTTTCAACTATTCAACTAAAGGGTGATTTTTTAAGAGCTTGATAACTTTTTTTAAAAAAAAAACGCATAAAATTTGCAAAATCTCATCGGTTCTTTATTTGAAACGTTAGATTGGTTCATGACATTTACTTTTTGAAGATAATTTCATTTAAATGTTGACCGCGGCTGCGTCTTAGGTGGTCCATTCGGAAAGTCCAATTTTGGGCAACTTTTTCGAGCATTTCGGCCGGAATAGCCCGAATTTCTTCGGAAATGTTGTCTTCCAAAGCTGGAATAGTTGCTGGCTTATTTCTGTAGACTTTAGACTTGACGTAGCCCCACAAAAAATAGTCTAAAGGCGTTAAATCGCATGATCTTGGTGGCCAACTTACGGGTCCATTTCTTGAGATGAATTGTTGTCCGAAGTTTTCCCTCAAAATGGCAATAGAATCGCGAGCTGTGTGGCATGTAGCGCCATCTTGTTGAAACCACATGTCAACCAAGTTCAGTTCTTCCATTTTTGGCAACAAAAAGTTTGTTAGCATCGAACGATAGCGATCGCCATTCACCGTAACGTTGCGTCCAACAGCATCTTTGAAAAAATACGGTCCAATGATTCCACCAGCGTACAAACCACACCAAACAGTGCATTTTTCGGGATGCATGGGCAGTTCTTGAACGGCTTCTGGTTGCTCTTCACCCCAAATGCGGCAATTTTGCTTATTTACGTAGCCATTCAACCAGAAATGAGCCTCATCGCTGAACAAAATTTGTCGATAAAAAAGCGCGAAACACATTTCGAACCGAACACTGATTTTGGTAATAAAATTCAATGATTTGCAAGCGTTGCTCGTTAGTAAGTCTATTCATGATGAAATGTCAAAGCATACTGAGCATCTTTCTCTTTGACACCATGTCTGAAATCCCACGTAATCTGTCAAATACTAATGCATGAAAATCCTAACCTCAAAAAAATCACCCGTTATTTATTTCAACTAGATTTCGCTTGGCCTTATGCCCATTTCTCAGACATTATATCAAGTGATAAAATGAAGGGGAGATAAGATTATGTTCATTCCAGAAATGTAGGTGCATGTTTTGCGTATCATTAGCAGTTTTTTTTCGATTTGTATATATGTCTAGTAGTTATACGTTGAACATGGTATACTACGAAGATTGTAACACCCAGAAAAGATAGTCGGAGGGCCTGCAAAGTATATATATCAATGACAAGTATGACAAGTTGTGTTGGTTAAGCCATGCCCGTTTAGCAATCAGTTCTTTTGATAGCGCCGTGAGTTTTTGCCTACGTCCCTTTCTCCCCATGAACCCGTTCGATTATCGACATTGAACCATTATATCATATAGCTGCCTTACAATTTGAATGATCAAAATCCTATCCTTCAACGGAAAACTCTTTTATTTGACAAAATATTATTACGAAATTTTACATGGATCTGTTAGAAAGAACTAGCGAAAACTTTTCGGAAATTAGTTGTGCATGTAATTGATATAAGAGATGTGAAGGGCAATATACATTCGAGAAAACCGAAGTTAACTTTTTGTGTTTTTACACACAGCTTTCTGCATAGAGCTTTAATACTCCTTATGGATACACTCCAATTTTAGTGTTACTTTTCAAAGATATTATGGTGAATTCTAAAAACTCGTACTATCTGAAGGAAAATAAATCATATTGTTCAAGAAACGTCTTTATACAGCATGTGCGGCCTTTGCTTAACTTTTCCTCCAAAAAGGTTATAGGTTAAAATTTTTACCGAAAAAGGTTGTGGTAATGTAGTAAGAATATAAATTAAAAGCTGCCAAAAATATGAATCATTAAATTAAAAAAAAAATTGTTAAAAATAAAATTAAAAATTCTGTTTCAATATGATTGTACTATATGATTGTTTTCAGCATGCAGCAACCTTGGGCTACACAGCTTAGTATGTCCACTACAGTCACTAGAGGACAATTAACAGTTAACTGACCTACATATTGAAGCTCAGATAGTTCAGATATAGAGACTAGATTACATTGTGAGCTTTTGCTTCTAATAATACCGTTGAGGTTAGCACACATACAAAGGCAATAACACGCCCACTGCATGATTAGTTTGCCGAGAGGTGAAATATCGCACATGTCAGTAACTAATTGACCGTCAACACGAATGCTTTAATTTGTTTGTTTTACCTACCTTTTCCTGAAGCTGTACCCATGACAGTCAGATACTTGCCATTCCGCCATATTACATCATTACCGGAGTCCCGTTGTCCATGCTGACCCTCGAAAAATTACCATATCTAATACGGTTAAATTTATGATAATACCCAACAGGCGCTTACGGCATGTAGCTACCTTCAGGTAATAAAAAGCTTTTTAATTAATTTTTAATGTCGACATAATTTCATGTAAAATGCCAACATCACAAAATACACAAAGCAAAATGGCAGCAAAAAACGAAATTAATATGCGTGAACAAAAAATGTTTAAAATACAATGTAAGCGCGCTGGGGAGAAATTGTGTAAAAATAACAAATGTTGAAAGCAGCTCACTTCATTGGATTTAAAATGAAAAACAACAAAATTTCAATTATCAGCAATTTTTCTCACAACTTGCATCCGCCGCGTTACTCATACGCCCCACTGCCCCACATTTAAGATGCCCCCGCATTGCAGCCATTTAAAACGTTCATATTTAATACAAATCAGAAATCAATTGTCCTTAAATAATTTTATGTGCGGAAGCCACCGCGCGCACTCACTCACACATACAAATATACGACAAAACATATTTTCATGAATTTACAAATTCTTATTTAAGATTTCCTTTCGCCATCACATACATACATACACATTTATTTGAAAGAACTTTGCGAATGCCCATTCACAAGAATTACAAACTTTTTAACGTAATTTGAATAAATGTGGCATTGAAAGGAAGACTACAAGAACAAATCTGTAAGCGAAAGCACTAACAATGAAAAGTGAAAAAATGTGCGAGCAGCAGAGAGCAAAGCACGCTGCAACGCCTAAGAATGAAGCAGCAAAGAAGCAGGAAATGAAAGCAAACTTTTGTTTGTATATCTATATGCTTGCACATCTCTTCTCAGTAATTCTTGTGCTGGTGCAAATGCCTTGCGTTTCCTGCGTAAAACACGCAACGCTGCGCAACACCTTTCCGCCTTGCGCTCGCCCCTTCGCTCTACTGCGTGGCAGAGTATACGCACGAATGCATTAAGCGAAGCCACAATTTCAATTTTTTTGTGTGACATTTGAGCAACACTTACTGCGAAGCCTCATGAGCACGCGAGCGACTTTCATGAAACGCCTTGTTTGTAGTGCTTCACTAGCCATATGAAAGAGCACACCTAATGTGATCGCCTTAAAAAAATGATTTTTATAGTCTGGTAACATGTGTTCCAAAATATAATAGTTTTGTTCACCTAACGGTTGCACCTAAAATTGAACGAGATAGATATGGTGTTATCAGGAGAACGAGAGGAGTTGAAATGCGCGTAATTGTCTGTCTGTCCATCCTTCCGTGAAAGATTTAGCTTGAGTAAAAATGAAGATATCAAAACGCCATTTTGTACACATATTTCTTGGAAAAAAACAAAGAGAAGTTTTTAGACGAGCGTAATACAAGTAGGACACGGCCACGGCCACAAAACACCAACAAGGGGCTGCTTTAGAGGCTTCAATAAATCTATTTTTTTAGGATTTTTTAGAAACGAAATTTCTAGGTTTTATAGTTAGATATTTAAACATCACCATCAAATTTTTTAGATACGAAATATTTAAAACTCTGCCTTTAAGAAGCAATTGCCCGATGCATCTTGCATGTGCTGGCAGGATGCAGGTTGCAATTTCTATCTGAAATAACAAAGATTAAACTAAGAAAATTCCACAAATAGTGTAAAGTTCTAATTTAAAAATTTAAAGAAAGAGGTTTTGAGAAAAAAAATTCTACTTCATGTTGCTTACAAATATGTTCAAACTTGACTTTTTTTAGTTTTTTAAGTTTAAATAGAAGAGAATTGAATGCCAAAGGTAACAAACTCTGCTCCTGTTTCATAAGATGTTTATTTTTTTCTATCTTCTCTGCCAATTAAGAAAAATCGTAAAAATTAAAAACGGAGAAAGTGCGAGTCAAAGATTGAGCTTTCCGCCCAAGCGCTCATAAACCTGTTAGACGCCCGGCCACTATTACTCTTCTCGCTTCAACAATATTTCGAATTCCCATCTTAAACTTTGGGGACATATTCTTAGATAAATTTTAAAAAGATTTAAGAAAAAAAACGATGTTTTTAACCTACCAAAGCAGGTTGCCCTTTAAAGGAAAACCTATGAGTACTAAGCACTAAAAGAAGATATAGAACTGTCCGTACATGACATTGCTCTAACATTCTTATGTTACAGTGCGAAAATGGGAAAAATTGGACGCCAATTCCCATATAATACAATTTTAAATTCCATCTGACTATTTCTTTTTTAGTCAAGAAGTAATAAAGAAAACGGGATGAAACTTTGTACGGAATAAATTTAGTCAGAAATCTTTCATGGAAATCAAACATAGATGATAGAGTGAAGAAAGTAGCTACAGAAATTTACAACTGCAAAAGGATGGTTGGGTCCAAATGAGTAGTTATTAGACCGAAAACGGCATACTCATTACACATTGAAATAGTGGTCAATAATGGAAAAGAAATACGCGGTACGGCGTATGAAAAGCATACAAAGAGCAGCTAGTACAAATATCGTCTAATCGATGAAGACATTGATCGCAGGGATACTACCCTAGAATATCAGGGTATAGCTACCCTGATATAATATATACATCCCGCTAGTTACATGTTGCCCTACAGGATATCACCCGAATACAGACGCGCTACTTCGTGCTGAAGGTACTAGGCGACTTTAACGTACACCACCATCTTTGGCATTCCTGCCTGTCAAATGATCGTAGGTGGATGGAGGTGGCGGAACACATTGACGATTCGACATTTTGCACAATGAATGACGAAGCCCCCACCAGAGTAATGGGAAACCTGTAATAGCTCGCCCGATATTACCATTGCTAGTAGTGGTCTGATAAATACTACTGAGAACACCTTCAACGCTCTACCCATTCCGTTCGCGAACGTCGATTCTGCAAGGTGATCGCAGCAGCTACCGCTCGCTTCATCCCGGCTGGAAGAATAGCGAAAATCTGCCCCAATTTGACAGCCGAAGCAGCTATTTTAGTTAACGACCGCGACACCTTACGCCATGCCGATCCCGGGGATCCCGGAATAAGGGATCTCAATTTGGTGATTCGGCGTATGGTAAACCATAATAAGGGGACGAAATGGATAGAGCACCTGAAGTCCTGCAACCTCTCCACCGGTGTGACTAAGCTTTGGGCTACTGTCAAAGCTTTGTATAATCCGAAGAGACATGACGACCGAGCTGAAGTTCAATTCAACGGTCCTGCCTATTCGGACCCGAAGAAGTGCGCGAGCTATTTTAGCCGACAGTTTACACTACACCCTTCGGTAGACAAAGCCAAGAGATGTGTTAACCGACGGCTGCGCAAAATGTTAAACGACTGCGCGCCACTTGCTTTCACCGATGAGGAGGTTCAGAATATCATCAACAAAGAAAAACCCTCTAAATCCATTGGCCCTGATGGAATTAACATGTTAATGCTAAAGCATCTAGGCTAGACGAGAGTAAGTTATTTCACCAGGGTCCTCAACCTGTCGCTGACCACTCTTCAAATACCCGATGTGTAGAAAGTCGGAATAGTGGTCCACTACTGAAACTTGGGAAACTCGCCAACATTGAGAAATCTTATCGTCCGATAACTCTCCTCTCCCTAGTAGTGAAGAGGTATTGCTACTCCCGACCTTCACTCACCAGCTGAGCTTAGCCTGCCACCAACATGCATCGAAAAGTGCACAGCACCACCACAGCACTTAGCGTCATAAACCCTTAGATAGTTTGTGGCCTCACCCAGAAAACACCCAGTGAGAGAAAGATCCTCGTAGCGTTGGCTTTGCCAAAAGCTTTTGACACAGTCAACCACACAACGCTACTGCAAGACAATGAGAAAACTACGCTTCCTCCAGGGCTAAAGAGGTGCAACATGAACTACCTGAACGGTCGTCAATCATCCGTACTATTTCGAGATGAAATATCTAAAGTGAGAAGAATGAAACGGGGGGTATCGCAGGGTGGTGTTCTCTCCCCGTTACTGTTTAACTTCTACATCTCAAAACTTCCGCAGCCACCAGAAGGGGTTTCCATAACTTCGTACGCAGATGTTTGCATGATATTGACGTCGGGCAATGGAATCGATGACATGTGTTCGAAAGTAAACAACTACCTCTCCGACCTTTCTCGTTTCCTCACTGCACGGAACCTCACACTTTCCCCTACCAAATCCACGGCGACCATTTTTACAAACTGGACGAAAAAGTATAGACTTGAACCTAATATTGTAGTGAAAGGCGTCAAAATTCCGACTGTCAATAACCCTAAGATTTTAAGTTTAACCTTTGATAGTGTATGCTCCTTCACTCCGCGTACGACCGCGACTATCGCCAAGTTACAGAGCCGCAACAAAATCCTCAAGTCACTAGCCGGCAGCACATGGGGAAAAGACAAAGAAACAGACGAAGAGTTCGAGTTGCTGCATGCGAGAAACGCGTGTGACCCTTGCGCAACTTCCTTCTGGATATTATAGCAGGTTAAACTCTTACTTATCTAGAATAGAACCTGACATACCCAATGTATGACCTACATGCAACGAGTCTCCGCATGATACTGACCACCTCTTTGCATGCCCTACCAACCGCACTCACCTAACACCCTTCTCCCTTTGGTTTCATCGAAACAACACGTTTCCTGGGCCTCCCGTTAGATGGCGTCGACGACAACACAAATAACTCTTACCATCCTAGCGGGGATAGATAGGTAATCGTTAAAGCAACAACAAGTACAAATATATATCATTTTTTGCCAACACATATTTATTGCCAGTAGACTTATTCTAGCAACTAGCAGCGAAGTCAGCTCTTAGACCTCCCAATTAATTTCCTGTAATGAGGGACATTCGAGAACACTTAGTAAGTTTCCCGGAGTTTTTACCACGGAGTTTCGAATTCCTGTAGAATTGAAACTAAATTTGGTGCCAAATATTGCGTTCTTTTCCAGAGAAGAGTGAAAAAGGGACACGGTAGACAGATACATAGAGAATTTCATTCAAATTAGATAATGTCTTATCACCAAAATTAGGTATCAAAATCGTCTTCCGTTTTTCAGACCACTGCAGTGTTTTCTTAGCGAAGAGCACACCAATCAATGAATATATTCTTGTTGTACTCTCAGCAAGGCAAATATTCATATGTACGGATAGCCAAGTGGAATTGAAAGCACTGAAGTCCCCTAGGGTTTCGTCAAAGACAGTGCAAAAATGCTTTGATATCTTAATGGATCTAACATTATATTTCACGATAAACCTGCAATGGGTTCGAAGGCATAATGATACCCTTGACAATTGCGAAGCAAATTAATTGGCTAGTACTGGATTACCCTAAAATCGGACTCCAATAAGAGGGAACTTATATATCTCTGGCCACTTGTACATTTTTAATCGGCGACCACGTTATATTTTAAGCTGAGTCTCGGTGGAGTTAATCTTGAATTGCTCAACAAGTAGCCAAATGTGGCATGAATGGATCTGGAGACTCACATCCCGACTACTAAAATTCAAATGGAATAATATAAGAATTCTACTAGTGGTTCTAACAGATCACTCTATAATTGGAAGGCAGGCAGGTATCAGAGATTGCGAAAATAAAACTTCTTGCACTGATGAATTTCATCAGAAGCAGAAGGTGGTTTAGAGAGGAGACAAAAAGTGGGGGAATATTAGGCCCGGTGGTATCACAATGAGCCCCCTAAGGGCCTACGTGGATCTTCAGACAGCCACTCTACTTACCTATCTATGTAAAATAGTGATCAATTGGAGCAATTTGAGCTCTTAAGAACTTCCCATCCAGGCTCTCGGAACTGCTTGTGAGGAACTATTGCAAGTTGTGATGCTCCACGGAATGCAGATATAGGTAGTACTTACTTGGTGCTAGGTTCCGACTATAATGTGGGTGTATTAGAACCTTCCAACCAAACCCCCGAAACTTCTAGTTAGTCACCATTGCTGTGTTTGGTCTTACGTTGATCTCATGTAACAAAATTCCACTAGTATTTGTCGAAGCTTCTGCACAATTGTTTCCATGAGACGGTCTCATTGTTGACAGGCTACGTTTGCATTAAGACTTTGGTCGTATGGGGCAGCTCAAATTAAATTATTCTAGGCTAAAATCCAAAAATATAAAAACTTCCTGGCCGTCTATATTGACAAACGCTTAGACCCCAACCTACGTGCCATTATTGAGAAGTTCAGTAACACATCCACAGTAGGTGTCAACCTTAATTATGCGAGTATATACATAGCTGTACGTAACGAAAGGATTCTTAAACTGAACTGCGATACTGGATATTATATGACTAATATGATCATTAACAAAAAATTAACAAAACTGTACAAACTTTTTCATAGAGAAGGGGTGTACATCCCGGTAAACATTTATAAATTGATAAGAACGAATCTGTTATCGTACTTAGTTAATCATCAAAATGAATAACGGATGTTGAAAACACCAAATACTTTAACTTAAATTAATTTTACTTCATTTATGGTCTTGAAGCAAGTCGCACAGGGGAGCTTTCAGGGTATCTACAAATCTAGTAATATTTCCAGGTAGTACTCACCAGATCATAAGTTCATGAAACAAGTATCATTATTTCGCGCACTAAATTTAGTACAATGTGCGTGAATTAGTGACTCGTTAAGTCCACGCACGAGTTCATATAATCCAAACCGATCGCTTGAGTTATAGCGCCTAAAAACTACCAGGGCCCATACCGAATGAATGCGAATCGCGTAGTCAGTGCTGTGGTGGCGGCTGTGGCTGCGGCTGCGGCTGCGACAGTAGAGATAATGGCGATTGCAAATATGAGGCTTTACTTCATTTTCGGTGAATCGTTTTAAATTGTCGGAGCAATTTAAAAATCATTGAAAAAAGTTGTACGATTTTTTATGTGGCAAAAGTGTCTAGCTGAACTTGGCGCTTGTAACCGAAACTACCAAAAACAAAAACAACAATAACAAGTCTGCGGTACTTGTTATTTTGTACGGCAGCATGCAAGTTATTGAAATATAAACGCTTTGAACAAGTGCTGAACGGCCTGTTTGTGGGCGCCTTACAGGGAATGGGAAAACAAATGAAAATTCTGTGTTGGTGCCGAAAAACTTTTCAAATTTAATATCCTTTTAAATAAAAACGGCGCATTCTCATTTATGCGCGCAGACAGGATATTGTCATCAAGTTATTGCAAACCAGCCGCCGCATGTACACACACATACACTTACAAATACATGAGCGGTAGCGCACACACACACACAATGGAAAAAACAAACATGCAAACACAAGGCATTACAGCCATGAAAACAAGGTCTACAAAAGCCGCTATCTAGCCACGTAATATCAACATAAATGCCGCAACGAAAATCGTGTCGGCCAGTGAACTGAGCACCGGGCGCTGGGCACCGAACACTGAGCAGGCTGACCGAACGAATGGCAGCAACGACAAAAGCAAAAGAAAAACAAACGTCAGCAGCGAAAAAGTAATAATGGTGTCACGACGACGCGTTGAATGCCAAGCGGTTTGATGTGCGCACTCATCGCTGTTGTTGTTGTTGTTCTTGTACGTTTTTATTAACACACACTGTCGCGTCGTCCGATATTTACTGCCGCCGCTGCTGTTGGCATTGTTGTATTGTTGTTGTGATTGCTGCAAACTGGCTACGCGTTGATGTTTGTGTCACGGTTGCATGATTTCAGTCCCTGCCGCTTCGCTGATGCGCAAACACATAACATTCGCCCTTACAGCGGTGGCTGTGTGTGTGCGGCGGCAGCATTGTTATTCTTGCCACTGCGCCTGATATCGATGAGTGTTGTGCATCTTTCGTGCGGATAACAGTAGGCTTTGCTGATGGCCACCATATTGGCGCCGCAAACGCCTGCCACTGACACACTTAATATTGAATTGAATTGCACGATGGAAATGCTTCCCCTCGCGCCTCCCTCTCAGCGCCGAACTTAGCGTTACGTGTTTAACTGCATATTACAATTGGCGCTCTGGGGCAGAGCTGCAAGCTGCCGGCGTTTGGTAGCAGAGTAATCGCTGTAATAGTTGGGCTTATTTGCGGTAATGGTGGCAAGCACATATGTACATACAAGCACATATGTATATATACCATATACATGCAACTGGTATGCTTTCGAGCAAAGGACTTGTTTATTGTGTGCTTCAGAGCTGTAGAAAACAAAAGCTTTAAATTATACGACTCCTAATACTCTTTGCCCCACTTCTGCCATATATGAGTGAATCGGTAACTGCTAGTATTCAAATTTTAAAGATTCTACGCAACAGGTTGCCCAAACACGATCAACTTTTTACCAATCTTTTAATATTTTTTGTTGATATCAGTTATTTGAACATATTTCGAAATATTACTAATGCTCTCTTCTATCACATATATTCACAAAGGTCCAGCATTCTAAAGAGTTACAGGAATTTTTAAGGCGCATTTGAGATGATGTGATATCTATCTAAATATATTCAATTGCCTTGAGCCTGCATCTATAGTTTACTATGCAGTCTAGAATCAACTGCTCACGTCCCATGAAGGACAGGTGCTTCTTGAGCCTGCAGTGTACTATATATTGTGACTAGTAGGCGGAGTTGATCTCTAATGTGGTTAATCATTGCTGGATTGTAACCTCATATTAGTAGCTTTGCATGCCACATACCTGTTACTTGTTTCTTTGCCCTTTCTCTTTTCCACATGTGATACCCCACCGCAATATAGGATCATTCTAAAGGCGCAACATAGTGGGCAAGTCCGTTAGCCTGCTCGTTACCGGTTTTTATTTTACGTCCCAGCACCTATATGAGGTGTACACGGTTGCAAATTGATAGACCATTCAGCCGCTCTTTAGCGCAGCTTGAAAAGTTTGGTGCGCGGTCCTACAATATCTGCATCAGTAAGCTCCGATGTTTTCGATACAGCGACGT
>CM050323.1:124584693-124612210 GCA_027475135.1 Bactrocera correcta
AAGGCACAAAGCCACATCAAGCTAAGATATGGAAATTCCTCACTGGTAAATATGTTGCGTTCTAAAGGGGTTAGGGGTAGTTAGAATTTAAAAAAAAAATTTTTTTTTTTGCATTTTCGTTAAGTGTAATATCTTGAAACTATTCTCTGAAAATTTCACGTTGATCCGATAATTAGTTTTTTGTTTATTCGACAAATAAGCAAGAGAGCTCGGGCACTTCATAGCGCTAGTGTGAAACTTTAAACGCGTTTTTCTCAAAACTGTGTTTTTTGAAATGGTGTAACTGTAACTCGAAAACCGTTTAGTAGATTTTAATGAAATTTATACAGCTTTTAGAATATATAATAAACTCGGGCCTGATCGAAGGATTTTTATTTTTTGGAAAATTTAGATTTTTTAAGACCAATTAACTGTTGATTTTTTCGCAAAAATTTATAAAAAAGTTTCCTGAGGCCGTCATTTTGTTAATTTTGAAAAAAAATAAAATCCTTCGATCAGGCCCGGGATTATCTATTTATAGAACTAATTTTTTATGTCCGATTGTTTTTAGATGAATCTCCAAGGACTTATGCTTGTCACCGCAAGTACCTTTTTTTGGAACAGGGTCAACACAAAAAACTATAACTGTGGAAATAATCTTTTTTTTTTAATTTTCGTGACTTCAAGTCGACACATCCTATAATAATGCCATATTACAACCTTTGTAAAATAACATGATTTAGTAGCAAAAAAAAAAAAAAAATACTGAAAACTCTCATTTGTTCGTGCCTCTGGCTACCCCTAACCCCTTAATGTGTTTGGGATCGAAGCTAATATATAAAATGCATATCATCTAGACCCCCCTTTGCGACAGAACGGTTTTGGCGGAGCTTTTCCTTTCCTCGTACTTTGGAAAATATTTGAGGCCCCGCTTTGTGATTACAATCTTTTCTGCCTATGCTGACGTTGCACAGTGGCCAATTTAGCTTCGCTGGCGGGATTTTATTCATAGCTTCCAAAGTAAAGAAGATATCTTCAAAAAATTTTTTTTCTCAATTCAGAAAAAAATCAAACGATTTTTGGAAAAAAAATTAAATTTTTTTTTTAATTTTTAATTCTTTTTTTAATTTTTTATTTTGTTTTTAATTCAGCAAACATTTTCCACCATATATGCATGTATTAAATAAGAAAAAAATTGTCAACTCAAAGAGAAACCATATTATAAAAGAAATATTAATCAGATTCTTCAGTATCAGATTAAGAGAAATCATCATCAAAATGATGCATTATAAGCAAGCTTTTAACTTCCTTATCGAAACTAATATTTCTGGAATAGGAAATTGATGAGCCGTTGGACAATGAAGATATTAAGGGATCGGAAGAAACAAAAAGAGCGTTAATTATTTCTTCCATTGTATTTTTTCTGCAATTTTTTCTGTATTATTATTTTCACGGATGTTCCGATAATTTTTATTTCTGGCTTCAAGCGCTTCCTCGGACATCATACCAATTGGAAGCGAAAAATGATTGATTATGTCTGCTCCATGAATTAAAACTCTGTAAACAGACGAGGGCATGTAAAACCAAGGGTATAAACTAAAAAAAATTTCGGCAGTTTCCATTGCGTAAAGTCTGAATGCCTCCGTGTTTATAACGTCTCCACATGCAAGTGCTCGTAAGACGACGCTGAATCGATATATTAAATTTTCGTTGACTCCAGTTATACGAGCGGCTAAATTTGGTTGTTGAAAGAACCTTCTTGCCGTATTTCCGTTGTTGGTCTTTCCACTAACAGCCATTGGTGTGTCGACCAACAAATGCATTTCTTCTCGTAGCTTCTGCATACGTATATTTGTTTTATTCTGTCCAACAATATCCTTGTCAGCACTACGAGTTTGCCACTTTTTTATTGGTATTCTATAGGATATGTGCAAAATACATTCAAAAAACCTTATCCAGGCGTGGAGACTGGATAGTCCATATTGAAAGAGGTTCACTTTAATTGGAAAGCTCTTCACCAAATTTAAGTCATTTATATTTTTCGGTGTTGCGTTGCAGATTCCGCATATTTTCGAAGAAGATTCTGAAATGACGCTGAAAAATTTATCATCAAGCATGGTCATGTGAAATTGGTGATCAATAATCAATACGTTTACATATATTGGTACAATATTTAATATTTGGCTCTTAATATTTTCAATTTCCCTGCGACTCAGGCCCGCCGTTTCCTTCTCACAAAGTATTTTGAGTGGTCGACAGTATCGTGTAGAAGAAGGTCGACTGTTTTTCCATAAAACTGTCGGTCCGTTCTGCACTGGCAGTGGTACAATACAAATTGAAAATAAATATTGGTCTCTCATGTTTCTTTCGCAGTCGTTAAATTTTTGCCTATATGTGGAATGGCCGCTGCTGCCATCACAACCCCATTTGTAGACAGCAGTTAAATGGGAGTTATCATTACTTGTAGATGGGATTTCAAAACTTTCAGGGTGTACTTCCATGATTCTGTTTATTGTATGGTCCACAAGACTTTGTAGTGGCACTTCAGCATAATAATCAGTGACTGTAATGTCACTAGGATAGCACTTTTCTTTGGCGAAGCGTAATTTTTCGTAGCACGGATAGTTCCAAGTGTATCTGGTATGTCCAAGCTCTACAAATAGCGCAAGCGCTTTATACTCCAAAAATTTGGATATAAGGGACTTTGGTTTGTTTATATTTTGTATTACCTTTCCACTAAACTTATCATCGCCATTTACCATTTCTACAATTTTGGAAGCACTGCGCTTTCCAGCTTTATGTAAAATGCAGCTTGCAGCTACCAACAATCCTTCACATGACACTTCCTCTGTAAGCCCTGACATCTTATTGACTTGCGTTTTTCTGCAGCACTCGGAAAGCTCTTTTTCCGGTCGTCCAATATTTTCATTTGCTTTTTTTCCCAACAATACCAATGGTGTATCTAGCCATTCTTGGTTAATTTTTTCGAAAAACACCTTACTTCTGCCACAGGCCTTCCACTTTTGGATAAGCCTACTAGCAAAATTTCGAAGTTTCTTTCCAATTTCGCACTGCTCCTTCTGAGTATTGGTAATTTTACTCAAAACGGTACCAAAAACATAATTTTCCACGGCGAGAAACTTCTTGGTGGGGATCGCTTCTTCATGCCATATTAAAAAAAGGGTGCGTTTTGACACAGACATTTTGCCTAAAAAGTACAATAAATTGAAGGCTCGCAGGTACTCGCAGTTCATTATGGACATTTTGGACACACAATGGTTTACACATATAGAAAAATTTAAAATTATACTGAATCTAGGTGAATTTTGAAAGTTCTAGTCCACGAAAGACAGGTGTACGTTACAATGGGCGAGTTGCTAATACACTTAAACACGATTACGTTTTATAAATACCATAAGTATACACAGATCACAACCACAGTTTTTTTATATAATACATACCTTGGCGTTAGTATATAACAAAACTTTTAATGAAAATAATAAAATTTGCAAGTTTAACACGAATAGCAAAACGATGATCAAAAAAGCGGAAATATTTTGCACAACACTTGCAGAAACATATGCTGACTTTGACAATTTGGCTTCGCTAGCGGCATTTAATTAAAATTTTCAAATTTGAAAACCCGTTAATTTTTTTTAACAATCGATAACAAATACATTCACTAGATTTGTATCGATTTTTAAAAGCTCAGCTTACAGCTGATGAACAGCTGATGAACAGCTGTGAGCTGAGCTTTTAAAAATCGATACAAATCTAGTGAATGTATTTGTTATCGATTGTTAAAAAAAATTAACGGGTTTTCAAATTTGAAAATTTTAATTAAATGCCGCTAGCGAAGCCAAATTGGCCACAGTGCGTTGTAGCTATTTTATTAAAGGGAACATTTTGTAAGCACCGTTTACGATCTAAACTAAAGACAACTAAATTTGGTAGCCAAGTAGGTAGAGAAAAATTGATCAACCACAAATCCAAAAAAATTAGCTACATTTATTTTTTTTAGGAGATAAAAAGTTCCTTATGTTACTCTTCCCTTGTTGGCAGGCTGTATTCTTGAATCGATTGACTTTGGTGCTTTTCTTTGATAGCAAGAATCGAGAAAGGAATCGGTGGCTTTATACTGTTGTACAGGAGCAATAGGGAAGAAGTGAGGCTTCTGACGAAAGCGGAGTTCAGGCTCTATGAAACCGTATAATGTATTTTGGTCTCACACTAGCTAAGCAGCTTGAGCCTGTTCAAAGAGCGGCTCACATCGACATCTGTTCACCAAGAATAACAGCAAAAATAATACTCATTGCCATTTTACACGTTCCACGCTAGGTGTTTAACGGCGAAGGCTGCTATTCGACTTAGGGAAGGTGGGTATATTAGCGGCCCATAGCACTTACAATGAAATACTCCACTGTTTCCATTGCTTTTCTTACAATGTAGATAACTACATCACATAAACCTTTCCTGACATTTTTTCCTCAGCTTTCTCACCTGTGAAAGATTTGTGAATAGGGCGAAGCCATTGGATATGCGCAGTGAGTTTTTCATGGATGGATTTAAGAGGGAAATTAGGAAGTAGAATCTTCTGTCAGTTCTCTAGGCCCAGACTACTATACAATTTTCTAAGCGGAGCCAACAAGGCAGCAGAAGTTTTACGGCTCCTTAGTACAGCTTCCTTCAGAGAGGTTTGCATTGACTCTGATAGCCATGTGGCTATACTAGGCCGCTGATTGTAAGCTAAAAATTAATCAAGGAGTGCGTGGCAAAATTTTGCGGGGGGTACATTAATTTAATATGAAAAAAACTTCAGCCGAAAGTTATTGTAGTTTGGTGTAAGTAAGTATATTGTGAACATGTTCTAGGCGAACGCACATGAGAAACTAGGTGCAATATGAATTCAAGCCAAGAGTTGTTGAAAGACGATTTTGCATATTAGAAATACTGCTTCAAAGCTACCAAAATAAATCGTTTTTGTATTGGATTATGGTTTGTGTTGAGAAATGGATCTACTATGACAGTGCTATACACAAACAATCATATTTGGAACCTGAACGACTAGTCAAATCAACGGAAAGACCGAAAAGCTAAGGCGCCAAGGTAATGCTCTGGTTTTGGATGGAATAGAAGAAATAGCGAGCGGTTACCGAAAAACGTGCGAATTTAGCGACTAGTTGCGAGGAAATAACTTTCTCTCAAGACAACCCTCGACCTTATATCGCAAAACCGGTTAAAAGCTTATGGAAACCATTGGCTGGGAAGTTTTTCTTCAAGCGCTTTATTGAATGCACCTTGTACCTCCAGACTAGCATTTGTCCCAGTTGATGTCGAATGCCCTTCACTGGAATAAGGATCACATCAAACAAGGTTTTGGTTAGTTTTGAACATTTTTAGCTGAGAGATACCAGACATGGAAAACTCCATACGAGCAAAGTTCTATTCCGACTATTATACTCTATAAAACACGTTGCGTGAATATAAAAAACATGAAATTAATAATCATATGCACGTTACATCAAGCATAAAGCTGCACCAGTAACGGGTAAAGGCTAAGAAGCGAAGGACAACTAGAGATAGATTTTCTTCAGGGCCAATGCCTTCATGGTGTAAAGTGCCTCGCAACGACATATTTGCACCTGAGAGGTTAGAATTCGTAAGAAATGCATAAAGGCATCGCTGCACCAAACCATGCACGAAACATTATCCGAAATGGTGAATGTATTGGGTGCTGTTGCGCGGTAAGAGGAAAAAGAAACAGCAACAACAGCAGCACTCACATGAGCACGCAGCTGTGCAGAGCTTGTTGCTCGTTTCGATAGCTCGTGCGTTGCGTGAGCGGTGCAACAGGCGGGAAGTGTGCCGCATAAGGCCACATGCAATGCTCACGACGTGCACCATTGCCACATACGATGCACAAGCTCTGTAGCCGCTGCCACTTTCGCTGCTGCTGCTATCTTTTGTTGCATGCTGCTGTCGCTGTGCGTTGTCGCATGGTTCTGTGCACGCTTTGTGCTTTGCCAAGCAATCGCAATATCCTGACAAATTTCTAACGTTAAGCGACGCCATAAATCACAGCGGTAATGCAAAGCACAGCGGTCGGCAGGGAGAGGGGCTGCTGGTGCGGCAAGCTATGGTGATCAGCTGTGAGATAAGTGTGCAGCCACGCGTGACTCAAACACATTTGGAAGCATTTACTGCACTTTATTTATTACATACACACATACGCATGTGTATAACCATGTGTAGTTGCGTGTGACTTCTGTCATCTTTCACGCTTTTCTCGCATTTTTCGCTGCGAGTTGCTCACATCCTGCGCATTGTTAGTCATTTGCTCACTTCCTTTGCTTTCCAAGGTTCTACCTCACATGCTGTTTATTTTTCTAGTCTTGTGCAACACGTAACATGTTGCATGCATTAAGTATTTATGAGCAGTGTGTACATTTATGCTTCGCTACTTTACGCATTATGCTTCTAGTACCGTTTGGGCGTGCAGCCTCTGCGTTTTCTCTGGCTAAAATATTTACCGCTGTGCTTTTATGAACAGTGGCTCAAGGACTGTCCTGCAGAATAGTAATTCTATTCTGTTAAGCTAAAAGCTTTTTTTCTTTTCGAGAATCACTGATCTTTTAAAATGAGATAGGTTTTTGAAATAGTCAATGGTTGATAGCTTTCAGGCGTACGAAACTTTTATACCAGTGCTTCCCAAACTGAGTTTTGCCATGACCCGGTACTTTTCACACTGTCATTTCGTGACCCGCTTAATAATATTAAACTCAAGACGGTTACATGAGATTAAATAATACACGTTTAATAATAGTAAGAGAAATGTTCTATTAATAATAAATCATAATTTTTTGGTATCTTTGGTACTCACTTTTTAGTGCGAAGTGTGTAGCTGTTGCTTATTTTTAATTATAGAGTTCAAGTCTGCTGAAATTGCTTAAAGTTTTATTCTGAGATCGGGTTCCACTTCTAGTCTGTTTCGGTATTTAATTTTAAGGTAAACTAGTGTTGAAACCCCAGCTTCACATTTGTAAGTGGTCACAAAAGGTTTTAAAAAAAATCATTGCTTGATGAGCTAGTATTGTGTATTTTTGACGAACGATAACCAAAAATCATTCAAGGGTCTTGTGTTAAATGTATCCTTGAGTGCTGTATCAGTTGACAGTTCAATCAACAAATCGACATCTGAATCTGGCAAATTTGTTTCGGAAACTAATTTGAATGGGTTTCTCATCCAAGCTTTGTTGCCATCGATTGGTGGAAAATATTCTTGAAGATTCCTCTCCAAATCTAATAAATGCTCTTTAAATTGAGTTAAGATGTCTTGTTGCAATGTAGTAATATTTTACTCTTTTTGTATTTCACATAAATTACTAAATGCTTTTTAAATTCCCTGTGCGTTGTTACCACACTACAAGCTTTTTTTTTGCAGCTTCCACTTGGTCTTGCATTTTAAATATTGTCACATTGTTACCTTGCAATGCCATGGTTAGATTATTTAAAAATTCAAAAATATCAGATATGTAAGCCACTTTTACCAACCAGTTAACATCATGAAATCTGTCCTTGAATTCAAATAGTAATATTAAAATTAAATAATATTTCTTCGGAGGTCGTTCGTGTTGGCAAAGATTTGCAGAACAAAAACTTATCAAAAATAGTTTTATCATAATCATATCGTACAAAACATATCAGATTGGCATTATCGGAAATGTTTTTATTTTATCGACTTGTAAATAATGACATAATTTCAGATGGCTTACGACTGTATTTGTGATGTCATTTGCTATATCCAAAATCCTACGCTTTACCGTGTTATTTGATAACACTAACTGACTTACGTGGCTCTGCTTTTTTTTTGAACAATCGAGATGCTACAATTTTTTGCGACGGAAGTATTAAATACTCACCAACAACATGTGGATAGCCGGATTTTGCAAATAATTGTGAAATTTCATAAGAAGCCAGGACAAGATTATGAGTTTGAGTTCCTTATGAAAAAGTAAACTCCATATTTTTTGTCCTATTGTTTAACTCTCTGTTCCTATTGACGAAGAACTCTTTTGGCTTTTCTTTGTATTCAGGATGTTTCAGTTCCAAATGCGGCTGCAACTTTGAAGGTTTTTTTGACTCGTTCGATAGTTCGACACTACAAATGACACATAGTGGTTTGTGATCTGTACCCTCCATAAAGCCGAATTTAATGTTAAATGTAATGATTAATATGATACAAGATCAAGCATATGTGACTCAGAGAATGCTTTTTACATTCTCTGTGTGACTTTGTATATTTTTCTTCAAAGCATTTCACTTTATGCATTCTCTCATGAATTCAGTCGTTTTTCATATATTCTGCATTTGAACGTGCTCATTTCTGCTAAATAGCAGCGAGAATGGTGAATTCCATACTACAATTATATAAGCTCTGTTAACCGTCCAATCGAACATCATACAGAATTCTATTTGCACCTTCTCTATATCTTTAAGTTCTCTGGCTGAGCTTTCGCCTAGCTCTTTTGTTTCAACTTCAGGTCAGTCATCAGCGGTGAGTGGCACAGGTGCGCGCGCACGCCGATCTCCGCTTACGAATATTACGATGCATCAATCGATTGATAGTAGGTATTATTTTGAAAAAAAGACGGGACTGTTGCGGCCCAGTATTTTATTTTGATGGCCCGGTAACTGGTCGCGACCCGGCATTTGGTTAACGCTGGTCTATACCATGAGCGCCAAAAAAATATTTAACTTGTAGATATTTAAAACAATAAAAATGTTAACTTTCCTTCCAAATGCATTTTTATAGCATGCTAACAGCCCGTCCCGGCATCGCACGGGGTAGACAACTATTTATTTTTGGAAATTTGGATATAAAACACTTTTTTTCAGAAATATTTTTATTTGTATTAAAAAATAAATCCCACAGTTATATTTGTATGTAAGTCTATTTATGTTCAATTTTTTTGATGGTTTAAGTGGCGGGCACTTTTGAAAAATTTAAAAATAAAAATAATAGTAATCAAAAAAATAAAATAACAGTAATAAATAATGAATTCAGTCATTTTACATATATTTTTGCCAATAGCTAAATAGCTGCGTCAACGTCGAATTCCTTACTTTGATTCTATCGGCTCTGCTAGCCGCCAAATCGAACATCATACAGGAATTCAATTTGCACCTTCTCTATACTTTACATTCTCTGGCCCGGCGCGCTTTTCCGAATGCATCGCAAACAAAGGCCCCGGCGCTATGGCGGTTTTGTTTACTGTTTGAATTTTTTAATTCGTAATATCTTTTGAATGGAAAGTCCAATCTATAAACTATTTTATAGGTAGTTAAATGGTATTGACCATAAAATAATTTTTTTGGATAAGGATTAATATAAACACATAACGGGTGATTTTTTAAGAGCTTGATAACTTTTTAAAAAAAAAAAACGCATAAAATTTGCAAAATCTCATCGGTTCTTTATTTGAAACGTTAGATTGGTTCATGACATTTACTTTTTGAAGATAATTTCATTTAAATGTTGACCGCGGCTGCGTCTTAGGTGGTCCATTCGGAAAGTCCAATTTTGGGCAACTTTTTCGAGCATTTCGGCCGGAATAGCCCGAATTTCTTCGGAAATGTTGTCTTCCAAAGCTGGAATAGTTGCTGGCTTATTTCTGTAGACTTTAGACTTGACGTAGCCCCACAAAAAATAGTCTAAAGGCGTTAAATCGCATGATCTTGGTGGCCAACTTACGGGTCCATTTCTTGAGATGAATTGTTGTCCGAAGTTTTCCCTCAAAATGGCCATAGAATCGCGAGCTGTGTGGCATGTAGCGCCATCTTGTTGAAACCACATGTCAACCAAGTTCAGTTCTTCCATTTTTGGCAACAAAAAGTTTGTTAGCATCGAACGATAGCGATCGCCATTCACCGTAACGTTGCGTCCAACAGCATCTTTGAAAAAATACGGTCCAATGATTCCACCAGCGTACAAACCACACCAAACAGTGCATTTTTCGGGATGCATGGGCAGTTCTTGAACGGCTTCTGGTTGCTCTTCACCCCAAATGCGGCAATTTTGCTTATTTACGTAGCCATTCAACCAGAAATGAGCCTCATCGCTCATCGGACACGGACGCGAAACACATTTCGAACCGAACACTGATTTTGGTAATAAAATTCAATGATTTGCAAGCGTTGCTCGTTAGTAAGTCTATTCATGATGAAATGTCAAAGCATACTGAGCATCTTTCTCTTTGACACCATGTCTGACATCCCACGTGATCTGTCAAATACTACTGCATGAAAATCCTAACCTCAAAAAAATCACCCGTTAAATAGCATGGTTTGAATTGGGTTAGCATTTTCATTAATGTTTAAAATGAAAAAAGTTGTTGTAGTGACATAACTACAATAGTTGGACATATGCTAACGCATAGTTTTTGTAGACATTATGATGTTTTTCAATATTGTTGCACATTATTTTATTCTATCGCTAATAGCTTCGGCAGCGCATTCGACGAAAGACTTTTTAAGACTCAATTTTCTACTCCTTCGGTTACATTGTTCAAATTTTACCAAAGATCCCTAACCTTTTTCAAAATGAAATGTAGCTTATATCAAATTGGAAGAATGTAGCATTCTATTGGTGAAAGAATTTTTTTAATCAGCCCAGTTCTTTTTGAGGCTATTCATTACAAACACACAAACATACAAAAATAGGTACAAATCTTTCCTCTTTATAATATTAGTATAGATAAGGGTATACAAAGATTTTTTTTATATTGATTATGTTCGATTAAAGTTATGTAGATCGAGAAGAAAAGACTTGGAATATACCTAGATTCAGGCACAAGTGTGCCTTAACATTGAACAGCTATCTTCGAAATTTTACGGAATGAGCTACCGCGTTGCCTCTAGTCGACATGGAAATGTTCTGGACTCGGTTCACTGTGAATGGATAATATTCATGAATTCTCATTTTCTAAAGAGCAGTTGTTTTCTTAATAGTTTTTTAAAATAGTTTTGCAGTTCGCCTCCAACTAGATTTTTAGTACTATAGCATGAATACCTACAGACGCGAGGTAACCCTACTCCTTCCCGTTGCAGTGTGAGCGAATTAAGCTTGCTCCTTTTGCAGCCCATCGGCTATACAGATTTCAGCGATTAGATTCAGAAACCCAAACGAATTATTTTACTAACTGTGAGCGCACAGTGTGCGAGTTCAACGCTGGTATTGCGGCTCTACTGTCGGTGCCATTTACTCGGAGTTTAAGTTTTCAGGGATTAAATTGAAAAAGGAGATAATTTCAGCACGACTCTGTTTGCTTCCTTCATATACCCAGATTCTCTAGAATGGCATGAAGTGCTATTGAACGGGTGTTGCTTGTTCGGGCGCTTTCTGCTAGAAAAATATACAATAGAACATCATTTGGCTTGATTTCGGTTTCGTAGATTAAACCAGTATAAGGCAACTTATGTCTTCTTTGCTTTCGCAAAATATTTGGGCTCCTTGAAGCTTTTTACTAAAGATAACCCCCAGGTATTTCATCTCACGAACAAGTTGCATGCATGAGCCTCCGAGTATGGGGAGAGGGATGTCCTGATTATCTACTTCCTGGTAAATAAAACCACTTCTTATTTACTTGGATTGACACATAATCTGCCTCAATTCGCCCTTTTACCATTAGGTTAGCTCGTTGAAGATAGTTGGTTTAAAGCAACATGGTGTATGGTGTCAACCGACAGCAAAGGTGTTTGAGTTTTTAAAGTAGGTCATTACCACTACCAAGGTCTAAAGCTGTAGGAAAGGTACCCTACACTACGAACCTTAACTTTTTGGGATGTCTTTGCACTAGCTCACACCTTTAAAACCGGTCAGCCGCTTTCACTTCAAACTTTTACAAGGATTTAGTTACCGCCACCTCTCGCATATTTTTGAAGACTCCATTAATGTCGAGAAAGGTGAAAGATTTCTTGCGAGTAATGGCTCTCTCCAACTATGACAATACATCGTGCAAAGCACGGTTGACCAGCATGCCTTATCAGTTTACCTATAAGTATTCGGCTCCTAACATATAGATCTATGAGTCTATTAAGCATTTAAGCTTTTATTCTCGAATAACTAAACCCTATTCAAAACTACATAACTTACATAACATATTAGTTTATTTAGCTTTAATATAAAACAAGTAAGGCAGGGCTAAGTTCGGGTGTCACCGAACATTTTATACTCTCGCATGATAAAGTGATAATCAAGTTTTCATTATCCGTCATTTACATATTTTTTTATTTTGCTGTAAAATTAATTAGATTAGATCAATTTGTTTACGTTGAGTATTGAATTGTATTTTCATTTATTTTAACTGCATTGAGGACTATGTAAAAAAACGAAAACAATCGTTTTTCGAAGTTAATGCACATTTTATTTCTTACATGAATAAGATTATACAGGTTTGACTTAGAAGTAATAATAAACATATTTTAATAATTAAATGTTATATTTTTAAATTCTAAATTTATGTTTTTACAAATAGCAAAATGTATCCTACGTACATTTCATTTAATTTATATATATGAATATGTATATATTATACAGAGAAGGCACCAGATGGAATTCAAAATAGCGTTATATTGGAAGAAGGCGTGGTTGTGAACCGATTTCACTCATATTTCGTACATGTCATCAAGGTGCTAACAAAATATTATATAACGAATTTCATTGAAATCGGTAGAGTAGTTCCTGAGATATGGTTTTTGGTCCATAAGTGGGCGACACCACGCCCATTTTAAATTTAAAAAAAAAAAAAAAAAAAAACCTGGGTATGCAGCTTCCTTCTACCATTTCTTCCGTAAAATTTAGTGTTTTAGTGATTTTCAACATAACCTTTGTATGGAAGGTGGGCGTGGTTATTATCTGATTTCTTCCATTTTTGAACTGTATATGGAAATGCTTGAAGGAAACGACTCTATAGAGTTTGGTTGACATAGCTATAGTAGGTTTTGAGATATGTACAAAAAACTAAGTAGGGGGCGGGGCCACGCCAACTTTTCCAAAAAAAATAACGTCCAAATATGTCCCTCCCTAATGCAATCCTTTGTGCCAAATTTCATTTTTATATCTTTATTTATGGCTTAGTTATGACACTTTATGGGTTTTTCGGTTTAAGACATTTTATGGGCGCGGCCGATTTTCCCCATCTTCGAACTTAACCTTCTTATGGAGCCAAGAAATACATAGGATTTACAAACAACCGTTATGTGAGCAAAACTATAATACTCTCCTTAGCAACTTTGTTGCGAGAGTATAAATATACTTGTTGAATAATGTTTGCCAACCCTTTCTGCGCTTTTAGAAAAGGGACATCCCAAACAAGAGCAGGTAAAGTAGGTTGCATTTTAAATTCCCAAATTTGCCAGCGCACAACTTTAATGTGACTTTTATGATGTTCTACCTACTGACATACGAGCAAGTGTTGTTTTCAGTTATTTAAAATATTTATCTCGGCCCAAAAGAAATTAGATCGTTAACATTGCTTTTCGACTATTTTTTATAACTTTCATCAAGGGTTAAATATTTTTGGTGATGAAGCTCCAGCAATGACCAATGTTTATCGATGAATGCAATCGAGATTGCAGATCACTCCAAGATGAATTTCGTGAAGATCATCCAAAATCAGTTGTTGTTTCGGAAACTATTATAAGTTTGCGCTAATTGAAATTGTAAATTATTGACACTAGTGGGACCAGCATTTATTCAAAATTGTATACAAATTAGCTGTAAAAAACTGAGTTTACCTTGGATCTCACACAATTTGTCAATCGCTGGCAAAAAGAAAGAGTCATGTCGATTGATCGATAGAAATGTTAAAAAATACGTTAACGTTAACTTCAAAACACGTCTATGATATCGTGGTAGGTGATAAATCGTGGATTTGTGGGTATGTTTAGAAACGATAAAGCCATGTTCTGACTAATATTTGTTTTTGTTCTCTAATCACGAAATATATGATGCAATTCTCGTATCAATGGTTAATATTCGAAGAAGCTTCCGTGACTATAATTTCATGCCGAGTTGTTACTTGCGTTTCGCTGGGTCTACTTTTAGCTAATACGCAAGTAATTAATTTTTAAATGTATATAAACTCAGAATGTAATTTTATGAAATATCTGTGATGCTTGCTTTCTCAGGTCACTGAATTTATACCAAACTGATGTTTACTTAGTATTATCAACGTGTCTAAAACTAAATATGTACTCGTATATGTGTGTGAAAGGCTTCAGAGTCGCGTAGAGTGCATATCACACACCGCACGCTTGAGACACAATCATAAGTATAATTATAGTTGGTAACTGTAAGAAGAGTTGAAATGTTTGATATTATCCTTGCAGTTACACTGAAGGCTGCTAATTAAAATTGGCATTATTACTACGAACGTCGTGATTATGGTTAAAGCGCAGAAGTGTGAGTTAAAAGTAATATGTATATATGTAATAGCACATAAAGGGTTTCCGTCTCCACCGCTACGGCGACGTTGTGTTTTTTAATTAAACATATAGTAGATAGCTGTAATAAAATTCTTTAGAGCGTGTCACATGCGATAATCAGTAGATAGCTGGCAAAGTGGCTGGCTACACAGAGTTGACAAACATGTGCCTGTGTCTGTGTACATGGGGAGTTGACTCATAGAGGCCTTTGCTGAAGCAAACTCTTTTTAATAAATAAATGTATGCGTGGGTTTTCCTTTTATGCCCGCTGATCCGCAAGCCTATGGGATATTAATAACATGCCTATTTTAATATGTCAGATCAAATAAAAAGGTAGCGATAGGAAGGAAGTATACCTTGCACCTAACGATGCTAAGTTTCAAGTTCAAAGCAACAATTTGCCACAAGTAGACTGATATTTATAAAGCTTTACAAGTTACGCTAATTAATTAGATATTCAAACGCATGCTGACACAGTGCGTCATGTAAAAGTTGACATAAGTAAAATACATTCAGGGATGTTGGCAGAGAAAACCAAAAAAAATGATTAGCTAAGTGCGCACATATTTACCAACACAAACAAACACACAGTTGAACTGCTGCCACCAGATGCTTGCCACTTAATTTAATCAACATTCACATTTGCAATTAAAAAGTTTGACGCTACTTACAACTTTTTATGACAAAATAAGGCATAATAGACATTCGGCGGAATTAATATTAATAATCGAGCGCTGTAAAAAGTTTGTAAACAAAAAATATGTATATTCCTCAAAACAGCGGCTAATTAAATTTTGAAGTTCACAAAAAACAACAAAAAAAAATCGTTATTACTTTTATGCATTTCGAATTGTGTCGTTCGATTTGCCCGCGGACTTTTGTCTGCACACAAATTATTACAGTTATTCATTACTCACATGTCCCTTTTATTGCCGTCGTCATCAATATTTGTGTTTTAGTGGTGCGGCAGCGGCAGTTGTGCGTTGCGAAAGTCCAAAACCATGTTTAATTGCAATTAATCAAATGTTGCTCATACGCCAGGGAGTACATACATGTGCTTGTGCGCACGTGGTCGGCTGTTGGCACGCATTCACATTCGTATATATTTATGCACTCCGGTGTAAGTGAAAATTAATGACTGTTTCAAAGCACACAACTGTATTTAGTTATTAATTTACTGTACGTTTATATGTAAATACATAAATAAATTCAATTTCTCTTTGTATACAGGATACAATGTGTATAATTATGCAAAAATACAAAAGTAGTCAAATGTGTGATGATTCGGCTACATACCTACCCGGAACTTCTGTCAATACAAAGTTCTGTGTATGTGTGGCTTTTTTGTTAGGGGAGTACTAGGCTTCGTCGCAATTTTTTTATTTTTTTGACCGCAACCAACCAACCAACTGGGTTTTTAGTTGAGTTTAGAGTTTTTTCGAACATTTTATTTCGTGATTTAGATAGTTAATTTATATACTTCAAAGAGTATAAGCATACTTTCATGAGTATATAATGCAACGTAGAAAGTATGTTCTTCAGCAAAGCTTTATGGAAATCTCTACAGGTTGTTATTTTTTCTTTTTGTTCACTTCATTTCATTCATTATGTTGTTTTCTTTACTTACTTGGCAGAAAACAAAAAAAATAATTTGTCTGATTTTAAATATTTTTTAAGAAGGAAATTGTTTGCAAAAATTCGTATATAAAGATTCGATCTCTCATGCGGTATGAATAACACAATTAACATAACGGAGCTTGAAAATAGTATAAAGTAGAGCTGCAAAACAGTCGTTGGGACTATCGATAGTTTTACTTTTGCTTCGAAGCAAAGCAAACTGGACTTAGAAATAAATTTGTTAAAATTGCAAAAATTCACTTAATAAATTTTCATAGGGATATAGTATGGTGATACCAAATTTCTAGTTTAATTTTGGAAAAAGTTCCATCTAACCACGACGCGGAAACTGACACATACACACCGTTCAACTCATAAGCTGAAACATAAGAGAGGGTTCTATAATAGACCTTATGTTTGCTAACGACGCGCTTAGCAGACATATTAAGTGGAAGGTATCAGATATTTACACAAATAGCGACCATATGGCTATAATCGCCGAAGTGTCATTCTCCCAAGAAAGGGAACTGTCTCGCAGAAATCCCTCTCGAAAACGTAGTTGGCGTGAAAAGGATTTTGATACCGACGTCTTTGAGAGCGTCTGGAGTGTGGCAAAGGCACCAGGCGAAGACGCCACCCACTTAGTATCCGCTGTGCAGAAGGAACTAGTTGCAGCATGCGACGCAACTATGCGCAGGACGAGGTACAATAACAACCGAAAGCCGGTATACTGGTGGAGCGACGAAATTGCCAAGCTGAGGAAGCTCTGTCACTCAGCTAGACGCCGCCACCAGCGTAACCAGGAAGGTGATAACGAAATACGCCTCAGAGAAGCATTTAAATGCCAAAAAAAGCTCCTGAAGTCAGCCATTATCCGTAGTAAGAGATCCTGTTTCGAAAAGCTTTGTGAAGAAGCGAACATAGACCCCTGGGGATCGGCATATAAAATTTGTATGTCGAAGTTCAAAAATAAGCCGCAGCAACCTAAGAACGCATCATTTATGAAAAAGGTTGTCGAAGCGTTATTCCCTACACATGCATCCATTTCCTATGTTAAAAGAAACGAAGCTACGGAGCCACCCCTATTAGTCACAGAAGACGAACTATTGGCTATTGCGAAAAAAATCAAAAACTCTAAAGCGCCCGGAATAGATGGTAGAAAGGTGGCACAAAAAAGTATTGTGCGCTGATAACCCTGGATGTCAAAAATGCGTTCAACTCAGCAAAATGGGCAGACATACTTAAAGCCCTGGATGAAATACGGGCCCCTGAGTACCTCATAAACATAATAACGAGCTATTTTAGAAACAGAAAGCTGATTTTTGAGACGGACGAAGGCACCAAGAGCTACTCTATCTCGAGTGGAGTACCACAAGGCTCAGTGTTAGGCCCACTATTATGGAACCTTATGTATGACGGGGTACTAAGAAGACAGCTACCAACAGACGTGAAACTAGTAGCTTATGCGGACGACCTCATGGTGGTAGCAGTCGCCAAACAATTAGCCGACCTGAGAAATAAATGTAATGAGTGCTTAAATAGTCTACGACAATGGTTCTCTTCTATGAGTCTGAAACTGGCGGAGGAAAAAACAGAAGTTTTACTGATAAGCACAAGGAAGATAGAAGAGCGAATAGAGCTCACCATAGGGGAATGCAAGATTACCTCGCAGCCGCAACTAAAGTATCTGGGAGTAATATTAGATTTCAAATTAAAATTTAAAGAACACTTAGAGTATACTTCTGCCAAGGCAAACAGAATTTATAATGCCCTATCGAGAATGATGACCAATAGAGGCTGTGTGCGTTCCAGCCGGCGATTCTTAATAGCGAAGGCAATGAGTTCCGTAACACTGTATGCGGCACCACTATGGATAAAGGCAATGGATATAAAAGCGTATGCTAAGCAAATAATTGCAGTACATAGGCTTTCTGCAATCCGGGTAATAAGTGCTTTCCGGACTATATCAACCAAACTGAGATCTATTCAACAGTCTAGGCGTCCGTCAGTCCGCGCATTAGAGGAGACCTAAATGTCTTATCTCTCCCACGAAGTAATACCTAGCCGGTGGTTCCGTGGGAGAGATCTGAGGTGGGAGTAGGTTAGGTTTAGCGTATTAAAGTTCCGCACTTCGGCTTTCGATGCTTCCCCCTACTATAAAAAAAAAAAAAAAACAAAAAGAGAGAGGGATAAACGAGCACATATACACAAGAATTTCGATAAGAATCTTAATTTGTACGTTAAGAAACTCGTATAAACTTTATCTATTATATTATTGTATTATTTAAATCTGTGATATCGCTGTTGGGTAATTAAACGGTGTCATAACCGATAGGTGACTTGCAGGGATGGTAACTTCAAAATCATATTTTCATTCTACAGAAAATTATTTAAAAACTAACAAAATATTAAATTAAACTATTTTCTACACTTTAAACAAGTGTTAGTTGCGTTAAAAGGAATATTGTTAAGAAATCTCAATTTTATTCAGTACTCTTGACTTTAGAGAATGTAATTGAAAAATATTATGTGAATACTACTGTGAAATAAGGTGACATTTGAATTAAACTGCACGCGTCGAAGGATTTGGATAATTATTTTTTTTTTTAGGTTGGTGGTACTGCCAGTAACATTTATGCCAAATTTCATGTCAAAATGTTCATTAGCGTTTGAGATACGTGTCGTTTTGTGAGCTGCTAAAACTGAGTATTTCGTTTTTTGCGATGTCGAAATTTGTTGAGCAAAGAATTTGCATTAAATTTTGTTTACGGAATCAATTTTCTGCTGCGGATACGTTGAGGATGGTGGAGAAAGCCTTTGGTGATGAGGCTATGTCTAAAAAAAATGTTTACAAGTGGTATAGTGAGTTCCAAGCCGGCCGTGAACGTGTCGAAGAGAAGAGCGTCCAGGGTGACCATCAACCTCAACCGACAAAGCTCACGTTCAACAAATCAAAGATTTGGTGTTGAAAAACCGTCGGTTAACAATTAGAGACCTTATTGATGAAGTTGGCATATTGAAAGGCTCAGCTAATGCCATTTTGAAGGATGTTTTGGGCCTCAAGCGCGTCAAATCGCGACTGATACCGAAAACATTGAATTTTTTGGAAAAAGGCGTCGCGTTGAAGTGTGTGAAACGATGCTTTCCGACTACCAGGGTGTCATGAAATGCATTATAACTAGCGATAAGACTTGGATCTGTGGTTACATACGACCCCGAAACAACCGATCAATCGAGCGAATATCGTGTCAAAAGAGAGCAGAGCCCAAAAAAATCGCGCCAAAGTCGCTCAAAAATCAAGGTCATGTTGACTGTTTTATTCGATTTTCGTGGTGTTGTGCATTATGAGTTCCTTCCAACCGGTTAAACGGTCAACAAGGAATATTATTTGAACGTTATGCGTCGTTTGCGTAACGTAACCAGTGTTTCGAAGATTGGAAAATCCGTTGTCATAAATGCATTGCATCGAGGGGGGGATTACTTTGAAGAGGATGAAATTGATTTGGAAGAATAAATAAAGAATTTTCAAAATAAATACAATGTCACCTTATTTTCTGGGCACAGTAGTATTATATATATTCATACTCATACACATATGTACCTAGATGCCTACAGTGCATATGAACGAACACCACGTTAAATAATTTTAATTTTACAGAGTCGGACAGAATGTTTAGCCAGCCTAGATTGCTAATATCTGAAAATAGAACAGCACTAAAGGATAAAACGTGAAAATTTGCAATTTTTTAGCAAAAAGCGGTTGCTTGCGGAAAAATAAACTACCGACAGAAATATATTTAAAGTGTAAATATGCTGATCTCATATTACATTAGTAAATGCCTTTTATCAACTCGTTCACCCTCTGAGCAGCTTACTCGTGTAGTGTAAGAAGAAAAGTTGTATAATATATTGTATTAAAAGCACGATGAATCAATGACTAAATACGTCAGAGAAGAGTTGCATTGCCCGACCATGAAGAAGTTCGAATAGCAATTACACGTCTGAAGAACCAAAATGCGGCGAGTGATGGTGGATTGCTGGCTGAGGTTTCAAACACGGCGGCAAAGAATTGATAGGGAGCGTGCATCAGCTTTTTTGTAGAATATGGTTGAGCGAAAGCATGCCAGACGATTGGAATTTAAATATACCTTGTCTAATCCACAGAAAGGGAGACCACACTATCTGCACCAACTACCGTGGGATAAGCCTTTTTTTTGTTTTTTTTTTTTTTTTGTTTTATAGTAGGAGGAAGCATCGAAAGCCGGAGTGCGGGACTTTAATCCGCTAAACCTAACCTACTCCCAACTAAGGACTCTCCCACGGAACCACCAGATAAGGTATTACTTCATGGGAGTGACAAGACATTTTACGTCTCCTCTATAGCACAGACGGACTGACGCCTATTCTGCTGTATCTGTCTTAGTATTGTTATGATGGAAGTAGCCGCTTCGTGAACAGCTTTCCACTTCTCAGAGGACTGACACATAAGTGCAGTCAAACTTTCCACCGTTAAACTACAACCTAGTGCTGTTTCTAGCTTTCCCCTTATGGTTAGAAACCGAGGACAATGGAAGAACACGTGCTCAGAGTCTTCTATTGACTCCGTACACATCGAACAATACGGACTGACGTCGTTTTGAAATTTATGTAGATAGCCTCTGAAACACCCATGCCCGCTTAATATTTGGGTCAGGTGGAAATCCAGGTCCCCATGTTGTCTACTTATCCACGTATGGATGTCGGGTATAAGTCTGTGGGTCCACCGTCCTTTAGTTGAGGTTTGCCACCGTTGCTGCCAAAATAATAATAATAAGCCTTATCAATCGCATATGAGGTTCTATCGAGTGTACTGTGGGGCACCCCCTACCTCTTCGTTGATTTTAAAGTCGCCTTCGACAGTATAAAAAGGAGCTGTCTAAATGCCGTTTAGATGCTTAGAAGCTTTGGGTTCGAGAATTGTAGTGCAGGCGCGATTATCTGCTTCTAGATGGGATCTTGCCTGAACACTGTTCATCTAAATTACTGTGGATATATTTAACTTGATCAAGATTTTGGGCTCTCATCTAAAATCAAATTTCAGAATCTGAAAGCAAGTTTGATTGACCAGAAGTGAAGTTAATATTGCTTATCACTAAATACTAATTTTTAATAAAAATCCCTTTTACAAAATAATTCATAAGTTGTTCTTACTGAATTTTTATTGGCAAATATATATGTTATATGTTTTCCACAAGAATACATTCCTTTAACAAAATGTAGCGAAAACTCTGAAAGTTTATAATTCATACGTATATCAGTAGGCATCAACAGGCCTACAAAATTATGCTAAATTTATCGATGGTGTCATGTATATAATATAAAAAGAAACTCTTGCCGCATTAATTTGCAATCAATTAACAGTCCGACACTTTATATATCATTAATGCAGACACTTTATTTGCAAATAAATTACCACAAAATAACACCTACATTGCAAGCGTCCCTGCCGACCCCGCCCGCTGCAACGCCCCAGTGTGGCGGTGCGTGTTTTCGACTTCATGTGTAATTTGTATTTACCCTTGAGCGATTTTAACGCCATCAGAAGGCTTAAACCACACACAAAAGCACACACACTCCAACATGCCCACAAGTTTAACTGTAAATGCACAGTATTTCTTATTTCTAATGTACTGGGGCTGATGTTGATGGTATCTGCAGCAAATCTCTTCGGAAATCGACACCAATTTTCCAATCGAGAATTTGTTTTGCGTATCTCATTCATTTATTTATTGTCAAAATATATACCCAACGATGTCTGTGTGTGTGTGTGCGTGCCTGGCTGCTGATTGTGCTAATGTGTAGACGGTTCAACACTTGTAAAACCACAGATAGTGTGCTGCGTTGATACAAAAAAAAAAAAAAAAAAACTCAATGAAAACACATTAGCGTCAATGTCATTACGGCGGTGGTTTGGGCGTATGGAAGCGAGTTAGCGAAATAAACGATTTTGGCGTTGCGCTTGGTTTGTCCGGCTCAACGATTGACCTTTGCAACGATTAATCAGCTTCAGTCACAGTCTCGCCGGACTATTTCGGCCGCTTTTTGCAACATCAACAATGCTCGCCTTTCGTCAACATACATCACACGCTCCGTGTTGACTCGTCCCATATCCATGGATATGGGGAATGTTATTGATGCTAAGCCCAGAAAAAATGAAATGATACTCTATTTGGGGCTTATTAAGACCCAGTAGGAATGGCGTAACGCGTTAAAACTACAATTATCATATTTGCTTGAGTGATTACATAAAATTAAATGAATCGAAAAAATGTTTTAGGGAAAATTGAATAATTTCAAAAAAAGACCCTTTACAATTCAATTCATCAATTATCTCCAACGCCACGTCAAGCCAATTCCACCAAGCGATCTTTGGGTTTGCTGTTACTATGTACTACCAGAAACAAAAAGTAGTAAGACTTTGTTCATAATTTTAAAATTCTTAATTTATTCTTCAAAATATATGTGGACCTCCTCAAAATAATATTCCTTCGCCCAAATACACTTATCTCAACGTTTTTCCAATCCTCGACACAGTTGTTAAAGCCAATTTCCGGAATAGTCCTCAAAACGAGTAGTGAATCATGTTTATTGTCTTCATATGACTCAAAACGGTTTCCCTGGAGTGGTCGTTTGAGTTTGCTGAATGGTCAGAAGTCATGCGAAGAAATCAGGAGAAACGGTCGTTGTGGCACGATGTTGGTTCAAAATTTGACCAAAAACTTACGTAAAAATACAAGAGTTGTCGGCCCACAATTCCACGTCGGAATCAATTCGGAGTGCACCACACCTCGATAATCGAGGAAAACTGTCAACATACCATTGATTTTTGAACGGCTTTGACATGGTTTTTTCTGCTTCGGCTGCCTTTTGCCACGATATTCGGCCGAGTGTTTGTCTGTTTCCGTGTTGTAAGCACAGATCAAAGATAGGCTGTAATAATACGTTTCTAGACACCATCGAGTCGGAAATCACTGTTTCACAAACGGTAACGCAACGCTATTTTTCGGAATTTAGTGGTTGTGGAGCAAATCATGCTTTAACTTTTCTTAGGACCAAATGATATTTCAAAATGGTTTTCACTAATCTTTCCGATAGTGTAAAAATACCAGTAAGATCATTGACTGTTAATCGTCGATTCTCTAGCACAAATTCCTTTATTTTATTGACATCACCAGAAATTTGATGCCACACAAAAAATTTAATGGAACTTCTTTGTTGAATAATTTCACTCATCGTAAAAATCGCCGAATGCACTTAATGTATTTCAGAAAGACAAGCGAATACCAAACACTAATGATTATTTTGATGTGACACATGGCACAGATGTAACTGACGGTCATATCAACCTAGAAAACAGATATTTCAACTTACGGGTTTTTGCCCGAAGTTTAAATTAAAAAGTCTTACTATTTTTTACTCACAGTAGTATACTGCATGTAAAGAGTCTCCACATCACACGAAAAAACTTTTTTTTATTCTTTGAAAACCATTCGCACGGTCCATTCCTTAAGATCGGAAACCTTCAAAATAGCTCTCTCCCTACACCAACCGTAAGAAACTTATTTTTCCTCCATGTGGGCACTTGCACAACCGCTTAGCCTAGCAACGACAAATGAAAGTTTTGCGATATACAAAACATGCATGAATTTGCTGAATTGGAATCCTACTTGTGCTTCTTTGACCTTGAAATACAGCCAGAGCAAATCGCATCTGAGCAGGTTTTTCCACTTAAGTTTACTCTTGCTGAGATCGTAAGTTGCGTACGCCCCAAACACTTTCTAGGAATAATATCTTCTCTTCTGTACAGGAACGCATTTGCATCCTCATCGCCACTCTCGGAATAAAGTTTTGTTGCAATAAAACAAAGTGTTGCCAATTAGTCGTAATCGTCTTATAGCTTATGTGAAGAAATTTCGTTATGGGCCAAGCAAAAGTCTTATTCTGCAAACTTTAGATTTCAGAGAAATTATTATTACATAGAAGCTGTGCGGATTAGTTACAATTTTTACAAAACGGTGAATATACCTTATTATATGATTTAGGATTTCTCATTTCCAGAGCTTACATACAAAAAAAAAATTATTTCACTAAGTTGCACATTTGTGTAAAAGTTATGTATAGTATATGCTATAGTATTTCGAATTGAAGAATTCCTGCGGAGATGGTACCATTGAATCGGGCAATGAATCATTCCAAGTTGCGTCAATATATGTGGTAAAAAAAAAAGTTTTCCGACGGCCAACTGATCAGCTTCTTCGAAAAAAAGAGAAGTCCAAAATCTCACATCGTTTTCTCAAAACCCTGAGAGATTAATTCGCACAGAGACATACGGGTAAGGCAAAATCCACTCAGCTCGTCATGTTGATCATTTAATAAATATATATACATACGAGTATACAAGGTCTGTCGCAAAATAAACAGAACTTTTTAAATATAACTGTTTCTGGTGGGCATATGAAATAAAAAATTTGATGTCTTGTTGACATTCCGAAAAAATTTTAAGACAATTGGATAACTACATTCGATGTTATCGATCAAAAAGTGGCAGAAGCTTTTGGTCATCGGTCGTAAAATGCTTTTTGAACAAAAAGAAAATATTAAATTTTGTTTTAAACTGGGGAAAACGTTTACTGAAACATTTTAAAAGATGAAAAAAGCGGTTTAAGCGATTCCAAGAAGGTCGTGAGGATCTCTGTGACGATCAAAAGTCACCGATAATAAGTCGTCTTCGGAAATCAAAAATAAAGACAATGCTGGTTTGTTTTTACGATTCTGAGGGTATTGTACACTGAGAGTTCGTCCCACCTGGCCAAACTAACGGGTGATTTTTTTGAGGTTAGGATTTTCATGCATTAGTATTTGACAGATTACGTGGGATTTCAGACATGGTGTCAAAGAGAAAGATGCTCAGTATGCTTTGACATTTCATCATGAATAGACTTACTAACGAGCAACGCTTGCAAATCATTGAATTTTATTACCAAAATCAGTGTTCGGTTCGAAATGTGTTTCGCGCTTTACGTCCGATTTATGATGAGGCTCATTTTTGGTTGAATGGCTACGTAAATAAGCAAAATTGCCGCATTTGGGGTGAAGAGCAACCAGAAGCCGTTCAAGAACTGCCCATGCATCCCGAAAAATGCACTGTTTGGTGTGGTTTGTACGCTGGTGGAATCATTGGACCGTATTTTTTCAAAGATGCTGTTGGACGCAACGTTACGGTGAATGGCGATCGCTATCGTTCGATGCTAACAAACTTTTTGTTGCCAAAAATGGAAGAACTGAACTTGGTTGACATGTGGTTTCAACAAGATGGCGCTACATGCCACACAGCTCGCGATTCTATGGCCATTTTGAGGGAAAACTTCGGACAACAATTCATCTCAAGAAATGGACCCGTAAGTTGGCCACCAAGATCATGCGATTTAACGCCTTTAGACTATTTTTTGTGGGGCTACGTCAAGTCTAAAGTCTACAGAAATAAGCCAGCAACTATTCCAGCTTTGGAAGACAACATTTCCGAAGAAATTCGGGCTATTCCGGCCGAAATGCTCGAAAAAGTTGCCCGAAATTGGACTTTCCGAATGGACCACCTAAGACGCAGCCGCGGTCAACATTTAAATGAAATTATCTTCAAAAAGTAAATGTCATGAACCAATCTAACGTTTCAAATAAAGAACCGATGAGATTTTGCAAATTTTATGCGTTTTTTTTTTAAAAAAAGTTATCAAGCTCTTAAAAAATCACCCTTTATTAATGCTGTATTTTACCTTTTACGTCTTTTGTCACGCATTCGTCGTGCTCGACCACAATACCGTGAGGCAGGGTCCTGGCGCCCGTGTCATCGGTCGACGCTTGTTACTGATTTTTTGGCAAAAAACTCTATATTAACCATTAATCACTCACCCTATTCACCTGATTAGGCACCCTGTGATTTGTGCCTGTTTGGAAAACTTCATTCGCCCATGAAAAGACACTGGTTTAGGACATTTCAGCTATCCAAAAGGCGACGACCGATATTCTCAAGAGCATTCCGAAAAATGACCTTAAACACTCATTTGAAATGCTAATTGACCGGGCTAAACGCTGTATCGAAGCACAAGGAAACTACTTTGAATAAAAAAATATAACTTTTGAAAAATAATAATTTTTTGTTGTTTTTTCTAACAGACCTGTTTCTTTTGCGAAAGGTCTTGTATATTACAGGGTCTCCGACGTTTCCTTCTGTGGATCACAAACTTTGCTGCAACTTTAATTTATCTTGGTGAGGGTATAAAATCAGAGTTTTTAATCTTAGCCTATGAAACTCCCTAAAATTAACATTGAATTTAGGTAAATAAAGATCCTCTAACCTCTAGTCATCACTTTCTGAAAGTAATTTGTAAAAAATTATGTTTTGGTATCAAAATAACTGCTATTATTTATAGTAGTATTATACCTAAGCAACTCTTTTCTACTTTAGCTACATTTCAGAAGCATGCCAATTAGAAGGTATTGGTTATATTAAGTAATTTGGTGTACAAATGTGGTTAAAGACGTTCTTAAAGCATTTTTCCAAAACATTTTCCTAGCGACATCTCCAAACAACCACCGTGTACTGCAGACAGTTTTGGTCGTCGTTCCAACCAATTCACGCAGAGTTGCATCAAGTAATTTGTTTTTGGGCCTTGCAGTGCACACACGCATAAATGCGCACCAAGGCACATACGATTACATGCTCATTTTTGGCTCCTCCAGCGAGTGCTGAAGTCTGGTATTAAGTTTCGTGCCGTGGATGGCGAATGCTTCAACGCCTTCGCTGCGGTCCACTGAAGGATTAATGATCATCAATTCGACCGCAAAATAAATCCAAAGGCAAACAAGCGATTGCGGGCTGCTACCAAATCGATGGGCAATGAAAATAACAATTTTTATAGCCGGACCGAGTATTTGGTTAGATGGATTGACGAGGCAAACACGAACCGCCATGAAAATATACCCAATAACCTCGCATGAGCATATGTGTATGTGTGCAGCTGCATATTTGCGCACACTAACATTTATTTGACCAATTGACCGTTTCTTTTTTGCGGTATCGCCGGTTTGTTTGCCATCCACTATAATCGCTTACTCGTTATCATATCCTATTCGATTTTCACTTCTGCCATTCGCACAAGTTCGCTTAACCCCCTGTGTGGGGTGGGGAGAAGCATTTTAGACAAATAAAAAGGGAAGTATGGGCGAAAGGCAGGAAATGCCGAAATGAAATACTGAAAACAGACATTTGATGCCCGAGCTGATTTGCTAGTGGATTGCGCTGCATATGTATGTGTGGGTACATATGTAGCTAGTACTCACATGTCTAGCACGGGATTCGGTCTGCCTAAATACTTATATTGTCTATCACTGGATATACACA
>CM050323.1:124613210-124864809 GCA_027475135.1 Bactrocera correcta
TGCAAACTGGCTACGCGTTGATGTTTGTGTCACGGTTGCATGATTTCAGTCCCTGCCGCTTCGCTGATGCGCAAACACATAACATTCGCCCTTACAGCGGTGGCTGTGTGTGTGCGGCGGCAGCATTGTTATTCTTGCCACTGCGCCTGATATCGATGAGTGTTGTGCATCTTTCGTGCGGATAACAGTAGGCTTTGCTGATGGCCACCATATTGGCGCCGCAAACGCCTGCCACTGACACACTTAATATTGAATTGAATTGCACGATGGAAATTCTTCCCCTCGCGCCTCCCTCTCAGCGCCTAACTTAGCGTTACGTGTTTAACTGCATATTACAATTGGCGCTCTGGGGCAGATCTGCAAGCTGCCGGCGTTTGGTAGCAGAGTAATCGGTGTAATAGTTGGGCTTATTTGCGGTAATGGTGGCACGCACATATGTACATACAAGCTCATATGTATATATACCATATACATGCAACTGGTATGCTTTCGAGCAAAGCACTTGTTTATTGTGTGCTTCAGAGCTCTAGAAAACAAAAGCTTTAAATTATACGACTCCTAATACTCTTTGCCCCACTTCTGCCATATATGGGTAAATTGGTAGCTGCTAGTATTTAAATTTTAAAGCGTTTACTCAACAGATCAACTTTTTACCAATCTTTTAATAGTTTTTGTTTATATCAGTTATTTGGACATATTTCAAAATATTACTAAAGCTCTCCTCTACCTCATATATTCGCAAAGGTCCAGCATTCTAGTCACAGGAATTTTTTAGCCGCAATCGAGATGATGTGATATCTATCTAAATATATGCAATTGCCTTGAGCCTGCATCATTGCTATGCAATCTAGAATCAAGTTCTCACGTCCCATGATGGACAGATGCTTTTTGAGCCTGCAGTATACTATATATTGTGACTAATAGGCGGAGTTGATCTCTGATGTGGTTAATCATACTTTTAAAGGGGTTTTGTACTCTAGAATTGTGAAAAATTCGATTTTTTTTCATATACATATTTAAAGTTTAGACTTTCAAATATATGACCTTGGAGGGATTTTTCAAAATTCGACTTATTTTCGGAGATACAGCCGATTTTGTGAGGTGGCGTCCGTGTTTACTAGAATTGTCTCCTAAACTTTAAACGCGTTTTTCCCGAAACTACTTTTTTCCCCACTGTACTTGAAATTTTGTGTGAACCTTCTTTATATAATCCTTTATCGTTCCTACGAGCATCGTGTTAAAATTTTTGTTTTTAATATTTAAAAAAAAATCAGGAATTTCAAAAAAAAGCGTAAAAAGTGATTTTTATTTTCAGGCAGTCGCCATTTTTCAAAAACAAAATTTTTTTCGTGGTCCCGGACTATAACGGCATCCTTACTGATTAAGAATTTCTTTTGATTTTTTTTTTCAGACCACCAGCAGATGCGCCATTTTTTTTTTTACATTTAATTTTTAATATTTATTTGTAAATTTTTTTTCTGTATTCTTAAGATATCAATAAAAACACCATAAAAAATGGATAATAAAAATATTTTTGGTTTTTTTTAAATAAAATTCAAAAAACTGCCCAAAATTTGATTTCTAGAGCAGAATACTCCCTTAATCATTGCTGGATTGTAACCTCATATTGCTAGCTTTGCATGCCACATACCTGTTACGTGTTTCTTTGCCCTTTCTCTCTTCCGTGCGGAGCAGCTTCTTTACGATATGATACCTCATCCCAATACAGGATCATTCTAAAGGCGCAACAGAGTGGGCAAGTTCGTTAGCCAGCTCGTAACTGGCTTTTCTTTTATGTCCCAGCACCTGTATGAGGTGTACACTGTTGCCAAATGATAGACCATTCAGCCGCTCTTTAGCGCAGCTTCACTGTCGCTGAGTATGGTCATATACTGGTTACGATACTTGATTTGGAGATAAGTTTCCACGCACTGGCTTATAGAAAAGACCTCGCCTTGAAATATGCTCGAAAAACATCTTACAGGTGTTAAAAGTTTGGTGCGCGGTCCTACAATATCTGCATCAATAAGCTCCGATGTTTTTAAGCAGTCAGTGTAGTATACCACAAAATTCTGCTACTTGTCAGTAGTTGGTCAAGCGTGGAATCATTGTAGTTAGCCTTACTACCGAGGATAACTTTAAATTTCATTTTAAAGTTTGGCCATCTTTCCACGCTGTCCCTTGGAAGAAGAGCTAGTGGAGTAGCTTCGTGGAAGGTTTTCATTTGTTAAGAAGATTTACCTTACCTTTTCCATATCCCTCTGCTGTAACGAATAGCACGGTTTGATTAATTACTAAATATATGGAGGGATGCGAATGATCATGTTGGAGACAAGACTTCAAATTAAGGTGACTACAATGAAATGGCAATCACTTCATATCAATTCGGCTCAAAATCATGGTGTACAGCGAAGTGATGATGCTCGGCTTACTTGTCAAGGGTGTTCGGAACAGACACTTGTAACCATGACTGTTTTTATAGCTTTAGACAATTTTAGTTCCATATCTCATTCCAAGGTAAAGGTGGAGTCTAATGCAAGGCCTAGGTACTTGATCTCCTTAGACATCTCTAACTTCCAGCCAACAAAAATTAAGCCCGAAAGAGAAGGATGTTGGTGTTGACACCTTCGATGTTCGCAGGACTTAAATGTTGTCAGCTCTGCGAAAAGCTCGACAAGTTAATCGTTATAAAAAAGGCTTCATCGTCAAGTACCGAAAATTACCGTAAACGAGCGTTGTTGCTGTTTATAACAAGAGCTTAACCGGGGTAGAAATCGATCAACCGAGACAAATAGACTTTGTTGAAATTTGGGTTTCGTAAAATAACTATGCATTCAGTAAAAGAACTTTGACTCGATCCAGAAGAATGGATGATGAATCAAAATCAATAAAGTTACTTCAATATCAGACTTATTTGGTTTCGTAGTGAAATTGCTGGATACTGCAAAGACGATCAGCTCAAAAGAACGCCCTAACCTCGACACCCGCTTGGAACGGTGCGGCGATTCTCCGTTCTTTAGCGTTATGTCTCTGGATTTATCGGTCTTGTGGGAGCTCAGCAAGTGTTGGTCGGCAACCTGCACTTTTGAGACTCCAAGTTTTTATTGCCCCCTAGTGGAAAGTAAAAGGTACTTTTTATTATTTGTCCTCAGCAACATTCATATTGCCACAGTCGTATGCATCCTAACTGGACACTATCCTAAAGAGGTTTGTTCGGTGAAACCACAAACCTTTGTATTGGGAAGTCGAGATCGAAACGACTAAACGCTTATCCCTCCACTTATTAGCTTTTAATTGACTGAGAATGAAATAGCTTGGTGGTAATACTTTCAGCGAACCAATTGAAATGGCTGATGTTAATATAAGCAGCCTCACCAAATTTGTGACCTAACCTGGCACTAGCTATAGGATTTGCTACTAAGACGTATTACGAGTATTCCGGATTATGACTTCTTTTTGTGCTAAAGAGGGGAAAGAAGTAAGCAAGTTTTAAACAGCAAAGAAAATAGTACAATGGGTAGTTCCTTCGTATACTATCAAAATTAATCAACCATCAAACAATTGCTTCCGCATCCACCTTATTCTCCGGATATTACCCCAGTTTTCTCCGTCCTCATTCTTTAATAAAATGCTCACTGGAAACAAAATTTGCGCATTCGAAGAGGACCGAGAACACTCGTCCGCTTTCATTGTACAGCCCTCGAAATAAAATCGAATTTTGGCAAACATTAGCACTTTGCTCTCTACTATACATTAGGATCGAAAGAAGCACTTTGGAATTGCTAAAAAAATAGCACAAATTAATTTTGAGAATTCTTGCACCATAAACCGTTTAAAGCCTTGCGAAAAACAAGGAATATTTGAACCTTTCATCTTCATGTGTCCACACATTTTTTCCGGGAAAAAGCATTTACTTCCGTTTGCCTAAACGCTAAGCCCCCATACACACACACTCACGCACACCCTTGCGAACCAAGCAATTCACAACTAAAACGGTAAACAAAAGTCAAATGCCATCAACTCAAACTCGGCCAACCAAAATAAATTCGAAATTTTATTGGCCATTAAAAATTAAAAATAAATTACACAAAAGCGGTTAAGGACGGTGAAAATGAAGAGCGAAAACAAAAATTTTTAAAGAAGCTTTAACACGAAATTTACATAAATTTTAAACTGTTAAAATGAGGCGGTTCCACAAAATGCTGGCGCAGTCAACGGGTCAACACGTTACCAATTCCGCGGCATTCCAAATTTCCGCCCAGCCAAGGTAGGCATTTTTATTGCTATGCTAATTTCGGTCAAGGCAATAAAACACGTTAAGAATGGGTGGCATTCGGCAATGACTTTATAAGCTTCGGGAAGAATATTATAATGCTCGAACAAAGAAAGAAAGAAGAGGGTCTGGATTAATTTGGGTTAAAGTTACTTAGTTGCTTTTGTTTATTGTTGCAACTCTTTGTTGTTATTTACTTTTTTCGCATAAGTATTTGGTTTGCTGCAATAGAAAGGGTAAACAATAACACAACGGAATACCAGAGAGGACATACTGAGCTTAAAGGGGAAAAAACCACTTAAAACTATAATTTCACAGTTAGCGAAATAATATATAACTTGATGGACACAGTTCAATGCCAATAAGCTTGCGGTGAGACTAACGGCATGACGGACTCAAATTATCAACGCTTTATAGAAGAAAGAGCACAGGTAATATTCAAGCACTACCTTTTCTACAATTAAACTTTCGACGAGCCGGATGAATTAGCTGAAATAAAAATTAGTCACACCAATATATTGGCGTTGGTCTCAAAGTTCATCGTCGATACATGAGGATCTTTTAATGAATACTTAGGTGTTCTTGTTATCACAATAAACCGACATTTCCGCTAACCAATATACTCCTTTACTACACATCGCGTAAATCAATTGATTTATTGAGAAACCACTTCAGTGAGCAGACAATTTCACGTTTTGAGCCAGTCGATTGGCCACCAAGATCATGTTATATCACACCGTTAGATTTTTTCTTGTGGGGATATATAAAGTCTAAAGCCTCTGCGGTTAGTCTCGCTTCGATTCAGGCCTTGGAGCAAAACATCACGAGTGTAATTCGCCAGTTACCAGTCGAAATGTTTGAACGAGTCATCGAAACTTGGACAGCCATTTGAAAGAGATAATCTTAAAAAAATGCCGAAGAATGTTCTTTCGATTGAAAATAAACACTCCGTATTAAAGTTGAAATCTCTGTATGCTTTCTTTAAACGACTAGGAAATCTCGAAATAGATCATCTTTTATTTCTTCTACAAAAACGATAAGCACGATATTTTAGCTAATTCACAACTGGCGAGCTCGCGCTGAATATCGTACACATGCTTTCTTCGAATTATCGTATAATATTTACTACAGCTTCCGTTGAGTTGTGCTCATTTGGCGGAAAGTTCACTTACTTAGCATCAATTCTTCCGCATTTAAAATTCTTGCAACAGCTTGAGTGCCCTTCAGTAGGAATATTTTGACAACAAAATTTTTTCGAGAAATAATTATTATTGCATTAACTTGACTTCCTCTTCGGTGGTAAATACAAATTGTGAGTATTAAAAATGCATTGTACATAATTAGTTCAAGGTTCTCTCTAAGGATGCTCATACATACATACGTTCATAATATATAACATATATTCATACACAATTTTGTATAATTGTACTTATATCTGCTCTCATAAACGTGCCTTGGACCACTTGGGCGTCGTTGTTGTGCTACTGTGTCCTAGAGCTTATGCAACGCTGGATGGAAGAAAATTTGTTTTACTATTGTCCTTGCAAAGATAACACAACCTAAACTCATTCAACTGTGCAATGATGGAAAGTTTTTAAACAAATTTTCTGCGTACATTGTGCCCCCGAGGAGTAAACTACTTTTCGGTGCCGCAAAAGTACTGCTCGAACTCAACTGTACTACAACCAAAAAAACAAAAACAACATGTGTGTGCTTTTATGAGTGTATTATATATTTTCCGATACTTTATATTTGATTCCATTTCATTCTGGTTTTGTGGCTATTTTGTTCTTCTGCTTGGTCCTCTTCCTCCTATGCTTCTTTAAATAGTTTTCTGGTCAATCGTACGTGCCAACAAAGTTGATAAAAACACTCCGAACAAACTGCTGTGGTGGACATTATCTATGTTGCTGGTGTTTGAATGAATGCGTGTGTGTATGTGTGAGTGTATGCGAGTGCGTGCTGTAAGTGCGTGTGACATTTGCGCCAACATAAATGCGTACTAATGACATATATAAGAGCGCCAACTTCCCCTCCAACAAACTGGTAGTAACTAGTACTCATTTCGTGACAGAGAAAGTTTGCTTCATTAAGTGGACTAATTCATGGGAGATTTGTAGCTCTTAAAGTTGTAATGTGCTGCTAATTTTTTGTGAAGTTTTCTTGAAATGAATGTATACTATATGTGCGTACTTTTGCTCTGACAATTATGGGATATATGAAACAAGATATCTCTGTTCTATAAGTTTTTCTTCCATTTTTTTGATTAAAGAAATTTATGCAGTGAATGCCACTAGTTTTATGAGAGGAAAAGTTAAATTATAATAGGTGAATAGATTGTAATTTGAAGAATGCACTGCATCCTATGGTGAATTGAATTGGATCAATACTTTCCATGGCCCCCATATACCTAATATAAAACTTTTCGAATTTCGATTTTTGCCGTTCCTCACCAGTTACCTTGTATTAACGGTTAGCGCCTGTGTCTTCCGTTTTCAATCAAAGATTTATTTTAATACAATTAATATTTGATTATGCAGTCTATATGATTAAGCATTAATTAGACGGCAAAGTTTCCAAGAAAGTGGCAGATGCAGCCGACATTGCCGTCTTAACAGCGGAAGATTACTATAAATATACCATTAATAGTATTATTACCACCACTCTCAGAACAATACAGACTTGGGCATTCTGGATAGAACCAGAAAAATAAATCTGCTTGTTTTCACTAGGAGAAACAAAATCTCTAAATGGAGACTCCGTTAGATAAATGGAATGTCTGAAGGACCGCAGCAAATACCTTGAGATAGTATGCGACAGCAAACTACCGTGGCTTATATACATGTAGGCACAACCTGAGAAAACTGCACGGCAAAATCAAAAGACGACTAATGGCTGCAGGATAATTTACACAAATCTTCGCGCATTCGTGGATAATGACAAACGCAGACTACAAAATCCAACTTTTCAATTAGGAAAGAAGATTCAGTGTAAACAAGAAAAACATGGTTGACGTAGAAGTATAATAGCTGCGCGCAATACATTAAATACTTAAACGAGGATATACTGTACAGAGTTAGGAAAATGATGACCTTTAAGATGCTTGAGCACTGCTTTGTTATTTTGGGAAAGCCTCTAAGGTATCATCAGGCAACTTCAGAGTTAACATACAGGTTTATTACCAAGCAGTTAACAAGCCTTTGACCTCGTTTTGCATAACGGCCACTAATGTTATGAGACACAAGCCAATCAAAACACGAATGAATTATCTACCTGTGTACAAAACTGTAACAAACATGTACCAAATGGTGGATCGGAAATATACAAAGTTTCTACAGGCTCTCGATAGAAGCGGTTGTAGGAAAATGAATGGAATACTCACTGGTCAGGAATCTGAAAAGGAAAAACCAGGGTAACAATCGAGCATATTTTGTGCACTTGCCCCACATTGACAAGATAACGCATCATTTTTTTGAAATTCAAGTCAAACGCGTGCATCTTAAAGGATGATTTTTTCTCACGGGCTTCGTCTGCTATCGCAAACGACCAAAAACTATCTATGAATGACTCATTAGCCCACCAGACTAACCTAACCTAACACAAATTTTTTACGGGTTTCTTCTAGTATCTTCTTCACGTACCAAAAGTTTAAATGATGATTATCAATAAATTTTTTCTATATTTAGTTGAATGATCGAAGTACAATTTTTTCGAGTATTGGAAAATAGTAGCTTTCTCTCTTCAACTTGAAGGTAAAGTAAATGATTTTAGGAGTCTTTAAATTTAAATTCTATTTCCAAAAAAAAAAAACATACATATTACAAGTACATTGAAATTATAAAGCGATTTAAGTTTTATTCCTTGAAAAAATAATGGTTGTCACTTTAGAGCTAATATCATAGAGTAGGAAAATGTAACTCTGGTAAACCTCTGCGTAGAGGCGAACAATATGTATGTATGTATGGTCATCTTTTGCCATTTTCTGAGAAAACTTGACATAGTAATGCTTATGTTTTTGATACGATTGGAAAGAAAAGATTTCCTGAACATAAAAATTGTTGACTTAAAAGAAATAAATATTTTGACTTGAGATTTGTTGTTTGAAAATAATTGTTTATGACGTCAATGTAAGAAGAAAACACAAATATTTAAAAAAATATAGTGTATTTCCGACATAAGAATGCACGTTTTCCCCAACTTACTTGAAAGAAAAAATATTTTTTTTACAAGATTAAAATAAAAACTCTACCATAACAACTAGGTTTTTGAATGCTTCTCATAAGTTTTGAGATTATGTAAAAAAGTCGGAATATGAAAGTTATAGACCTTTTTTCTTTAGGCCTCGTAGTTTTGGCAGAAAAAGAGATACGAGTATACCATTATTAATCCTTAAAAAGTCAAAACACAACCATCGGCCATAAACGTGACGTGTTTTTATCGTTTTCAAAGGCTTTCGCACTATACATATATAGTATATGATGTTTTGGACTGAACATATTTGTTTATTTATTCGAAAAGACGGATTTTTTTACCATAGGTAAAAAGTCGCATTATTCAAGGAATACAAATATATGGGACGGAATTTTGGAAATTCACCTTTTTAAACTTCCAAAACATTATTGGTCCTACGCGCACAAAACCAAAATATCAAATTATACGTATCGCAAATAAAATCAATTTAAATATATACAGAAAATTTTAGTTTCAATAGCTTTACGCACACTTTCAAACGTCTGTTGAACAAAAATGCACTCTGATGCATTACCATGTAAAATCATAATTCCTTATAGTTTTTGTCATTGATATGACATAGGAATATTTTTATTGATTGTTGGTTAGATGTATGGACATACATATATACAAATGTTTCTTAAAATCTTAAATCGCCGAAGTGTGTAATTTATTCTTCATTCAAGTGTCAGCATTGTCTGCTGGTCTTTCTAGCAGATATTCTTCATTGTGCTGTCTTGCTTTCTAATTGGAAGACATATTTAAGAGTCAACAATGTTGTAGTACATATGTATGTATGTATGTAATCAAAAAAGAATACGGTAAACGCATTACAATCGTACTGAAATTTGCTCTGAAATATTTAAAACTTTCAATGAAGGCTGCACCTTAACTGCAGCTTAAATATTTGAATTAATTGTGGCATGTTTCTGCGTGCGTAGTTTATGATGCAAAGTGATTTAGCAACGTTGAAAAAGACGACCGAACTTTCTGGGATATGGGAAAAATTCCACTAAAATATTTAGATTAATTGACCGGAAGTTGAAATCAATTTTTAGGAAACTATTGCGCGAACAAAAAGGAATTGCACAGATCGTGTAAAACCGAAAAACATATGGCCGATTATGGCCATCTGCGAACTCCGTCTTACTTTTTTACCTAGAAAGATGTGTACCATTAATATATCTTAATTATTTTTCAATTTATAGCTTGCACATATGGACGGACGGACTGATAGACAGTCACCCAGATTTCAGCTTTTCTCGTCATCCTAATTATGTATAGTATTAAGTAGTCCAATAAAAAAGTGTTACAGTGTCCAGGTCTTCCGCCGGCTGGCTTATCCAAGGTGTCGTTTTCACCCGCTCTGAATCACCAAAACCATTCCTCCGCAGTTCGAAGTGATAGAATACCATCCCCCAAAATACCATTAATCTCACGAAACTTTTCTCTAGCGGATTTGACTTTAACGAAGGAAAACTTTAAAATAGCGCGAATTTCGAAGTTAGTGAACTCCATGTTTATTCGTCTATAACTGTTGAACGCAAAATCCAAACTAATGATGCGTAGCGTCGTTTTGTAGGTTATGTTAAGACCTTTCAAAGATGTATAGTATTGCCAGATACGAGGTCCTTAGCGCTTTATAAATAGCCGCGAAATTCAAAGGACAAAAAGGCGGAAGGGATATTTGACAACCTAATATACATATATGTATATATAAATATATAACCTTATATCTATCTGGAACAAATTTAGGTAAAAATAATTTGAGTTTCGTCGAGATAACAAATTTTTGCTGAAGCTTTCACCGGCACGGACAGACAGACGGAAAAAATTCACCTTGAAACTTGTTTCGCCACTTTGAGCATTTGTAGTTACAGAGTCTATTAAAAAGAAATCAATTAGCTCAGTTAGAAAAATTCAATTCAGAAGAAATATACCCCAGTCTGTTCGATTGTTGGTTACCAATTCCTAAAGCTCTCATGCGCCTGATTTTCACTAGTTTCTCTTGAAGCGAAATTTAAACCAGAAAACTTATTCTTAGTAAACATGTACAAGTAGAACTCACTAGGTACGAACTATAAGGTTCACACCTAAGATCCTCCAAACCAAGCTCCTGGAGATTCCTTCACTTGTTGGACAAGTTTGGATGTTCTAAAATTAAAAATATTTCCATAAAGAAGCAGCTCATAACAGCCGATTCCCTGTGAGTCCCGTCAAACTCTTACACCATCCCTACTGTCAGTTCTGGCTTAGCCATTTTTTGCTCCAGTTCACTGTAATTCGATCCTGCTCTTTTCGCTTAAAGTTGGCGTTAGTAAATCAATTTTTATCACCAGTAACTATCCGTTTCAGAAATTGATCGATTTTGTGCGATTCAGCAGCGATTAACACATGAAGTTTTCTTGTGTAATGTCCATGGTTGATTGGTTGTTGCAGTATCAGCGGCATAAATACTATGCACATCCCAAAACTGTCTGAGAAAATACACTTTTACAACGCAAACTACAACACAGATTACTAAATCTAGCTATTGGAAAAAATTGATTTCGATTTAGTAAGGTTAACAAACCCCCATTAGGCACATTGAGTGGTTTTAATGGTGTATTGATAATAGGATTCAAAGAAAGCATGGAAAATCATTGACTGGTATATTCGGCAAGAAAATCTGTGTAAGTCTTTCATCAATTATTTTAATAAATATCGATAAAACACAAAAAATAGTTCAGTCTTCTTAGAAACGCTAATCTTTCCCCTTTATCTTGTGAAAGCTATTGTTTTTCTTGATAACCATCGAGTAGCAAAACCTCAATATTAACATATAAATTTGATCTGTATTGAGAGAAGGAAGACTGCATTTAAAAACCACAGGTTCGCACTGTCCATATAGAGTTATGCAGCTCAAATTTCTGTTGATAAACCTGCTCAACAGATTTCTTTCTTTGTAAGTAAATGCTGTTTCCCAAACTTGGTGGAAAAACCTAAGTTGACATTTAAACCTTCCGTGGTCTGGAAACGCTCTTTCTAATTCTAATTATAACTAATTCTGAATTTTCAATTTGACATAATGCCTCGAAACGTTCCGATTTAAGTAAAGCGACAGAAATGTTGAACTTTTTATATATTTTTTTATCGTACAATGAGTTCAAAATGCTGTATTTTATTAAAAGGGTCTCGCTTTGTTTGCCAATATCTTTTCCCGAAAGATTTCATGTGTTTATTTCTTTGAAGTTATACATCATAAAGCTAAGTTTATTCTTGTCAATCTTTGATATTACTTAGAAACTAACTATTTTAGCGGCATTAAAAATCATAAAACCGAACATGGTACACCTTTAAAAAGTTGTACATAAATCTAACTGGACATTGCTCGATACTACTGAACATGTTACCGGATGCCAGTTGCAACAGCTGATTGGAAGAAGAGGAAAAGAAATATCCTACCATTTCCTCTTCGAATTTCCGCTTTTACCAAATCAAGGCAAATATAGTTGGATCTCATGCTTTAGACATCCAGCTGAAAAAGAGGATATAGAAATAAAACACTTAAGATGATTTGTCATTGGTTCAGTTCGTTTTCCGAATAACTGCTATCTAACTAAAGGAGTTTTTTATATGGCTTCACAAAGGTCTGTACATTATAGTATTTATTTTGAAAATTCTTTATTTATTCTTCCAAATTAATTTCATCCCCTTCAAAGTAATCCCCTCCCGATGCGATGCCAACGGATTTTCCAATCTTCGAAACACTGGTTGTAGTCACTTTCCGGGATGGCCTTCAGTTCCGTCTTCGCTGCGGCTTGAATCTCCTATATCGTATAAAAACGGTGTCCCCGGAGCGGTCTTTTGAGCTTGGTGAACAGCCAGAAGTCGCATGACGCCAGATCAGATGAATACGGTGGTTGCGGAACGATATGGGTTGAGTTTTTGGCGAAATGATCACGAATTACGAGGGCAGTATGGAATGGTGCATTATCGTGGTGTAAAACCCAAGAATTGTCTTTCCACAAGTCCGGCCTTTTTAGGCGGATAGCGTTACGCAAACGACGTATAACATTCAAATAATATTCCTAATTGACTGTTTGACCGGTTGGAAGGAATTGATAATGCAAAACACCACGATAATCGAAGAAAACAGTCAACATGACCTTGATTTTTGAGCGACTTTGGCGCGATTTTATTGGTCTTGGCTCTCTTTTAGCACGATATTCGCTCGACTGATCGGTTGTTGCGGGGTCGTAAGCATAGATCCAAGTCTCATCGCCAGTTGTAATGCATTTCATGACACCCTGGTAGTCAGAAAGCATCGTTTCACATACTTCAACGCGACGCTTTTTTCGAAAAAATTCAATGTTTTCGGTACCAGTCGAGATTTGACGTGCTTGAGGGCCAAAACATTCTTCAAAATGGTATTGACTGAGCCTTTCGTTATGCCAACTTCATCAGAAAGGTCTCTAATTGTTAATCAGCGGTTTTTCAACACCAAATATTTGATTTGTTGAACGTGAGCTTCGTCGGTTGAAGTTGATGGTCGCCCTGGACGCTCTTCGTCTTCGACACGTTCACGTCCGGCGTGGAACTCACTTTTTTTTAGACGAAGCCTCATCACCAAAGGCTTTCTGCACCATCCTCAACGTATCCGCACAGAAAATTGATTCCATAAATAAAAATTAAAGCAAGTTCTTTGCTCAACAAATTTCGACATCGCAAATAACGAAAAACTCACTTTTAACAGCTCACAAAACGACACGTATCTCAAACACTAATAAATATTTTGACATGAAATTTGACAAAAATATGACAAAAATATGACTGACAGTACTACCAACCTAAGAAAAAAATAATTCTCCAAATCCTTCGACGCGCGCAATTTCAATTCAAATATCAAAAGGCACAGCAGTAAGTGTGATCTCACGCCATGCTGAGGAATCAGCCATCTAACCTAACCTAAGTTATATATGTATGTGTGTTAATGACAAAAAAGTCAAAAAATAAAAAAGTTATAAATGCAACAACAGAAACCACATTTTAAAAGTAATTAGTAAGTCGTGGAATTTGAACAAGTAAAATACAGAGTTTTGAATAAACAGTTATTAAGTAAATGTAATGATATGAGTCCATTTTTAAGTGTTGCACATACCAGAAATGTTTATGAAATGATTCGATCGCAGATCGCTTGTTATTTTGTTATTGCTCCGCTTGCATCAAATTACGCAGCCATTCACAAAATAAGCCTTATAGCAACCCAAGGTGACTGGTGAGTCTTGCAGATACCAATTATTGTCTGTGGCAGCGAAATGCAAGCGACACGTGAGTGGTCTCAACTGGATGCACCCATCGTTGCGCTACCAATAAGCAGAAATTTGTTGCAAATTTTGACTCTCCTTTTGTTAATGCATTTGCATTTGCAATTTTCGCTTCACCGTATTTCTGCTCGTACCTTCACCTTTGTTGAGCGGTGAAAGCCAATTGTTGCAAAATGCAAACAACTACATGGTCGCAACAACAAATGGAGAGCGCATATTATCACACTGCGAGCAGGCGAGAAAAGCAATAAGAAAATTGCATTTTGAGAACAAAAGGCGGCGAACAAAGTTGGAGCTGAAGTACAATAACGGCAAAAATGGCAACATGAATGCAACGGCTGCAACAACGGACATGCAGCACCAGCGCTGCAATGTGTACTCAACAAAAGGGCTGGCCAAAGGCTGTGGGCGCGTGTTGGTGGTAATGTGAGTGGCGAGTTTAAAAGAGCGCATAACGGTTGGCAAACAAGAAAGAAATTGCCATTGACCGAAACCAAACACTAATCAGCTGTGAAAGAAAGCGCCCGCAACACGAATTGATAAAGAACATGCGGCGTATCTTCGAGCTTCTCACATTGCGTGTAATTTCATGGAAATTTAGGTTTAGTTATTTGGTTTAATGAATCCAATAAAAAAGCTAAGTTCATTATGAAAACATGGCGAACCTAAGCATTACCAAAATATCTCTTCTTTTGTACATTCACTATGCTCCGGCTTCATATGGCTCTGGAGCTGAGCCTAGCAGCACTTCGCTCGCAAAAATTGTCCAAAATCGATTATTTGATAGCTAAGATATGTATTTACTTATCTTTCTCTAGCCTTAACTCAAAACATATGGTTTCAAATATTTTTTTTTTTCCCAATTCGGCGTCTCAATGTATTCATCCACATTGTTCAGATTTTGTGCAATAACTTTCAATATATTTGCATTTAGCCTGATTTTATAACATTTTGTTTCCTGATTTGCATCGAATGCATTGGCCAGAGTAGTTTGGTGTAATTCAAGAGTTGTCTAACATTAAAACGATTTAAGAAAAACTCCGACCAAAAAAACAACATCACATCGCCTCCACTAAAGAAACGATTACAGACTTAAAAAACTTTAAGACCAAAAGTTGTTCAATATTTTAGGATAATAATGAACCAAACGGAAAATACTGAAATAGAATTCCAAAGAATGACAATTCGGGTTAATAATGAAACCTGAGTTCTTTTAAGCGATGCCAATTCAGCCTTTATATTGAAATTTAGGCAATGTGTGTTTAATGTTGTGGTTAAGAGTTTAGCTTTATTATGCATAAATATAAGAGTTTGCCGTTGCGTTTTAAAAGAGATTTCGGACAAATTACCCGACGCCCGATTTAAGACCTTATTTAGCTGCAATTGGGACAGTAATTGGCAATAACGCGTCGAGTATTCTCTTTCAAGGCGTTAGTCGTAAACAAGCGACTTCACATATCCCTACAACCTACAAACAGTCCAATGGTGTAAATTCGCGCCAACTTGGAGTTCACGTCACAGATCCAGGTCGTTCACATCAACATACTCCAATTCTGGCATGAAAAAGGCATTTATTATGGCTCCACAGTGTTCACATCATGACCGGCTGCTTTAGAAAAATACGGAGCAACGATTCCCTCTGCTCACAGAGCACACAATTCAATGCATTTTTGACAATTTGACTTCGCAACAATGGCTTGTGGATTACTTATTTAACCAAAACTGAGCTTCAACGTTGAAGAAAATATTCTTGTGAAACTTGGGATCGGTAGCCATCTAGTTTTGGTCCATTCAGTGAACGTGTGACGTGTTTCAATTCTTGCACGAGTTCGAGTACGAGTACAAACGTCATTTTCTCTTCAAGAAGCTGCTCATTTGCCGGAACGGCCGATATCGGACTACTATAACATATAGCTGCCATATAAACTGAACGATCGGAATCAAATTCTTGTATGGAAAACTTTCACATTTGACAATGTATGTATATTCACCAAATTGGGTATATATTATTTCCTATGGCAACAATGTAATCTCCGAAGAAATTGTTCAGATCGGTTGACTATAGCATACACTGAGCGATCGAAGTCAAGGGCTTGTATGGAAAACTTTTGCATTTGACGTGCTATCTTCACAAAATTTCACATGGATTACTGCTTGAGGTAATAATATAATCTCCAAAAAAATTGTTCGGATAGGATTACTATAGCATATAGCTTCCATACAAACTGAACACATAGTTACCAAAAGAAATGCACCTGTGAAAGGTATATTAGCTTCGGTGCAGCGGAAGTTAACGTTTTTTCTTGTCTTTTATTCAACATATTTCATTTCAAGGATAACACACTGATTATAGCGATTCTCCATCTTTTCGATGCCATTTATGTTGTACGATTTTTCCTTTGTTTCAAAATAGACCTGCGTTTCGGCGATTATCTCCTTATTCGACGAAAAAAATTTCCTTTTGAGGTCTGAGAACAGGAAATAGTCACAGGAATGCAATTCGACTTTGACACGGCACTTCATGTATCAGCGATTTCGTCTTTCAAACGGTCCAACGCCATGTAATAGTCGTTGTTGATGGATGGCGTCCACCGTCTTCAGTGCACACTTCACCACGTCTACACTTAGCATACTTATTCTTGCGCCAACTGCATTTTTCCCTTTAAAGGGCAAGTTTTCGCTTTAACTGTATTTTTTACCTTTTAAAAGGCAATATTTTATCAACACTCGAATTTTATTCAATTTTTTCACAACAAAAAAAGTTGGTTTGTTCCTAGAACGATCAAAATTGTGTATAAATTTTTTTTGAAAATTGGGACTAACTAATCATAAGGATTTAGTTCCAGTATGAAATCAATTGTCATGCCGAGGACTTTTCAAACGACCTGTTATATGCTATACGTAGTACATTTGAGTTTTAATTTTCCGGCTTCCATATAGAATTATACTGATGTCTTTGTACAACAGAGACTATGCGAAATTTGCAACAGATTTGACCTACACAGTACTATGGCAACACAGCGCTCTGTTTTTCCCAAACTGTTGCATTAAGAGAATTAGTTTTATTTAGCCAGCGAATTGCAGTGAAATTTCAGCATTCCTGCACATTTCAGTTAGCAATTTAAGTTTATCCCACAACAAAACGCGTTGTCATAAAGGAATAAATAGCAAACCGAAAACTGCAAAAATAAGAACTAAAGCTAAGAATGCCCTTGGGAAAAAGCGCAAGTAGTTAGCAATTCTTGGACAATGGCTAATGGAGTTGGGCGCTATTTTGTTTGTGTTTTCTCCATTCTTGCTGCCATATCTGTCGCTTTGCGTGTCTCTCTCGTACGCCCTACAACTTTTTATTCAAATCCAAGCTAGTTGTAAACCCAGAAATTTAAGCGCTACGACCATCCGCAAAAGTACATACCTACGTACTAGAAAGCACTAAAGTTTGAGAGAGGAAAAAAGAAAAGAACATCATGCTAACAACAACAACTGCTAAGTTTATATAAAATCTCGGTATAGTTTATTATAAAAATGTGTGTCGACGAACTATGTGCGCGTAGTGCCCGGCGCAGTAATCAAATTTCAAATGCACTCCGAGACCCCAACGCATTCGCTGCTTTACCCTCCTCAAGCGTATGCTCGTTCCAATTGGGATTATTTCGCAAATTCGTTGTCATTCCATTTGTCTCGGTGTTGTAGTTTTAAATTTATTTTTAAGTGAAAATCTTTTCATGCTATTTTTTCATCCAGTTCTTCTTCTCGGCGCTGCGACTGAACTGAATTTTTCTTGTTATCTTTTCAATTTCTTCAAGTGATTTGTTATGCAGATTCGTCTCTTCTTGTTTCTACTGCTTTATCTGTATTTCTTCCGGGAAATTCTCTAATTCTGTAATTTGCTGCAGGCATCGACAAAGTTTTTCGCTGAACTTTTGTTATCGTTTTGAGTCAATTAGAAAGTAGTTATCAATTTAATTAAAATGCAAAGTGATTGAATTTGCGTAGTTGACGAAGAGAAAAAATCTCAGACAAGTTGTTAATAGCCGCGGATATTTGCAGATTTCTTTATGTATTTGAAGTTCTCAATTTTAATCATTTAAAATATTTAAATGAGTTTCGTACGTAAAGACAATATTTAGTTTTAAGAAAAGTTGAGAAAACAATCTAGGGAAGAAGGTATGATATACTGTATTTACATACTCTGGAAACATGTTGCTAAAGAACTAAACTATTGCTCACCTAAACGTTTTTTGTGTCATGCAAAAATAACCGAGACATACTATATATAGAGTAAAACCAACATATATGAATGATCAGTATGTTGAAAGTTGGTAGTCGTGCACCTAAGCACTATAACAAAATGGCGGTTATCCGAAAGCCTATAAAAAGGATCACCTGTGATCTGAAAATGTGTAAAAAGTGAGCGCAATCGGACTTAAACCGGAATTCCATACATAGCAACCTATATTTTCATTATTATTTCATTTTGTAGAACTACTGCCCAAAAAATAAGGTGACATTTAAATTTAAACTGCGCGCGTCGAAGGATTTGGAGAATATTTTTTTTTTTTTTTTTTGATTGGTAGTACTGCCGGTCACATTTAAGTCAAACTTCATGTCAAAATATTCATAAGTGGTTGAGATACGTGTCGTTTTGTGAGCTGCTAAAAGTGAGTATTTCGTTTTTTGCGATGTCGAAATTTGTTGAGCAAAGAATTTGCATTAAATTTTGTTTACGGAATCAATTTTCTGCTGCGGATACATTGAGGATGGTGCAGAAAGCCCTTGGTGATGAGGCTATGTCTAAAAAATATGTTTACAAGTGGTATCGTGAGTTCCAAGCCGGCCGTGAACGTGTCGAAGACGAAGAGCGTCCAGGGCGACCATCAACCTCAACCGACGAACCTCACGTTCAACAAATCAAAGATTTGGTGTTGAAAAACCGTCGATTAAAAATAAGAGACCTTGCTGAAGAAGTTGGCATATCGAAAGGCTCAGCCAATACTATTTTGAAGATGGTTTTGGCCCTCACGCACGTCAAATCTCGACTGGTACCGAAAACATTGAATTTTTTCGAAAAAAGCATCGCGTTGAAGTGTGTGAAACGATGCTTTCCGACTCCCAGGGTGACATGAAATGCATTATAACTGGCAATGAGACTTGGATCTATGCTTGCGACCCCGAAACAACCGATCAATCGAGCGAATATCGTGCCAAAAGAGAGCCGAGACCAAAAAAATCGAGCCAAATTCGCTCAAAAATCAAGGTCATGTTGACTGCTTTCTTCGATTATCGTGGTGTTGTGCATTATGAATTCCTTGCAACCGGTCAATTAGTCAACAAGGAATATTATTTGAACGTTCTGTGTCGTTTGCGTAACGCTATTCGCCTAAAAAAGGCGGAATTGTAGAAAGACAATTCTTGGTTTTTACACCACGATATGCACCATCCCATACTGCCCTCGTAATTCGTGATCATTTCTCTAAAAACTCAACCCATATCGTTCCGCAACCACCGTATTCACCTGATCTGGCGCGGTGCGACTTCTGGCTGTTCACCAAGCTCAAAAGACCGCTCCGGGGACACCGTTTTTATACGATAGAGGAGATTCAAGCCGCAGCGAAGACGAAACTGAAGGCCATCCCGGAAAGTGACTACAACCAGTGTTTCGAAGATTGGAAAATCCGTTGGCATAAGGGCATTACATCGGGAGGGGATTACTTTGAAGGGGATGAAATTGATTTGGAAGAATAAATAAAGAATTTTCAAAATAAATACCTTGTCACCTTATTTTTGTGGCACAGTAGTATAAATCCAGATCCATTGACATTATTGGATAAAAATTTCCTCAAATGATATCTTTAAGATTTGCTGCGCCATGCTAAAAATTGTCAAAATTGTATTATGCATTTTTAATTCCCATAATTACCATACGCGGCATACATTAGCCGATTTATGAGTATTATTGATAAAATTCATGCAGAACTTTTTTTTATCAAACTTTCGCCCAAAATTGTTGAAATCGGGTGCCAAGCCTATATAACTAATATAAAGATTCTGGACACCCTATTAACATTACACCTTATTTTTATTGATCGGTTGCGAGATATGCTATTGAAACTCTAAAAGCATCTTTGTCTGGTAGGAATATGTCGTGATGCTAAGAATGCGTAAAATCTGGTAAATACGTCGCCTTGCCTCTATAAACTTGATACAGAAATCTCAATCTACCGTGCTGTTGAGCGCTAAATATTTGTACATTAAATCAAATTGTTCAAGACCTTTGCTAAAGGTCATTTCGTTAATATAGTTATTTCTTCTTTAGGTTCAAATAACTCATTTATTAAATTTAGCCTCTTTAATTGAACTTGTAAATCATTTAAGTTCATTACGTTGATTTTAATATAAACATTTCAGACGGCAATGAAAATATAGAAATGAAACTATGAAAGTATAAAATGTTAGCTTACACTCGAACTTGGACATGCCATACTTGTTTGATATAGCTTCGCTCATTCTTCATATATCATATCCAACAAAGCTTTTAATTTTAACCATCAGAAACACATAAAGCAATACCAGCAAAAAGTTAAACCAAGCCGAACTAATCCCACTTTAAAATCTAATAATATTCGAACATTTGCAAGCAAAGCGGCAGAGTATACAAATAATTGGCAATTAATTTGATTCTGTTTCGCCCACGCCAATTATGATGGGGCTCCATGGGATGCCAGTTTCATCATATTCGCATTTAATATTCAAATATTTGGTTGAAATATTCAAGCACCTAAAATGTGTTGATTAATCCATTTCATTTTGGAGAAACTTCCAAGTGGCACAACCACTTTTCTGTATGCCTGAACAACGTTTACAAATCGTTCAACTTTATTACGAAAATTCATTTTCTGTAAAGAACGTGTTTCGCGCGCTTCACTCAAATTATAGTTAACAGAAGTAATTGGTCTACTATTGTACTATTAAATTTGCCACGAAGGTTGTAACACAAGAAGAAAGCATCGTTTTTGAGCTAAGTCGATCACGGACCATATCCGTCTGTCCGTCTGTATATATACGAACTAGTTTTGCAAACGTTATTTTCTCTTCAAGAAGCTGCTCATTTGTCGGAACTGCCGATATCAGACCACTATAACATATAGCTGCCATACAAACTGAATGATCGGAATCAAGTTATTATTTTTTTTTTTTGTATAGTACATTAGCACTTACTTCTAATGAAAAAAAAATTAGTTAAAGAATAACATTAGTATGTAAAACTAAAATTATTAAATTACTTAATATTTTTGGTGCCTCAAATAGCTCCTATTGGCTGATTAAGTTTATTTATTATATTTTAAATTACTTTTATCGTGTTTAGTACAATAAATTATTACTCTGTAATTCCTAAAACACCTAAATCAGAAACTTCAAGCAAGTATTGTACAACTTCTTTAAACTGAAAATGATAAAAAATTTATTCTCTCACGAAATTTGGTATAGATTATTTTCTAAAGCAACAATGTAATCTCCAAAGAAATTGTTCTGATCAGTTAGCTATAGCATATAGCTGCCATACAAACCGAACGATCGGAATCAAGCGCTTGTATGGAAAACTTTTGAATTTGACGTGGTATCTTCAATATAATAATATAATCTCCGAAAAAATTATTCAGATTGGATTACTATTGCATATAGCTTCCATACAAATTGAACGTATAATTACTAAAAGAAATGTACCTGCGAAGGGTATTACGCTTCTTCTTGTTTTCTTTAAAAAAAAAGTGGGTGTTTAGCGTGTCAAACTTAATACAGTAAATCCTGTGAAGTTGGACACCCTTATACCTTGGACACTCGCTCAAATTGGACAAAAAGTGATGAACCAAAATAATATAGTACAAAATATCCATATATTCACCGCTTAATTACGTATGCGTCAAATTTCATGGATTAGCTACGACACAATTATGCATATTTGATCAGTTGTTGCAGTCATGTCAAAAAGAAAACACCCAGTTTAGTTATCTGTGAAAATTAAAAGTGAGATATTGAATAAACCGGCTGATAAAAGCCCATCTATAAGGAAATTGGCAGAAAAATAGGGAGTTTCCAAATCAAAAATCGCTAATATTAAAAATAAAAAGGAACATATTATAAAAGGATTAGAAAGCAACCCCTATCCGGAACGCAAAAGAAAAACACGTATAACTGATTTTGAAAAAATAAATGAGGGAGAGAAATCGTTTTTTGAAAAATGCAGATCTAAGAATATTCCGATCAGTGGCCCAATAATTCAAGAAAAGGCTAAGCTATTGGTTTTTGAGTTACAAATAGAGAACTTTAGAGCAAACAATGGGTGGTTAGAATCTTTTCGCTTGAGACATAACATTCAAATTAAAGCTTTAAGTGGTGAAGGAGCGAATGTAGATCTTAAAGATGCCTCAGATTGGTAAGAAAAACTACCAACACTTTTAAAAAATTATTTACTTGAGAATCAGTTTAATGCGGATGAAACTGTATTGTTTTATTGTCAATTACCTACTCGAAGTCTCGTTGCAAAAGGCGCATTTTGTAAAGGAGGTAACTGGCAAAAGAAAGACTGAGCGTATTGTTTTGCTGCAGCAGTACAGGAGAAAAGTTAATGCCGTTGGTCATAGGTAACGTTACGAAGCCGCGAGCTTTTTACCGAAATAAAATCGACACTCAAAATTTTATTGTGCAATGGGTTCACAATAAAAAGGCTTGGATGACAAGTGTAATTTTCCAGCATTGGCTTAGTTTTATCAATGACCAAATGGAGAAGCAAAATAGAAAAATTATTTTGTTCAAAATTATTTTGGCCAAAATTTAATAAATGAATATTCAAATGTGTTTGTAAAATTTCTGCCACCAAACCTAACGGCAGAAATACAACCTCTCGACAAAGGAATTATTTAAAATGTAAAAACAAAATATCGATCAAAAATGATGCTTTCTCTGTAAACACACCTTGACGAATGTAACAGTGCAAGTTAATTGTCGAAAAGAATTTCTGTTTTGGATGCTATTCGATGGTTGGTTTCTTTCTGGGACGAATTAGACCCTCTTGTGATAAGAAAATGCTTTCAACGTGCTGGATTTCCTTGCCACGATTTACTGGAATGTTCACCGCAAGAAAATCTGAATTATGGAAGTTTGATAAATCACAACTATCCTGAACAAATTCGAAATGAATTTGTATCGCCCATAGTTGTGAAAAATATCGAAAAATCGTTAGACATACATGAACAGGTGGGTGACTCCCATGAAACTATTTTTAAAGACGTGGTAGAGGATTTAAAACACATCTCTCAAGGAACTGCTTCAAGTGAAAGTGAAGATGAGTGCACTGAAAACTATAATCTTCCCTCTGCAAAAGAAGCTTTATCAAACATGTATCAGCACATCAATCAACTTTGTTGCCGGAGCTTTCAAAGCTAAAAACGAAATTGGAACAAAATATAAGCTTATCAAAATTAAAACAAACTGAAATAGATGCATATTTTTCTAAAACATAAGTTGTACATATATTCGTATTCTAAAATGTGTTAATTTTTGTTCTTTATTACACATTTATTTATTGAATTCAGTACGTTTTTTTAACTAGTTTTTAAAATAAAGTCAATAAAATAAGAAAAGAATCATTTCTTTATAACATGGACACTCGCGTAAGTTGGACAAAAAGTGATGAACCGTAGGCGTCCAACTTAGACAGGTTTTACTGTAATATCAATACAGCAAGTTCTCAAAACTGACTCAATAAATTTTACTTCGAAGAGTGTTACACGTCATAGATTATCTATAATATGTACTTAGATAGTATAAATACAATTGCAAAGGAATTCACAACTTCAAGAAGATAACTCATTCGTTACCCATTTTAAAGTGTGCAACACTTAGAGAGGGCAAACAATTAAAAATGTTTACCGTTGTTCACACTTAAATGCTTAGTGAAATAGAATATATATACATATTTGTAAATAGACACATATCAGTTCAAAGGAAGAATTACGCCGATGAAAATGTTAGACTTACGCAGGGCATCAGCACTTACATTCGATATTTAAACTGTTTAGAAATGCAAGTGAATAAAACACAAACAACAAATAAGCATAAAAGCAAACTAAAAGAAAGAGATAAAATCCTAGAATCGAGTGGTTTTGCTCTTAAACTATGTAAATGTCAAGTTAAATGGGTTTCCAGCGCTTTTCGACTAAGAGTGCGCTAGTGTGGCACCAGTTCGTAGCATCTTTCACTGGCATCCAACAGGATAACTGGCGCTTGAAAGCCGCCTAAGTGGTGGAGACAAATTTGGAAATTCGTTAAGCACAAACGCGAGACGACGAAATAAGATAAAAGCATAAAATGTTGCGTATAAAAAAATGAGGAAAGCAAAACAAACAACCAAGCAGTGGAGCCGCTATTGAAGAGGTTAAAACCGAAACGTAGTCCGCGTGAAAGCCAAGGCCAGACAAAAGAGCTAGGAAATGGTTGAGAAGCGAAGATATACAATTGTGTGCACGGGTGGGGAGCGTTCGCAATTTAAATAAATGCGCAAAAATGGCCGGTTTCCATTTACAGAAACTACCCATAAATGTCGCAATTTCATTTATGCGCTTCGTGTCTGACACGCTTACAGCTAGTGGACGCTGAAGAAGTGGTGGAAAAGTGTGAGGATATATGGATGTGAGTTTAGCAGCTCACGCTGTAATGTTGAAGGAACACAAGCATGTGAGTCAAGTATGAAATATATATACATAAAATACATATATAATTTATTGGGTGCATATATGGTGGTTAGATATAGAAATTATATAAATAAGATTATGAAATTCATATCAATATAAATGTGAATTATTCGTGTATTCTTGAGAGCAAGTATGGTATATTGTTTAAAGTTTTAAAGAAAATAATGTTAAGATCAAAATGATGTCTCAATGTAAACACTATTCGAAAAGATGAAAACGCGATTTTGAGTTGGCCTGCTCTGATCTTGGAACATTACCGAAATTGTCACAAAAAAGCTTTAGGATAAATTGGATAGAGCAAAGGCTTCTACTTTTCGAAAAGAGGAATTAAATAGCATTGTTGAAGTCAACATAGTGTATTAAGGCATTTCTGGTATTAGAGTGCCACACGTATGACAGCCGTAAATTCACTTGCGCTTAAGCTAAATTTACGTCTGCCACCGACAACTGCCAGGGTGACTGCACATGAGTAAAAATCCGTTAGTATTGTCAATATTCAATTTCACTGAAGAAAAAACAGTAAATACAATAAGCTTACGATTTGCATATGAATTTTGAATGTTCACATTTAAGATGAATGAAAACGACTCACATTCGGAAAGTCTTAAATTCTGTCAGTTGTTGCCATGTGGGTATGAATGTAGGCAGATAGTTATGACAGTACATCAGTTGCTATCAAAACCGTTCTCTACTATTTCCATTTTATATATACAATAACCATTTTGACCCCCATCAGCATATCAAACTTCATTGGTACATACAATAATCTAGTTAGATAACGAATAAATATTAGATTGGTACCGACTCAAGGTCCCAGGGAAGAGACGCATTGAGCATTTTTACGCGCAGATCGAAGCTCAAGGAGAAGTTGAAGCGAAATAGTCTATTGAGAGCTCTCACTAAATTCTTGATTCAGACTTTAATCAAAGTCAAGTGACAGCCAACAAGGTAGCAATAAATGTACTACTCCGAAGTGCGGCTCCATAAGCAGAACTGCTATACGAGTCTTGAGCTCGCTGACGTAAAGCATCCTTCGAACGAACAAGTTATCCAAGTAGAGGTACATTTTTCAAAAGACCTTTTTGATGGATCACGATTGAGTCAAGCAGTTGAGTTATTATTATTTTTCAGTACTGTTTGGCACTTCATAATGGAAAGACTTGCGCTTGAACAACGTTTATAGAACGTGTTTCGCGCACTTCGCTCAACTTATGGTCAATACAATCGGCTTCGACCTACTGACCACTTCCAGCAAGCAGCGAGGAAAATATATGCAGCCGTAGTTGGGAGTGTACACGGCGACCGTCGGTAGTCGATTCGGTGCCGTTCGCATCAACTTCGACTGACGTATGGTTTGGCGCATTTTACGCCGAGATCTTAAAATGAAAGTGTACAAAATAATGCTTGTGAAAGAACTGAAACCGCTGGAGCTTTCCAAGCGACTTCACTCTGTGTGCTCTTGAAAAGTGCCAAGAAGATTCGACGTTCTCGAGCCAAATTTTGTTCGTCGATGAAGCTCATTTCTGTCCCAATGGATATGTAAACAAACAAAATTGCCTCATTTGAGACGAAGATTAGCCTGATGAGTTTCAAACTCTACAATTCCATTCAGAAAAAACAACGGCTTGGTGTGGGTTGTGGGCCGGTGGAATTATTGCTCCATAATTCTACAAAAGTGCCAAAATTGAAGCCCGTAATCTTGGCGACATTTGGTTTCAAAAAGACGCCGCCATATCTCACGCTTCGCATTAATCAATGGTTTAATTGTTAAGATAATTTCACGTTTTGGGCCAAGATCGTGTCATATCACACCGTTAGACCTGTTCCTGGGGGGATATGTAATATCTAAAGTCTATGCGGAAAATTCCGCTTCGATTCAATCTTTGGAGCAAAACTTAACACGCAGTTACAAGTCGAATTACTCGAACGAGTTATCGAAAATTGGACTCAACGAATGGACCATCTGGAGGTAACCGCGGCCAACATTTGAAAGAGATGATATTAAAAAAAACTTATGCCAAAGAATGTTCTCCAAATGGTACATTCTTCATTTAATTTGTTTCTGTGTTTTTCTTTAAAAAAATAGAAAAGTTCCCATCGCCACAATGGTAGGTGTTCTAACTTGAAACTGTATCATAAGTACTGACACAAATTCACACAGAGGGACAAAGCATTTTAGGGGACCATGATGTAAACATCTAGCAGCTTTCTCCTCCACTGACTAGCTTTTGGCAGGCTAAGGTTGAAGCATCTTGGTTGACATTCTTTCTACGAATTAGCAAGAATCGATATTAGCAGCGTCAAGAAATTGTGGTAAGCTCTAACTACTTTGTCGATATTCGATTATCCTACCTAGGAATTTTGGTCATCGCAACGAAAAGACTTCGTTAGCTGTCCAAGCGGTATTATTCGTGATTTCAGTAGAAATCGGGCTATTTACATAACCTAACCTAGTTAAGAACTACACCAAAAATATAAGATCCAGCTCGTCGGTAATCTGATAAATTTTTGACGTCAAACGTCTTTAAATCGCGCCAAAACATACGGGTATCAGGTTTAAAAAGTGGACCGTAACGAAAAGGTCTATATCATAGTACCTTAATAATTAAAAACCTATTAGGCTTAGAAACAAAAATGTGGTGTGAATATTTCGCTTATATAATCAGCGCGCAGTCATGACATTGAGTTCGTGTCGGGGGCGGCGGGGGACGCCTACTGTGTTAACAGTGCGAAACCGGCGCTCTCGCTTGTTTCTATTCAGTGTAACTCATGACTCCGACTTTATAGCGCGATGATTCTTTCATGTGTTTGTCAAGTTTATTTAAACTGATTGATTTATACAAAAATAAGTGTAATTTGGACAGTATTTATATTTAAAATAACCAGAAAGTGATATTAAATATATAAAATTTTGCTATGTTGGCCTCAGCTCGCGCAAGAGCCAGGCATAAATATAAATTACGGCTATCGTTACAAAGAGGGGGCTATGAGCCACGCATAAGTACCCCAATGTCCTTCGCCGAACGAACGAGACGGTTTTGGGAACGTCGCAAAGCTGCTGCCGCCGATCTCGCGAGTACCTCTATCACTGAAATACCTATACTTATGGACGTAACGAATGAACAGACGATCGATATATCCATTGGATCTACCATGGAACTGAGAAATTTCATTATCAGTAAAAGTGAAGCAATGCGAAATCATTGGCGTTCAGCGGATAAACGCTTCAAAACGGTATTTGGAGTCAATCCGTTTGGTTCATCTTGCAACGTTTGGGGGATCGACTTTGGTTCGAAAGAGGCTTAAAGAAAGTTAAACATCGCAACATTTATTTCCTTCAAATAAAATTACCCGATGAAAATGTGACGGAATTTCGCTTATGCAGTACCTGTAGCAAATCGATAGATGTCAATAAAATCCCAACGCTGTCGCGCTCAAACGGTTTTCGTTATTCTCCAAAGCCGAGCGGACTGCCGCTGCTTGACCCGATCAGCATTCGTTTGATTTCACCATTTAAGCAAATTTGTCGATTACGCTACGAAGGTAACTATGGTATAGTCGGCCACGTAATCAATGTACCTGTCAATGTAAACAACATGGTGCAGCAATTACGGAGGCGGATAGACAACGATTTTGCTTTTAATATCAACATAAAAAAGAAACTTATTCATAAATCGAATTACTTGAGTGGTTTCGTACGTGGATCAGTTATCAAGGCCTGGCTGCATTATTTGGTAAACCAACCGCTGTACAAACACTATGACATAAAGATCGACTGGAGTATGTTTGACAAAGATTTGGATAACTCTGTCGGGCTCGAATTTCAGACTGAGTCTGTCGACCTCAACTTTTCCCTGCTGGCTCGACAACATACTTTGATATGGAATGAGGAACAATTTTTGGATACTGCACCGGGGCAGAACTCATCTCCGATTAACATAATCTATGCCTTCAATCGTTCCATGCGGCGATTTCAATTGCGATCCACAACATAATAGCTATCTCGTTGCGTTCATGAAGAATTAGTTCGGCCTCAACTACGTACAAACATCGCCGACGACATTAGGCAATACGAATATAGACTGTACATTCACCAGACATTATGCCGTATGTTGCTTATTTCACATATCACAGACCTATGTTAAATAAAATTGTTGTAGAATATTAATCGTAGTTTAAGTTTCTACTACATAAGTACCTGTTATTTTTTATTAAAATAAGTAGAACAGCGTCAATCTTGTTTCAATCTTTTACTTTAAAAGCGATTCGCTAACATAGACGTTTCACGTTAAAACCAACGGACGTGTGCCGAAATGTTTCTTGTTATGTTTCACCCCAAATCAACTCAATTGTGTTTAACACCTAAATATTTAATAAAAAAAGTCATACCTTCAGCATTATGTTCTCAATATAGCTTGTTTACTTCAAAATAAAATTCAACCATCGTAAAAGAGACGAATTTACTCTCGCCATAAAAAGCAACATAAGCGATAGTGCATCAAATTGCGGGGTATAAAAGTCGAGCGACAGTGGAAACGGCAGTACTTGAGCATAAACAGTAGGTACTAAAATGATGGAAACAATAAGCAATTACTGTAAACCAGCCAGTGAGTACCGGACTTTATTGTCATTACCGGATAGCGTTCATTGTCGACTAAATCGTTAACAACAATACAACCAAGCAATGACTGACTACAACTATTCCAAAAAAAAAAAAAAAAAAAACATAAACCAACAACAGCAACAATAAACAAGTACTTTAACCATCTACAAAGTGGTGTTCAACACTTTCATGCCAACAGATCACTGAGCAACTTATGTTTTACTGTCCGATTTTATGCGAAAATCGCTCGTATACTTGGCAAAAAACGAACACAGCAAACCAAAATCAGCGAAAATGAAACTAAAAAACGAATGACAATAGCGAATAAAAATTGTAACGTGTCAAAATGGCATGTATGCAGGAGTGGCAATCGGCTCGGTGCTAAAACAAATGCAGCGCGAATAATAATAGTAAGAAAGCCATGAAGACAAGAGCGGTAAAGTGTTGTTGGGCGGATTTGCAAAAGAGGATTCGCTGGCGTACTAAATTCCGAAATGATGCATTAAATATTTAAAGTGTTGAGCGGCGTAAAAATAGGACCCATAAAAAGGATATTTATATGCAAAACGGAACAAAGGACAAGCACAAGAAGGCAATTCAAATTGAAGATAGCATCGATGATGGCGAGTGATGCCGTCAACACTAGCACACGTACACAGTCGTAGACATATGTGAAGCACGGCCAGCGGCAGTAATTTTTCCGCCAGGGTTGGGAACGATGGTAGTGGCATTGAAAGCTTAAGCTTTGTGAGTAAAGATATGTAGTTTGCGTGTCGGCAGCGGATTGGTAAAATTTTCCTTCGGATACACATAAGTTATGTCCGACACGATTTGTTGTTGTTATTTTCAATTCGGCTATTGCCATTGCTTTATTGTTATCGTTAAGGCCAGCATGCTTAACTCGTTCGAAAAATAAACTTACAGAGATATTGTCTTAAGGTCGTAAAGTTTGTTAAGTTTGCAGAAAATACATGCTCACGTACGCACGAAGAAACACATCTGTAATGCATACGCACACGCACTCACATTCAGAATTTATAAAATGTGGCACATAGTCATGAATATCAAAATGGTGGCGCATATTTGGCACGTCAGTCTTTCACTTTCAGCCAAAAAGTGTTAAAGTGTCGTTAGGAACCTTGAAATTTTTGAAACTATGTATAAGTGTGAAGTGAGGGGCTCTTGCTCGGTGTATATTATTCCAGATTGGAGCAGAACTACTTATATAGTTCCTCATAAAATTTTAACGTTTGACTCCAATAAGTTTGTTGTTTACATCTTGCTTTTGTCTTCGATTTACCAAAGCAAGATGTCCAACTCGAACAAAAAACTGAAAAAAAAACATGAAAAGTAGTTAATTTCGGCTGCATTGAAGTTATAATATGAATGTCTGTCCCTCCATCTGTCTATCCCTGGACTTGGTACACATATATGTATAACTAAACCGTAAATTAAGATGCAGGACGTGAATTTGGCGAAACGAATAAAGTTTTTAAAATATGACCTTGCCCCTACTAAGCTTTACTGACATATCTTCCAATAAACTTATATCACCGAAAATCACATAGATCAATTTTTTTTCAACTTCTCTTAGGATAGTTTGAAAATAGGGCCCCACACGGCGGGATTATCATCCAATTTCACCTATTTTCAAACTATCATAACGGTTTGGTTAAAATCTAGTAAAAGTGTGATAAATTAATAAATAAATTCGCCAAAGACACTACATTTTACGCCCGAGTTGGGATGAGAGAGTTTTATGTGAGCCGGTGTGAAACTTGGACGATGTGCGTGGCACATCGACGAATTCATGTATATGCATATATCAAATTTGGTACGCGACATTCCTTTCATATTCCTATGACTTGCATTTTTACCGGACAAATCGATTAAAGTAAGACCTGTGTAACTAAAATGTCCGATGTTTCCTTCTGTATTTAACAAACTTTTTTCCAAATATAATATCCCAGTTCAGCGTATAAAAAAGATGGGTAGTAACATAATCAATACAGACAGTAAACTAATTGAGGCATTAATATATTGGGTTGTCGAAAAAGTCTTTCCGTATTTCGAATAACTTTAACTTATTTTTTTACATCTACATACTTATATAAATAAAAATGAATCCCCAAATTGTATGTACGCTCATAACTTTCATACGACTGAACCAAATTTGATAATTGTTTTTTTAATGTGTTCCTTGTGGATCGGGGAAGGTTTAGAAATAAAAATACCTTATACTTTTATTTAGGAAAGGTCGGAAAATTGGAAAATTCCAAAAAATAACTTATTTTCATATAATTTTTTTAAATTTTTGTTTGTTTTGTTTTTCAATATTTTGATTTGTAAATTATTTGAATCGTTCAATTTCGGTCGCTTGCTTTTTTAATCCAGCTATTCAAAAGAAAAATTTTTGAAAATTATTCAGTGAAAACTTTATGCGTGTTTCACATAAAGAGATCAATTACAGATTGAAAGCCACGAAGAGGTCGCACTAATATCGGTCGGCGTTCTGTTTGGCATCAATTTATGGCAGCCTAAGGCAAGGCAATGCAGGAAGTACTCCCAGGATGCGATGACATATAGTACGTGCTAAATTATGGACCGCGATAGCTACTCAGCGAACGTCACGATGTCACAACACGACTTTTTAACCAACAGTTACGATGTTTGATGGACTTTATCTTAAATCAACCTGTTGTTAGATGCTGGATGTACTCTGTTGAGGGGCAAAAAAGAGGTTTGCCGCTTCTCCTTTTTTGGATGGTGGATGGTGGTTACATTAGATTAAATTGATACAATCATTTTTGCGGAAATTCCTGATCCAGAGATAGATCCAGAATTATACGAAGTGGTAAAAACCAATATGGTTCATGAACATTGCGAACACCACAATCCTTCTTCGGCTTGTATGTCTGACAATAATTGCACGAAACACAATTCAGTGCAAAGAAAGAAGAACTCATCACGTTTATCGCAACAATGGCAAATGGTCATAACTGCGATTAGTTGAGAGCCCGCGCAATTTTAGTTGCCAAAAATACCGATGTTAATGACTTAAACTGGAAGATTCAAAGTCAAATTCAGAAGGGTTTGCACTCATACAAATCTATCGATCGTCTTGACAATGAAGACAAAGTCGTGAATTATCCAGTGGAATTTTTAAATTCTTTGAATAGGCTTGGTATGCCGCAGCATAATTTGCATCTCAAAGTTAGATATGTCATTAGTATGTTTCACAATCTTAAGTTATTCACGGAAACTGTGTAAAGAACCCCAATAATTGTGACGCAGTTACCGAATATAAGGGGACAGTAATTTCATTTCAAACATATTCCGTTTCCAGAGAAAATTGCAGTTGTGATGGCAAAAGGACAAAAGGCGTCTTCACGAGTTGGAAACCCATCTTTTCTGTATATTTACGCACCAGAACAGAAAACAAAAAAATTTTTTTATCAATCTGAGCTACATTAAAAAAAATAAATGATTTTCAACACAATATAAATTCAACTTTCTTTTCATTTCAAAGCACATAAATTCACGCAGGGCAACGGCTGCGGGGTCAGCTAGTTTATAATAACAAATAAATAAATAAATATGTACCATTTTGGTTGGCTACTTTTTGCCATTTTTCCGCTGGAGACATTATTCCATCAGTATAAAACTTTCCAGAACAGAAGCGAGCGAACCATTGTTATGCTACGCGAATAACTCTTTTTCTACTTCACCTTTCCAACACTACAAGTATATGTTATGACACAATGTGATTGGTAGCACTGGATATATACGACTCCAACGACATATATTTACAAAATACGAAAAGACTTTTTCAACTACCAAAACCTCTAAATCGAAAAATATATATTTTCTCTCTAACAACTTGAACTATATATTAACAACTTGAACTATACGATTCTATATATTTGAACTTTCGTAGAATAAAAGTGGTCTGAGCCAATCCAGTGCCCACAAAATGCTTACGGTCAAGAGTAGGGGGAATCTAATATCGCAAAAACAAACTTTTAAATTCATCATATTTTCCATTACCATAGGCAAGAAAAAGAACTTAGGCTTTGCTTAGTTGAAGATAGCAATTTATTTATATCCAGTTAGCTTTATAGTAGATACTTATGAGTGCCGTCTATAGGCTAAACTCAATTCGTATTACAACATTCTGAAAAATTTTCGAAAAAACTTTGCTGGAAACGAGAAGTGCAGTTCCGCCTTATAAATACCATATGTTTTATAAATTGGTAAGATCAAGGAAAACAAGAAAAAACGTTAACTTCGGTTGCACCGAAGCTAAATACCCTTCACAGGTGCATTTCTGTTAGTAACTATGTGTCCAGTTTGTATGGCAGCTATATGCTATAGTTAACCGATCTAAACAATTTCTTCGGAGATTACATTGTTGCCTTAGAAAATAATATATACCAAGTTTCGTGAATATATCTTATCAAATGTGAAAGTTTTCCATACAAGAACTTGATTCCGATCGTTCAGTTTGTATGGCAGCTATATGCTATAGTTAACCGATCTGAACAATTTCTTCGGAGATTACATTGTTACCCTAGAAAGTAATCTACACCAAATTTGGTGAAGATACATTGTCAAATGCGAAAGTTTTCCATATGAGAACTTGATTCCGATCGTTCAGTTTATATGGCAGCTATATATAAAAAGAATTTTTATACCCTGAACAGGGTATATTAACTTTGTCACGATGTTTGTAACACCCAGAAGGAGGCGTCGGAGACCCTATAAAGTATATATATAAATGATCAGGATGTTGAGCTGAGTCGATTTAGCCATGTCCGTCTGTCTGTCCGTCTGTCCGTCTGTCTGTATATATACGAACTAGTCCCTCAGTTTTTAAGATATCCTTTTGAAATTTTGCAAACGTCATTTTCTCTTCAAGAAGCTGCTCATTTGTCGGAACGGCCGATATCGGACCACTATAGCATATAGCTGCCATATAAACTGAACGATCGGAATCAAGTTCTCATATGGAAAACTTTCGCATTTGACAATGTATCATCACCAAATTTGGTATAGATTGTTTTGTAGGAAGAAAATGTAATATCCGAGAAAATTGTTCAGATCGGTTAACTATAACATATAGCTGCCATACAAACTGAACGATCGGAATCAAGTTCTTGTATGGACAACTTTCACATTTGACAAGATATATTCACGAAATTTGGTATATATTATTTTCTAAGGCAACAATGTAATCTCCGAAGAAATTGTTCAGATCGGTTAACTATAGCATATAGCTGCCATACAAACTGAACGATCGGAATCAAGTTCTTGTATGGAAAACTTTCACATTTGACAAGATATATTCACGAAATTTGGTATATATTATTTTCTAAGGCAACAATGTAATCTCCGAAGAAATTGTTCAGATCGGTTAACTATAGCATATAGCTTTTATACAAACTGGACACATAGTTACTAACAGAAATGCACCTGTGAAGGGTATTTAGCTTCGGTGCAACCGAAGTTAACGTTTTTTCTTGTTTTAATATTATTGGAGCCTAGATCCGTTTTTGAGATGCAGAATTAGTATTGATTCATTTTTATGTACTTTGGCTCTACCATATATTATTAATAGAAAAAAATTACCTCTGAGTTTCATTAATAAACCTCACATACCATCACATAAGGAATTAAGGGGTTACATGGGTTTATGGGTTTCAAAAAATCAATTTTTTTTTATTGTTTTATTAAATTCTACAACACCTCTAGAATATTGTCCTAAATTTTCAAGTTGATCCGAGCAATATTTTCGGTGATACAGACTTAAGAACTTATGCGCCCGGGGCTAGCTGGGCTAAGTGCGCCGTCTTTAACAGCGTGTTTCTCAAAACAACTTGAGAACAACACAGGTCTTTAAGATACAATACTTAAACACTTCAACGAAGGAATTTTTTTCCGATTACAACTATTTGAAAAAAGTCGCGAAATTTTCATTGCAATTTTCATTTTTTTGTAAAAATGTCTGCCAAAAATATAAATTCTCAAATGCGGGCTCATATTTTTTCCGAGGCGAGTTTAAAATATTTTTTCCGAAAAATTTCAGATTTTCTTTGTTTATAGAGTATTTTTGTAACAATAGAAAATTCTAATAAAATATTTAATTTTTATATGAGAAAAATATGGTTAAAAAAATCCTGTTGTTTGGTTAAGCTTTAGCGATGCGGAATATGTGTACATCAAACCTTTTAGTGGGGCCCAGCCCATTTTTAAACAATTTTAGTCTTACCGTGCCCCTTGCTACTGCAATCCTCTGTACTAAATTAAAGTTTGGTATCTTTATGTAGTGCTTAGTTATTACACTTTATATGTTTTCGTTAAATGGTCAATCAATAGGCTGATTAGCGCTGCAATACCGAACTCCCATAGCTGCCAAAGAACGTCTGCAGAAAGTTGCATAAGTAAATCTAGGACGGACAGACAATAATCCGGATTTCAGCACGTCTCGTCATTCGCTCATTCATATAAATAGGTACATATGTATACTATATATAATTTCAAATATTTCTCGATTAGATTTAAATGAGCTAACCTCCCCCTACTACACCACTCTACTCGGGAAAAACTTGCGCACTCTCGTACATTACACCAGAACTGAGTACACTACCACTTTCAGTAAGAGGTCACCACACGACCCCCATCAAGCAACAAAACGGCTACTGCACCACTCTTGATGACATCCACACCACATATCTAACAAAGAGGATGGGATCATCGCCCATGCTCTTTCGAATTATCAGCAATCTGACGCGTTGTAAGTTTATTCGTCTTCGTCACTTCGTCCCGAGTGATATTCGCCTTTTCAGCTGCTATTTCAGCCGTCAACGTTGCTGAGTTTTACGTCAATTCATATCGATCAGACAACCTCATCTCGCTTAACCCGTTTATCATCTCGTACACTCGCCGTTAATCTCCGTTCTCCTTTATATATTTTATTGTAAACAAGAATAGTTACATTCTTAATTATATCCATTTTAAACATATATTACGCTTGCATTTTTTGAGAGTGAATTATTGAAAAGTGCAAAAATTAAGTATGCATTTAAAGAGCACGATATCTTCGATTCTCCAATTCACTCCAAAAATATTTGGTCAAAAAGCTTCGATCAATAATTATTTTCAAGCGGGAAGTTTCAATAAATAACAATTTTGCTTAGAAGAAGAATAAAGCATTTTCAGCGATTTATTTCCTAACCTAAATAGTAACCACGAACAAAAGTATTTCACCTCCGCTTTCGCCACTTTCCCCACCGGTTTCGTATTTACTCATTCTCGTTTATACTTTTATCCTTATTGCAGGCACTATTTGTTAATCCACTTGTTATGCCTGTTTCTATGCATTTATGTAGAGATTGTTTTTGTTTAGAGCAGCGAAATTTGCATTCCCACCGAAGCTGCTGCTGCGACTGCTCCTTGAAAAGTGAATGCAAATTGCAAATGCGGCATTTATGCGAGGGAAAATACTCAGCGCAATTTCATTCAACGAGACTCGAAACATTGCAGCACACCAAATCGCGCAGTGCTTCCCTTAGCTGCTGCTTTGTCTATGGCAATGCCACTCGGCACTTCTCTGCATTCGTTAGGCAATGGAAAGTTGTGCAAAACTTAACGGTGTTTTCAAGTATTGCAGCAGCAACAACAGCAAAGCCACGCTTGCAATTGAAATGCTTTCGTGTTGTTGCTGTTGTTTTTGGTGCTTTTTCACCGCTACAATTTAGCGTGTGTTTGACTAAACTGAATTTGCATAATCTTCAAGTTGCTGTGGAAAATAGCGCAACACGCTAGCTGCGACAGTGCTGGGCAGTGAATGATGGTGAAGCAGTGCGAGGCTAAAATTGAATATGAAGTAGCGAAGCGAAGAGCGAACACCACTCGTATTTCTACGGCTAAGTGCGCGCATCGTTAGTGTGACGTGGTAGCTTATAGTAAGAAATATATACTGCGCCACGCAATTTGCATACGCCTTCGTTTTGCACGATGACTTTGTAAAGCGTCAGTTAACCACTACCAAATTACTAATAGCAGATTTGTAGGCCAGCTCATTTGCAAGACCTCCCATAAATGCAACTAAGTTGCAGCAGAGGTCTTCGCTTCTTTCTCATTGAAGCAGCGAGAACTGAATGAACCGCACGCGCTAAAGAATGAATACTCAGGTGACCTCCGAACTGCACTCGACTGAACTGTAAGCTCAATGTAGTTTGATCCTTTGATCAGCATAATGGCAGCTTTCGATATCTTTCAGCCATTTTAGTTATGTTTTCGATTTGATAAATAATTATTGTGTTACCCAAAGTGCAGTTAATACAACTTATTTTAGGAGATAATCCAAAACTATTAATTTTCTTTTTGTACCTAGTAAATTTTAGGAGAACATTATTTATAATTATTGGTCGATATTATAAGATGACATTACTCTTTAATCTATCTTAAAACTTTAGCAAAATTAATCATCGGGCTTACTTCTGTTCTGAAAGTGCTTAGAATTAAATACAGTTTCCCGTTTTGAGTGAACTGAAAATCTATAGTCTCGTCAACTTTGTGATTAACACCCACCGAAACCCTCGACTAATCATCCTGTATGGTATACCCTATTCAGTTTCCAAAACCACAGATTGGACTCGAAGCTCTTCTAATGGTTACAGACATTAAATAACATATAGTTGGAAGGACTCGTGACATACATATCATACTTAGTTATCAAATAAAGAGTAAAAAAATAGATTTTTCGTTAAGTACTTACATATTTTCAAAATATTCGAACCAAATCCATACGAATACTTCTTACTTCGAGTATTTTTTTTTTTTAGAAGATAAGTGTGTTATAATAAAAAAAAAGTCAGCATAATAAGCCCGTCAACAGATATTTTTTATAAAAAATAAAACAAGAAAAAATTTAAAAAAAAAGAAAATAAAATTGAAACTTCGAATATCGAAGCTAACGGGTGATCCAAGTAGAAGTTCTTTTTTAATAGGCAGATAACGTGAGTCGTGTCAAGCTACTTGTATCATATTATTTTTGTTCGGTATTGTTTGATATTTTATAATGGAGAGAATTACAGCTGAACAACGTCTATAAATCGTTTAAATTTATTACGAAGTTTCACGTTCTGTAAAGAATGTGTTTCGCACGTTTCGTTCAACTTATGGTCAACATAATCAAATTCATCTGAGTGTACTATTCGTAACCATATTACCCATCTTTAGACCCAACATTCATTATTGGATAATATTCGACCGAATAGACCACGTCTAGCACGCAGTGAAGAAGATATAGCAGCCGTAGTTGAGAGAGTACACGAAGACAATGGACTCGGACTGAAATGTGGAATTACTTGACGCATTTTATGTCGAAATCTTAATTTAAAGGATACAAAATACAGCTTGGGCAAGAACTGAAGGCGCTCGACCATTCCAAGCAACATTGCTTCGCTCTATGGGCTCTAAAAAAGTTTCAAGAAAATCCGCTAAATTTGGTTTAGCGATTGGGCTCACTTGTGGCTCAATGAGTATGTTAACAAGCAAAATTACCACATTTGGGACGAAAAGCAACCTGAAGAGATTCAAGAGATGTCATGTCGTCCAGAAAAAGAAGAATTGTGAATCGATGGAATCATTGGTCCATATCTTTTCAAAAATAATGCCGTTGAGATCGTAACCGTCAATAGCGATCGAGAATGCGCCTTGATTACCGACTATTTGATGCCCGAAATTGAAACTAGTGATCTCGGTGACATTTTCCCACACTTTGCATCAATCGAATGGATATCGCACCGTTAGACTTTTTTCTATGTGAATATGTAAAGACTAAAGTGTATGCGGGCAATCCCGCTTCGATTCAGGCTTTGGGGCAAAACCCCACGGTTATCATTCGTCAGTTAGTAGTCGAAATGCTCAAACGAGCCATCGAAAATTGGATGAAACATCTGAGACGTAGTCGCCGCCAACACTTGAAATTGACATGAAAGAATGAATGCCAATGAATGTTCTATGGAATGATGAGAAACACTCCCCATTAGACTTAAAGTTCCTGTTGCTTAAGAAATAGGGAACCTCAAAATGGGTCACCCATTATAATACTCAGTGAATATTTGTGGTCATATTTTTGGTCACAACAACGCTTAAAACGTAGAAATCAAAATAGTAGAAGTAAAGAGTAGAAGTTTAAATATTTCTTTCGAAATTAAATGCTGCTTTGCGATGCCACTTTACTTGCAACAGCAAGCATAAAAAGCATATTTAACTTTATTTAAAAGCGAGTGTGTTTGTTGTTTAAAAAAAAACCAAGTGTTAATTTTTCGGACTTCGGCGCAGCAAAGTTTCGCTCACAATCACTCAACGCTTAGTTGGGCAGCAGTTTTGCTTGTCTTTAACCCAACTTTTGCCAGCAAACACTAAAATGTTTCGCCAATAAACGCAGCAAACTGAGTTTTGTTTGTTTATATATTTGGTTGATATTAGACAATATATGTACATATATAAATATTCTGGTAAATTGGAACTTGCAAGTCGCTCAACACTTCCGTTGCTTCGTTTGAGTTCATTTAAATTTGCTTTATTTCGTTGAAAGGGCAAGAGTCGGCTCTTCGCCGCACGCTTGGCACTCCAATTTTAGTTGCAGCGCATTTCCTGCTTTCGGCTATGCGCCTATCTCTCTATCTCTATCTCGCTCTATCTCTATCTCGCTTTATCTGCAAGTCGTTCTCATGCAAAATTTAATCAACATAGCGTTCGTTTGGCTTTGCTGTTTGGAAATCAACAGAAGTCACAACTTTTTGAGAAACAAGATTTTCTGTGTCATAACTAATTAAAAGTCAGAACGAGCGCTCGGTGGCGACGGTGCACCGCCTGCAATAAACTGTTAGTTAAAAGTCGCATTGTGGCAAATATTTTGCATATAAAAGTGGAAATAAAACTATTTTTCACTAAACCCAAGGGTGTTCTCTTCTTCTTCTTCACTGGCGTAGACACTGCTTACGGAATATAGCCGAGTTAACAACAGCGCGCCAGTCGTTTCTTCTTTTCGCTACGTGCCGCCAATTGGATATTCCAAGCGAAGCCAGGTCCTTCTCCACTTGGTGCTTGCAAGGGAGTGGAGGTCTTCTTCTTCCTCTGCTTCCCCTGGCGGGTACTGCGTCGCATACTTTCAGAGCTGGAGTGTTTTCGTCCAACCAGACAACATGACCTAGCCAGCGTAGCCGCTGTCTTTTAATTCGATGAACTATGTAAATGTCGTCGTATATCTCATACAGTTCATCGTTCCATCGAATGCGATATTCACCGTGGCCAACGCGCAAAGGACCATAAATCTTTCGCAGAACTTTTCTCTCGAAAATTCGCAACGTCGACTCATCAAGGGTGTTCTGCTCTATGGTATAGTAACTTTCTTGACAGAATCGAAATAAAGGTATGGGTCAACTGCTGTCAAAGTTAAGCATGAACCCATAAAAGAACAAGTTATTCTTTGGGAAAACGTTTTATGAGATTCAAACTTAAAAATTTCCAAGACCGACAGTGTAGCTCGGTTAGAGCATAGAACCAAACTATTACCAAATGAAACTTTTTAATTTATAGAAACTTAAAACGTATACATTGTAAATTAAAAATATTACTCATTCCCAAACTCACATTAGCATTTGGGTTTAATATTAATTGAGCTTACTGAAAGGCACGGTTTTCCACACATACAATAATTTTAGCGCATAGGTTTCGAAAAATTTGGAAACATTTCGACGGACAAAGCAAAACACAAAAACGATTTAGAAGTGATGTAATTGATGTGATTATTGAACAAAAATCTATTGTCAAAGATTGGGCCAAGGTCTTTGATTTCGGTTAAACAGTTTGGGATGCTATTTAAAATATTGTAACTGGAAGGCAAGATGCTATGTCCCTTCGCATACGAAATTTGAGAGTAAATATACAAATTTAAAAAAAGCTGTGATTTCACACAGCAATCATAAAAGCTATCAATATCACATTGAATTTTTCTACTCTATAGTAATAATTCTTCGGATTTTTATATTATTAAGACAACTGCAAATAGCGAAAACTTAGAAAAAGAGAAACAACAAGAAATACCGTTGATAAACAGCAGAAAGAGTATAAGACCTAAAACGCTTTCTTGTGTAACTCCCTATGACGGAATGACAGAATCGAATGACACTACAACAACACAACGTCATTGTGTCATATGACTTGATCCACTACAGAGTGAAAACCTAAAGCACATTTTGTTTTTTAAATTAGAATACTGTGTGACCTTTTTTTAACGAAGGCTTGATATCACAAATGTCCTTAGGAATATCATTATGCGAATGACACTGTATGCCAAAATTAAAAAAAAAGGGGAAAATTATTAGCAAAAAAATAAAAGTAATTCCAAGTTCATCATGAATTGAAAGAATTCAGCAAATAAGTTAAATTGGAGGAATTCAGCAATAAAGTTAGAAATTTCACCAGGAGTGCATGCCGACTTATCACCCTAGCGTAAGCCGAAAGAAATCCAAAGATCCAGAAAGACTTTTGATTCGATTTAATGTTAGACAAACTATTAAACAGTTTTATGTAGTGTTGAAATTCAACGAAGGAGACATGAGCTTTTGTTGAAGAAAATTTTCTGTAATATTTAATTTTAAAATTGTTCAGCCTTTTGAAGTCCTTAGTTTACCAAGGCAACTTATATGGTTGTAACGGGGATATTATAACGACAAAATTCCTAAATAGATTACTTAAAAATAGAGAACCTATAAGCAGTATCTTATGAGAAAAGTAAATCATGCCAACTAAACTCAAGGAACAGATCGTTGAGATTTGTAAAATCACACAATGCAATTAAAACCTAATCCGTCTTGGACTTGACAAGAGCGAAAATATAAGTATGAAGCTCAAACATTAAAGGAGAATAATAAATGGTAGCTGGAGTGATGGAAGAAAAACCATCAAGAAACGTAAAGTCTAAATTCTAGCTGAGAAATACTAAGTCAAGAAATCGATTAAGACTCTTTGAATAAAAGTAAATTTGAATCAAATTGAGACTAACTCGTGAGAAGACGAAACATTGGAGAGAATAAGTGCAGAAATATAGAAACAAGAACATAAATATTTCTCTGTTTCGCCTTATTTAACTATAATAATCTTATACAACACTAGAGGACTATTAGAAGGGATGTAGGCAACAACAATTGGAATACATATGTAGTTGGTCCATAATAGCTTAAACATTATGAAGCAATATTGAATTAAGACAAAATTTGTGACGAACTGCTAGGAGGACACCACTTCTAAGACAACCGCTTTTTCGGAATCTCTGTCACTACGGAAGACAGACAAGAAATTTGATGCGAAATGCTCTAACTAAACCTAGGGTTTGAATTTATTTCATGAAGGAGTGGTAAAAAAGATAAACGAATTGTAATAATAGGATGTGGTCATCATAATAAAGAGATTCAAGCTGGTGCGTGCTTTTGGAAAAATATTTGAAAAATGTATTTGCCGGGCCACAATACAAAATAACGCTTTTCGGAAAAATGAAATACGGAACATTTTAAAACCTAAATTTTTTTTTAATGTAATATGTAGTAAGCCAGCACCACAACTGAAGGTTGCAATTGTCACCACTTTTGAAACTTTAAACAAAAACTAGCAAATCTCTGCTTAAAATTTTAACAGTTTAACTTTCAACTTTTAAGTTTCATCAATTTCATCATTACTCCCCTGAAATGATATACAAACGGGAGAAGAGCGACCAACTAAATTAATTGAGCTCATAGAGATGTTAATTTGTGCGTCTGTATGGTGTAACAACTAAATATTTTGGAATGCCAGAAATACAAATTGGAATAAAAAGCTCACATATATATACTATATGTACATGTGCATGCGATGTAACGGCACGCAAACAGCTTGGGAACTGGTGGATTCTACAGCTTAAGCTCTATTCATATTTAATTTGACTGCAATGTTTTTGCCCACCAACTATTTATATCAGCCCCACAACTAAAATGTGAATTAATTCTGCGTACGCAGCAAATAATTCCATTAAATTCAAGCACACGCACTAAGGGAAACAAGTATAGCAAATATCTTATATACATACATATATGTACGTATATATGCATGGGTATGCCGTTTTTTGTTCAGGAACCGCAATGCGCGGGACGTCTAGCCGCAATCACGTCACAAACGAAACGAATATGTTATATGGAATGCATGAAATGGACTGAAATGGAATGGGATTGGCGAAACCGCATACGCAGTGTGGCACCGCAACGCCGCAAGCCATGCTCGTATGAGCCTCACTATGTATGTATGTGTGTGTTTACATGTAAAAAAAACTTGTTTTTGCCCTCAGCCTCATACAAACATACCAACGTGTGGGCTGGAATTTGCTGCGAGTGTGTAATGAGTAAGAAGTGCGAAAGAACCTGATTTAAAAATTAAGATATAGTCGAATTCTGTACAATTTTTTCTCGTCTTTGAGAATGGTAGGAGAAAAATAAACTGATGACATGCTTCAAAGTATAAATTTTTCATTTATGTTTTTTTTTTTAAATCCTTAAATCTACACTTATAGAAGGAGTGCTTAACAACAACAATTTTCTCAATTTTCTTTCTACTGGTGAAGAAACAAGAAGATATTGCTATTATTTTATTTTTTTACAATGCACAAGGTGCGTTCCACAGTAAACAGGCCCCTGGTGGCGCCATCTATATGTCGACTGATTCGTTAGAATCTGCTATCTTTATCGATCCATAGTCCAATATTCGAAGGACGATATTTTGACCAAAAATCACAATTTAACCATTAACAACTGCCCGTATACACCTGGCATAGCATCGTGCGACTTCTTCCTTTTCTAAAAAATGCATTTGCTCATGAAGGGAAAGCGTTATGTAGACGTAGAGGCCATGCAAAAGGCTTGCAACGGCATACTGGCGGCCATACCAGCCAACGAGCTAAAACACTCATTCGACATGCTTTTGGATCATGCAAAAGGCTGTGTTGAAGCAGTAGGAGACTACTTTGAAGAAAATAAATTGATTTTGCTGAAAAAACCATTTGTTCTGTTTTTAAAAAGTCCTGTATACTTATACTTATATATTGGAACGCACCTTGTAATCTCAATTATTTAAGAACGTTAAAAATTAGTAGAATGAATACATCGTTCATGAATATTTGAGCAGGCAGAAGCTTTGTGCTATGAGAACGCCTCGCGTGCTCAAAATCGGAACATACTACTGTGTCCAAAAAATAAGGTGACATTTGAATTTAAACTGCGTGCGTCGAAGGATTTGGAGTTTTTTTTTAGGTTGGTAGTACTCTCAGTCACTTTTATGTCAAATTTCATTTCGAAATATTCATTAGTGTTTGAGATACGTGTCGTTTTGTGAGCTGCTAAAAGTGAGTTTTTCGTTTTTTGCGATGTCGAAATTTGTTGAGCAAAAAATTTGCATAAAATTTTGGTTACGGAATCAGTTTTTTGCTGCGAATACGTTGAGAATGGTGCAGAAAGTATTTGGTGATGAGGCCATGTCTAAAAAAAATGTTTACAAGTGGTATAGTGAGATTCAAGCCGGCCGTGAACGTGTCGAAGACGAAAAGCGTCCAGGGTGACCATCAACCTCAACCGACGAAGCTCACGTTCAACAAATCAAAGATTTGGTGTTGAAAACCCGTCAATTAACAATTAGAGACCTTGCTGATGAAGTTAGCATATCGAAAGGCTCAGCCAATCCATCCATTTTGAAGGATGTTTTGGACCTCAAGCGCGTCAAATCTCGACTGGTACCGAAAACATTGAATTTATGGAAAAAAGACGTCGCGTTGAAGTGTGGGAAACGATGCTTTCCGACTACCAGGGTGTCATGAAATGCATTATAACTACCTATGAGACTTGGGTCTGTACTTACGACCCCGAAACAACCGATCAATGGAGCGAATATCGTGCCCAAAGAGAGCCGAGACCAAAAAAATCTCGCCAAATTCGCTCAAAAATCAAGGTCATATTGACTGTTTTCTTCGATTATCGTGGTGTTGTGCATTATGAATTCTTTCCAACCGGTCAAACATTCAACAAGGAATATTATTTGAACGTTATGCGTTGTTTGCGTAACTCTATCCGCCTAAAAAGGCCGGAATTGTGGAAAGAAAATTCTTGGTTTTTACACCACTATAATACATCATCCCATACTGCCCTCGTAATTCGTGATCATTTCGCCAAAAACTCAACCCATATCGTTTCGCAACCACCGTATTCACCTGATCTGTCGCCGAGCGACTTCTGGCTGTTCACCAAGCTCAAAAGACCGCTCCGGGGACACCGTTTTTATACGATAGAGGATATTCAAGCCGCAACGAAGTTGAAACTGAAGGCCATCCCGGAAAGTGACTACAACCAGTGTTTCGAAGTTTGGAAAATCCGTTGGCATAAGTGCATTGCATCGAGAGGGGATTACTTTGAAGGGGTTAAAATTGATTTGGAAGAAAAAATAAAGAATTTTCAAAATAAATACAATATCCCCTTATAAATCAAGTACCATATTTTTAACCAGAAATGCAAAATGTAACATAAGTCTTGATCATAAGCTTCAGGAAAATTCAAGAAAAAACATTGTGAGAATACTTCGTAGACAAAACCGAAGTAACTTGGTATAATATGTACTCAAGATTAAAATTAAGCGATCACTTGGGAGTCACGACATATAATTATAAGGTATAAAATGGAAGGAAGGCAAGTAGAGGGTACGTGCCCGCCAGCCAACGATTTTTAATAGGTAAGGAAATAATATCAGTTATATTGTATGCGGTTCCAACATGGAACTTGGTGCTAGATATGCTAAACTAATAAGCACAGTGGATAGACTTCCTGCAGTACGCCAGATGAGTGCTTTTGGAACCATACCAAGTAATTCTGCTGAAGTATTGGCCAGTATGGCGCCCACTTATGGCCAAGAAAATGAATTAGCGTAAATTAACAAGTTATCAGAGACGTCTACGGCAGCAAAAAGAGAACAGAAAACCAGAAGCAAACTTGATTAAAATAACGGTAGACCCTCAGAGTGATACCGAACACCATAGAAATGGTTAAATAGGCAACAAAGGGGCCTGGATTCCACCTGATCCAAATACTCAGTGGTCATGGGTGCTTTAGAAGCTATCTTTATAAGCTAAACTGATGCGGCGTCAGTCAGTCCTTACAATAGGGTAAACTAAAATGTCATCTTCTCTCCCACGAAGTAATACATACTTAGTTCAGAGGTAAAGTGGGAGAGATATGAGATGACAGTAAGTTGGGTTGAGTGGATTAAAGTTCCGCACTCCAGCTTTCGATTCTTCCTTCTACAATAAAAAAATAAAGCATTTATATATTTATATATGTATGTACATATGTCGTTTTGACTTCATAAGGAAATTTGATTTCATAATTTCCATCCAACTTATATATAAAAACTAACATATATATTAACACGTATATTAAAAACTTGTCACAGCTCAAAATATTACTATGCGTGCAACAACAACAACACACACGGCGAATTACATATAACTGTATGAAAGTGTGTGTGTGTGTGTGTGTTTGTGTGGTAGTGAATAGACAGATAGGAATTGGGACAGCAACCAAAAAAGGGGTAAGCGTCGGGGGAATGCGGCACGTATTAACATATAAATTAACTTGTGGCAACAAATTCAAAATATCAACTGACAGTTTAGTTTCCCCACTAAAATGCTGACACATAATTTGTCATTGTTGTGACAAATAAAGATTTAAATTGAAATGCAAATACAGATTTACAAATTTGCATGCGTGAGTAATATGTACATGTATGTGTGTGTAAATAAGCACGCACACACACACACGTACCCACATCCGCAAATACTAATGTGAGCAGACAGACGCTTATAACGCAACGCAACGCATGTGAATTTACACGCTTCTATTTGTATGTATGAGTGAATATGATTGAGAACGCTTGCCATTACATAACCGAAAGCGAGCGCACAAAATATGCGTACTATGACAGGCGCACACGCATGCATACACACATCGAGACTCCCACAGCGCCGGGAACGCAGGCAAATAAGAGGGCGGCATTAATATATGTATATATTGTATATATTTGTTGTAATGTGCTTGACTGTAAGTCACAACGCCACGCACACATCTCAGGTCTCGTATCTGCCGCATTGCTGGAAAATAGTGAATTCCACAAATACAAATAGTGTAATGGAATAAGCTTGCGGGTGCCATTCATGGCAAGCACACAGCCAGCGGGCTGCCATGGCCGTTTCACGTAGCCAAATCACACAAGATCACTAGAAATCACACCTTAATCATTTGGAGTGTGATTTTGATAACATGTCAAGAGAATTTATGCAAATTATTGGTACATTTAAGCTGCTTTTACTTGCCACACACACACACACGCGCACATATTTATCCAGCAGCGTGCCATGTGTGCGTGTGTGTGTATGGCGGTAATAGTCAGAGCTTGACATAAACTCAAATTTAGACAACTGGCAAATGTTTGCTGAGTATTATTTATGCGTGCGCTTGTAAATATTTTGGAAGTTTAGATATTAATGTGCGCTGGCACATTTTCTAGTAAATCTGTATGGTAATTTGGTTTGCCTCAGCTGCCACATTATTGTCTCAAATGTTCACTTACGTAATAAGTAGTATAGTAGTAGTCTGCCTGTAAAGGTGATTTTGATTTTATGATTTACATGGTGTCGGTTTGCAAATTTCAGAGAATTCGTAGGCAGGAATTTGATTCTAAGTAAGTTAGACTGATTGACTTAATATTAATAGTTCGAAATCATTCAAGCGAAAAACTATTAAGAACAAGTAATGCGCTTACTTTAATGAGCAGCCGAATCTATACTAATATTATAAAAAGGAAAGATTTGTACCTATTTTTGTATGTTAGTATGTTTGTAATGAATAGCCTCAAAAAGTACTGGGCCGATTTAAAAAATTATTTCACCAGTAGAATGCTACATTCTTCCAATTTGACATAGGCTACATTTCATTTTGAAAAAAAAAAAAAATAGGGATCCTTGGTAAAATTTTAACAATGTAACCGAAGGTGTAGAAAAATGAGTCTTAAAATGTCTTTCGTCGAATGCGCTGCCGAAACTATTAGCGATAGAACAAAATAATGTACAAAAATATTGAAGAACATCATAATGTCTACAAAAAACTTCGCGGCAGCATATGTCCAACTATTGTAGTTATGTCACTACAACAACTTTCTTCATTTTAAACCTTAATGAAAATGCTAACCAAATTCAAACCATGCTATTTATGTGTTTATATTAATCCTTATCCAAATAAATTATTTTATGGTCAAGACCTTTTAACTATGTACATATAAAATAGTTTTTAAATTGGACTTTCCATTCAAAAGATATTACGAATTAAAAAATTCCAAAAGTAAACAAAACCGCCATAGCGCCGTGGCCATTGTTTGTGATGCATTCTGAAAAGCGCGCCGGGCCAGAGAATGTAGAGTATAGAGAAGGTGCAAATTGAATTCTGTATGATGTTTGATTTGGCGGCTAACAGAGCCGATAGAATCAGAGTAAGGAATTCGACGTTGTCGCTGCTATTTAGCAGAATTGAGCACGTGCAGTGGCAAAAATATATGTAAAACGACTGAATTCATTATTTATTACTGTTATTTTAATTTTTTTAATTATTATTATTTTTATTTTTTAATTTTTCAAAAGTGCCCGCCACTTAAACGATCAAAGAAATTGAACATAAATAGACTTACATACAAATATAACTGTGGGATTTTTTTAATACAAATAAAAATTTTTGTGAAAAAAGTGTTTTATATCCAAATTTCCAAAAATAAATAATTGTCTGCCCCGTGCGATGTCGGGACGGGCTGCTGGTATTATATACTCTAAGAATTCGCCAATGCATTAACCATTCAATGCCAGGACAAACCAACTACTAGCATTACGGTACCATACCACTTTAGGAGCAGTATCATAAACTGTGAAAAAACATACATCGGTATTGAAAATAAAACGAAAAATATTTAATTATTCATCAAACTTTATTTTGTCGCCATCAAAGTAATGCCCGCCAGAAGAAATCCACTTATGCCAACAATTTTTCCAGTCCTCAAAACACTTTTTGGGATGGCTTTCAGCTCTTTCAGCGTATTTTGTTTTATCACTTCGATCGAATCTGGTGAATACAGTGACTACTCAATGGCATTCCGTGCGTGTTTTGGCTTTAAATTCGGTCACAATGGTTCTCTTTTTGAAAAAAAAAAATTAAACTTTATCGGGACAAGTCGAGCAAGAACGAGTTTCATACCCAAAATATTCAACAAAATCACTCGAAGGGACTCGTGAGAGTAATTGAGCCATCTCTCTAATACTTTCCTGACGATATTCAAGCTCCTTATCCTTCACTTTTAAATATTTTTTATCAATTAAAAGGGTCGCGGGTCGTCCAGTACGAGGCTTGCTTTCAACGGTCTTTCGACCGTCTTTGAAGTCTTTGTACCACTTGTAGGCTTGCGTTTTTGATAAAACTAATTTACGGTAAGCTCTTTCCAACATTCGCAATGACTCCGCTCACAAAATTTGGTTGGGAATACAAAAACTTGTGGCAAATTCTTTGTTCGATGTTTTTATCATAGCAAAAATGTTTGAAAATATAAAGACTAATGCCGAAAAACGTATAAAGTAGAACCAAGAGCTAGACGAGCATATGAAACATGAATATGTCATAAGAGTGATCAAAGCGCACCGATAAAGATGGCTCGGTTGTGTGTCGAATATGGACAATAAGAAAGCACAGACAAAAATTTTAGTAGCCAGTATTTACCACTAAAGCAAGGGAAAAACCGGTATGAAGATTAATTGACAAATTCGAGAAAGACATGAAGAAGCTTGTATGCCAATTGAAATGAAGCCGGAAACGATCCAGAAAAAGCTGTAGGGCCGAAAGATGATGATGATACTCGTATTTTAATGAGAAATCTCACAATTTCCCCATATTTATTGTATAAAGTGAGATTAGGTGAGAGTTAATAAAGCAATAGGATAATATTTCAGTATAATAGTTGAGATATATAAAGACCACGCTTACTTTTCAAAAGTAAATTTTTTTCCTATACTAAATTTTGCATTCCCATAGACACATTTAATAAGGATGTCACTATGTTCACGAACCTATTGCAAGCTTGTCGTAATTAAAGAGATCAATACATTTTTCACTACCTTTGATTAAACCCTAAGATGCTTCAGTGATTTGAAAGCCGACTGGCTATCTGTATCTGTATGAGAATACGCTTTGTCAGAACAAAAAGGTTTTCTTTAAATGCTCTGATCCTTACTACAGGCTGGTAGTCGGAATGCAATTCAGACATCTTATTTTGCTGAAGCAAAAGGCAGCACCTGCAACGCGATTATCTAGTTTGGACGCATTCATATAGATATTCATATTATCCCTGTATCCCTGTCCACCTCACCACTATCCCATTCCGCCCTGCAAGAAGAGACAAGTTTAGAGACCGAATTTAAGTTTTATTCTAAAGGATCAAAAAAATATATGAAATTGGATAGAAACGGGAACTACGTAAGCATCTAAGAATGCCTCATCAGTGTTAGCAACAAAATGTATTCCATTATTTTTTAGATCTAATCAGATTCTATTTATTGTTAAGGTCTAGATAAGTGGAGATAACAGATGATACGAGTATGTTTGTATGTTGAGTAATACTTAGTCGGCTCTGACTTACGAGTGGAAAATTAGCAGCACAAAACCTCCAAAGGTATTTCGTAGATCTCTTAAGTGATAACAGCGTATTCTGTCATACAAAATAAAAATTCTTTCAAATATAAGGTGAATATTGAATAGAATAAAGACGAATAAAATCGCTCATCTATATATGTGAAGCAAATCTCTACAAGCGAATGATAAACCAATCTGTGGGACATTAGTATTTAACTTGGACTAGAGAAATTAACGAAACTTTCTAAGAATAGAAGTCGCGCCTAAATGTAGGCAATGTCTCATTATTATTTGATTTAAAACATATAGAAGTAATGAGTAATTGATATTTAAAGTGATGTGAATAGACAATTATGAACGGTTAAATTTTAGATCCACGTCTAAATTATTGGTTAAGAACTGCAATGCTATTTTGTAACGCCAAATTAGTGGCGCAAATTTAAGCGCAAAATTGTCTGCAACTATCACCCACGGATACAGACTATTTCTATTCGAAATTTGCATATTTCCATTATATTTTATTAACAATTTGCACAAGCCACAGCTTTCAACACTTTCACATCTTTCTCCCATTTAGTTGTAAATACAGCAAAAAGTGACCAAAAAACTGCAAATCTCGAATGAAATCCAAAAATCTGCATATAAATATGAATTCCCTACCATGACTCTCCGGTACTTTTCAGACAAGAACTTTTTGCTCTTGCTGCAGTGTAATGAAACAAGTCGTGCAGGATTTGCCGCATATCTTTAAATAGAACTATTTTTTACGCGCAGCGATACTCTCTCGAATACCGAGACAATGCAACAGTGGAAGACATAGATGCGGGAATTTTTCTCCTAACATCAGAATCTTTGATAGCAGCAAACGAACTACTGAATTAATCTAATCTTAGATTGGAAGAAACTACAAGTATATTGGGTTCAGTCACCTCCAACTGCACCTCGTTGCCACACGAACCCCCACGAATACTAGTATGTAACTGAGACTTCCACACTACGCATTATCTTTTGGCGAAATGCGTTCGTGCTTTTTGAATAATATTCCCAAAGTCACTTTGCATCATAAAAAATCCTAAAGAAGAAGTGTGAGCAGAAAGAACCCAACTTTCCCCAAGAGTTGCTGCTGTCACATTCTATTTATTATGCTATACTTCGCAGCACTTCTTTTATCTTTCCTTCATTTGCAGCGGCAGTGAAAGTGCCATTGAATATTTGTGAATATATTTGTGCAGTCTTTCACCCGCACTTTGCACACTTCAAAGCAACTCGGCACACTTATGTGTCTGTCTGTGTTTGGTCTGAGTGATGGCACATACTCGCACATTTTGTTCGAGAGAAAAATTCAATTTGCATAATTTAAACTAAAATAGCACCTGCCATGCTTTAGGGCAACACGCACAACAACTTCTTCCTTTTTTTTTTTTCGAGACACAGAGTGCTGCTGCGATTGCATGCCGTTCGGTGCCCCGATGGCACGGGGCGCATGAGAATATGCGTGTTAACCTCATATTGGTAAGAGATATGTGTCTTTGTGCCACATATGTTTCACTGTAAACGTCTTGAAGATTGTATTACACCGGAAATAAATTTATTTTTGTTAAAATTTTCACTTTTGTTTATTTGAATTGCTATTTCCATAAATATAATTATTTCCAGCGCAATTTATTGAAGTTGTAGGGGATAAGGGAATATATTTTATTGTAAAAACCTTTCCTCTAAATTATATCAACTATAATACACTTCTCTGTTAATAGCGATTTGACTTCATAGGTGGATCGCTTTTAGCGCCGCTTGACTACCGCTAAGTAGAGCGATACGTTGGTTGCGATAATTTTGATGGAGATTGATTTCTGCACTTATAGCAAACACTTCAGCTTGAAAAATATTTGATAGGTATCCCATTGGTATTGATAGTTTGGTAAGCGGTCCCATAATTCCTGCTGCAGTGCCTTCTGGTATTTTCGAGCCATTAGTGTGCTACTGGATAGTGCTAGTGACGTCTCTTGGTAGAAGGGCGAGTGCTCTACTGTCATGAGCAGCATGACATGCTTCGTTGCATGTCTTAAGCAAGTACGTATTGCTCCTGAAGCGCAGCCGCAGGCGAGTCTTGAAATTGTTAAAGACTGCGTTGCCAAACAACTGGATGATATTTGGCTTGTTGCCCAGGATCTACCAGCTATACGTTCTTACTTATATCATGAGTGCTTTGGTGGCTCTGGACAGAGTTAATTCCAAGTGCATATTCCATCGTAGGATTGAGTTTAATATTGGATAGAAGTCTTTTCATATTTCTAGTTAAACTTGATCGATCACTTCTTGCCATTTTCTCGCTAGAGGCCTTATTCCATCAGTGTAAAACTTTAATTAGTGTAAATCGAAATTTCGAAGTTTCCAGAGCGGAATTTGTTGTGCTATACGAACTGACACAGCATCGTCTCCGTAAACTTCACAAATTCCGTTGGTGGCTTGCCTGGCATTCTTCGCTTTTTGTGCCAAAATTTCAAAATATAGCGAGTTTCTAACCTTTTTCAACTTCTCCGAATTTAATTTTCTTTGGTTAAATGAAGCTTAATCTCACTTTTCCAACAATATATGGCGTGAAACAATGTAATTGGTAGCACTGGAGATATACGCCTGCAACGACATCTATTGGCGAAATACGAAAAGACTTTTTGACTACCCAATATGGTGTCTAGGAATTTTAGCCTTTACTCTCAACCACCCACCTTCAACTCCCTGCCACCAAGTTTTAGGGGCCTCAAGCCCGGAAGAGACCTTCGCCTTTTAACAGAGACGATAGTTGGTTTGACGGGTTGATAATTAACCCTACCATATAGCACCATTCCTCGACTATACTTAAGCCTCTTTGAACTATGTCATGAAAACTGTTCTCAAATTTATCTCGTGCCATTATGACAAAGTCATCGGCTTACCCCTGACACCAAATGTGATTGTTAGTGAACAACTCAAGAAGCTCATCTGCTATTATTCTCTATGGTTGAGTTTATATAACTCCGCCTTGTGGAAACGTCGTAGACTGTATAAAAAGTAAATACAAATAATCATCATAAGGAACTGACCGAATTATACACTTCCGTCTGAATATACGCGTACTGGATTATCATTGTCATTATCATTATTAATCAGTTGACAATGGATATTTTTTAGAACAGGAAGGAAATGTTGTTATAGACAACCTATATTGCTTAAAATTGTTTACTTACAACGAATGTGGCAACTGGTTGAAAGTACGAAAAATTTAAAAAAAACAATTATTAGGGCTCATGTCTTTTATTTTCAGAAATCTTTAATGTGGAAAGAGGCAGTTTGTAATGTCTATCGCCCATACTAAGATTTTTGGTGCCAAAACGATGCCTCTAAACGCCCCTGCAACGAGCCAGTTGCTGGGAATTAAAACTGAAACTAAACTAAAATTGCCCTGCGAAATCGCTGCAAAGTCCAAGTTCATTGAAAGTCTTTAGGAGTGCGTGAGGTGGAAGTTGCGAACAAATACTAATTTTCAGCCTCGTTAACAATGCGTACAAATAGCGACAAAACAGCAAGTAAAAACAACAATAACAATAGCACACATTACTTGCGACGCGCAGCAGAAACGAACAAGTAAATTGCAAAAGCAAAGCCAACAGCACACCCCTGTACGCACGCACACGTGGCAGTGGCATATTTAGAATTCCACTCACGTGAGGCCAACCAAGCTCAACGGAGCGCTGCCGGAACGCCCACGCCGATGGTTAGGCGTCCACGGTAGCCACCCACCACTGGCCGCCACAGCTAACCCTTTGCATGGGCGAATCTGCAACAAAAACAACAGCAACGGATGCGGTGTACAATATGGTATAGGAGCCGTCGAAGCTACCAACAAAAAATGGCACACAAAAAATCTGGGGCAAACGGCGAAAAGCAAATGCCAGACGACACGCCGCTAGAAAGCCAAAAGGTGTAAAATTCCTGCGCTTTTGCTGCTGCTAAACATAGGTTAGCGCACACACGCAAACGCACGCTCGCACGTGGGCTACTTGCTAGACAACTGTGTCGCACTGTGTGTGTGATTGTGTGTTTGTTTATTTGGCGAATTTCCCACGAGGCCGCAAAGTCAAGTAACTCCCTGGCATGCTCCAGCCTCAACCCGCATGCGAACGCCGTCAGCGCTCTGAAAGGGTTCTTTCACACACACATCCGCCCACTTGTAAGCCTGCGCATGCTAACACAAAAGCGCGCCTACAAATATGAATGAATAAATAAACTTATTCATTATGGCACTTTGACATTTAAAATGGCAGCGCAATAATCGTTGAATTGGCCACTTTAAAAATGCCAAACGACAACAACAACAACAACATAAAGCGTCCGCATTCACCAGTTTGTTCGCCAACAGACTCAAAGTGCAGTGTGAATGGCAAGCTGTGCATGTGATTACATAAATAAAAGCGGCTGCAGCAAGTAATGACGCAATTCATAAAGAGATTGAAAGCAACGCGAGAGTGAAAACGGAACTCATTACATTATGCCACTTGACTTCAAACAACAACAACAGTACTTCAATTGAAATGACACACCCGCCGTGGCTGCTGTTTATATGTGCACATTTCCTTCAGAAACAGTTAGGGAAGGGGGTGTAACGAATGTTTATTTTGCGATAATTGACAAGTGCAGAACCGCAAAAAAGAGTAAATTTAATGAGACGACCGCAGACGGTAGCACAAAGCTACTCGCTTAGCTGTACAATCTTAGACAAGCTCCATAATATTACACTTTGATTATTATTTTTTTCCTTTTTGACAGATCTCACAAATTGGATGTCAGTTGCTTACAGTAACTTAAAATATGCCTATCGGCTTACAAATAGAACTAAACCTCGAACATTTTAGAGTGATTATGTTTTACAACTTTGGACGGGAATTAACTCATCAAGAGTGCAGAGATGAACTAATGTATGGGTGTTTCAAGATGAGCCGAATTAAATACAAGTTGTTCGATTACGAGGCGCTTCCAAGCAAATGGTTGCCTGTGCTTTTGGAAAAACTGAACACTTCGAAATCTTTTTACTTGAACAACGCAGTACGGTAAGTTTTGAGTGACTCCCAACCATTTGTTTGTCAGTGATCTTTCAAGTAATCAGGAAAAACAATCGCCGAAGGCGGATTACACTCCGCCACGCTAATGCCAGCTCTCACACATCACTGAGAGAACTGCATTTTTGAGCACTCAAAACATGGATCTAATGAGTCATCTTCTGCCTAGTCCTGACTTCGGACTTACATCTTTATACCCTGAACAGAATATATTAAGTTTATCACGATGTTTGTAACACCCAGAAGAAAGCGTCGGAAACCATATAAAGTATATATTAAATGATCATTAAGTTGAGCTGAGTCGATTTAGCCATGTTCGTATGTCTGTCTGACCGTCCATCCGTCTGTGTGTATATATATGAACTAGTCCCTCAGATTTTAAGATATCCTTTTGAAATTTTGCAACCGTCATTTTCTCTGCAAGGAGCTGCTTATTTGTCGGAACGGCTGATATCGGACCACTATAACACATAGCTGCCATATAAACTGAACGATCGGAATCAAGTTCTTGTATGGAAAACTTTCACATTTGACAATATATGTTCACCAGATTTGGTATAGATTATTTCCTCGGGCAACAATGTAATCTCCGAAGAAATTGTTCAGATCGGCTAACTATAGTATATGGCTGCCGTACAACCGAACGATCGGAATCAAGGGCTTGTATGGAAAACTTTCGCATTTGACAAGATAATTCACGAAATTTGGTATAAATAATTTTCTAAAGCAACATGTAATCTCCGAAAAAATTGTTCAGATCGGATTACTATAGTATATGGCTGCCGTACAAACCGAACGATCGGAATCAAAGGCTTGTATGGAAAACTTTCGCATTTGACGTGGTATCGTCACGAAATTTGACATAGATTACTGCTTAAAATAATAACATAATCTTCGAAAAAATTGTTCAGATCGGATTACTATAGCATACAGCTTCCATACAAACTTAACACATAGTTACTTAAAGAAATGCACCTGTGAAGGGTATATTAGCTTCGGTGCAGCCGAAGTTAACGTTTTTTCTTGTTTTATTCACGTTTGTAAAAAATAAATTAAACGTCAACGTTTTTCGACGCTTGAAGAGGCTGTTTACTCGTGCAAATACTTTAAATGTTCCTTAGTCAGAAAGGCAAAAATACTTCGCTGTTTGGTGCAAACGCAGGCAAAATTGTACATTCGATGATAAACTTTTGTTTTTGTTCTCGAATACCAATGTATAAAAGGCAACCTGCATATATTAGGTATATAGAGTTTGAGCCAAGATCTGGACAAACTCCATTCATATCAAGCTAATTGTATAGTACAAAAAATTGTTCCACTTAATTTCATGAAAATTTTTCACATTTTGACTAACATAAACAGTTAAAAGTCCAGAAGAAAGTTAAAAATCATGAATTGAATTAATTTGGACATTACTTAGGTATACTTGAGGACATAAATTGCAGCAATTTTATTTTTTATGTAGTTATAACAATATACGCTCGGTTATTTTTGTCGATATATACGATATAAATCCAACAGATATTTTTCAGATCTGCTGTCAGGCATATGAAAGATAGGTGTGGTATTCAAACGATTCCATATATTTTTGACAATACTAGATGTTATTAACAGAAAAAGATGCTTTCTTATTAAGCTCCCTCGCACCAACCAACCAAAGATAAAAGGCGATGTTTGAAAATTATTCGCGAATAATTGGGTATGAGAAAGTTCTGTGCAAAGTGGGTGCCAGCGAGCGAGACTTTTGAACAAAAGCAACCATGAGTTTTTTATTCGGAGCAGTGTTTGGAGATGTTAATTAGAAATAAAACCAAATTTTTTCACCGAAATGTGACAATGGGTGAAACATGGCTCTATCATTTCACTCCGAAGTTCAATCTACAGTCATCCATGTGGACTGCATTCGATGGACCCGCTCTAAAGCTTGAAAAAACTTAAAAGCTGACTGGCAGGGTTAAGGCGTTTATATTTGGGATGCGTTTGGAAAATTTTTTATTGACCACCTTGAAAACATAATCTCCATCAACAAGGACTATTACGAAAATGGCCAGAAATGAAGAAAAAAAGTGTTGCTTAAACCCAGCGACTATTGCCTGTTTTTAAATCTCAAAAAAATGCTCGCTAGGAAGAAATTTTGTTCGAATGAATGTGATCGCCGAAACTGAGGCCTATTTTGAAGAAAAAGACAAATCGTACTTCGAAAATGGTATGGAAAAGATGGAGGGTAAATTTAATCAGCGTATCACCGCGCAAGGAAACTGTGTCGAATAAAAAACGAGTTTTTCATATGATCTGTTGGTTACTACTCAAGTTAGAGCATGAATACTGACGGCTGAACTCATATAGACAGTTCAACAGATTTCAGCTCTTTTCATCATCTTGACTTTATCTATTCTAATTAGTTTTAGGTGTTACAAGCAAACGTTAAGTGGGAAACAAACTATTATACTCTATGGCAACATGTTGCATTAATATAAAAATAAGCAACTACACATTAATATATTGTAAATCCTCTTCGGATTTCGATTTCGAAATGCTCAGGAATACTGCTTAAGTTATTTAAAAGGGTAGCATAGGAGTCTAGCGCAAGTAGACGAGGATTATACTTATAACATAGCACAAACCGAACTGTATCCATATAACTCTCGATCAAAGCCGATAAATATGACTGGCACAATGGTTACATAATTATTCACATTTCATTGCGATACCAGTAAACACCTACTGCGCCTTAGAATGTGTGAATCTTTGAAAATTTTCTTTGGTATTTTTTAAAATATAGAGGGAAAACTTCTAAATTGCAACGAATTCCCTCTAAGAGTTCTTCCTGGCTGAAACCAAAACCACATTACAATAACAACTGCTTATGCGCAAGCACCTAATTGTTATAAGAGACAAGACTGCATTTTCGCAGGTGTTCACATTCCGCAGCACTTCGCGACGTCTGCGAGGATACGAGGAAAGAATTGAGCAACAATCAAAGCATTTGCACATGTGAGTTTTCCTTTGAGAGCGCACATACACCAACACACACACGCTGGTGTTTAGTAAAAGTTTCACTGCTAAATGTAACCAGATATCAAATAAGAAATTTAAATTTCCACAAAATGTTAAACAATTGCAAAATTTGAAATGCGAAAGGCAAAATTAGTGAACGCGTCGTTGAAATTTAGAGAAATGCCACAGCCTCAAGCAAGCAACTTTACGCAAATGAACGGGCGTGTGCGGGCATCCAAGGAAGCCTTCACTTTTGCAGCCAACTTCGGCTGCCTTTCGATGCTGTTGCAGCATCAAATCGCGTAAATATTGTCGCTGTGCAAACAACAATCAAACTAACTACTTGTTAAAGTTTTAGTAAACAAACAAACAAGCAAGCAAATAAACAAACAAGCTGGCAACTTAGTAAACGAACGACTGTTCAAGTCGTTGCGCCGAATGGGATCTATGGTGCTAGGCAAGGGGTAGCGCCGGGGGGCATATTTGAATGACATCCGGGCGGTGAGTGTTAGACGACAAAGCCAACAGCTGTTGTACAATTGCTGCTTCAACACCTACCAAAGCCTTACTATAAGCCCCTACATGACGCACACACGTGTGCGGTTGCCTATGTGTGGTAGCATACATTTAGGCGTGCCAGACATTGCCGACAACGGCGAACTACAAAAGATGCAATTTTAAGTGAAAACAAGAAATCAACACGCCAACAGCGCATACATGAAATCTGCAATTCCAACAACAACACAAACGTACAATACAAGTACTAGATAGCTGCAACAAGCACCTGCACACCACATCTATATAAGCGCCCTTATGGGTGTATATGTGTGGAATAGCGGAACACTACGACTGAGGGGTGTACCGGTTTTGCAGTTGTCAACGTAACGTCAAACTGACTATTACTGTACTAACAACAAGAAGCGCAACAGTTGTAGTGATAAGCACAAAAATTCCGAGCAGCTTGTTAAGCAAAAAAAAACCGTGCAACATACATAAAAAGGAAGCAATACTTTGTAATTATCGCACCTCACGAATTAAAATTTTTACATACTCTATGAGCAAAAATTAACAAGACTTTGCGCATAATTTTTAAATTCTTCATCATACTCGAAGTAATCCCCCTTGGCCGTAACACATTTGTACCAAAGTTTTTTCCAAACCTGGAAACAGGTGTTAAAATCAATTTCTGGAATAACGATTCACGTTTTATGTTTCCGATTGGCTCAAAATAGTTTGCTGAATAACCAGAAGTCACACGGAGCTAGATCAGGAGAATACGGTGGTTGCGTCACGATATTGCTTGAAATTTTAGAGAAAATCCCACGAAGAATCAATGCAGTATGTGACTGTGCATTATCGTAGTGAAAATCAAGGAGACCAACGTCGCACAACACTCAAATAGTGTTCCTTCTTGACGGTCAGAAGACGGCCTTGATAATCGAAGAAAACTCTCGACGTAACACGTTGACCGCCAAGGCCATTTTCTGAAAACTGTCCAAAAATGACATTTTGATTTTTTCACATTATATTACTAAAAACTCTATTTCTATATCATTGGTGTCATCACAAATGATGTTTTTTAAGGAGAAAAAGGACCTACGAGTTAACTCGTAGTTGGCGTCTGGGAAAGAACGCTACGAATTATCTCGTATTAGGTAGGTCCTTTTTTTCCTAAAAAACATCATTTTTGCTTTCTATAGTATTTTGTTTTATAGTTATTATTATTAATTAAAATTATCATAATTTTATTATTATTTTCTTTCAACAAGTGATAGTGTATCTGATAATAATGACGATGATTTTCAAGCAACAACGTCAAATGAGAATGATGATTTGTGGTCAGAAGTTCAATACAATTCTGAATTATTTCTTTACGAAGAAAATGTTGGTGTGAAATTAGATACATCAAATTTTACAGTACAAACGCTGGTGGATTTATTTTTTTCGTATGAGTTTCTTGCATTACTGGTAGAACAAACTAATTTACATGCTGCGCAAGAAATTGCAACATTGGAAAATGGGAATCAAAATGCTATAAAAAAATCTAAAAGGACTTCAAATTGGCAATACGTAAGTGCTACAGAGATGAAAGTTTTTATTGCACTTTTATTGCAAATGGGACCTTATACTTTTCCAACAATAGAACATTACTGGACCACAAATAACCTAATATAAACCGAACAAACTGAATATAATTCGAGATTACAATAATGGAATGCCTGACATTGGCCGATCAGATCAAATGATTTCGTACTACTCATCTCTAAGAAAGACTATGAGATGGCACAAAAAGGTTTCACTTCATATTATTTATTATATTATATTGACAAAATGCTCACAGAATTTACCAAAAAGTAACTTCATCTAAAATAAAACTGATAAAGTACAGAGAAGAATTCGTCTTGGCGTTGATTGGAGATTTTCAACCACTTTAAAAAAAAAAGATCTAAAGAGCTCCATTATTTAGAGTGTTTACTACCAACGGAAAAAAACAGCGTCCGACAAAGCCATGTCCTGTGTGTACCCAAGAAAAAAAAAACGCTAAGAAACGCGTTACTTCTGTCAAGCCTGTCCAGAGAAGCCAGCCCTTTGTGTGGAAAATTGTTTTAAAAACTACCACAAACATAATATGTTAGGTTGTCAAAAAAGTCTTGCGGTATTTTCGCTAGTTGGCGCTGAAAGCGCGTAGTTCTAGTTTTATTCGTCGCATCGGGTCATGCTATACCTTTTGGAAAGCTCATTTCACGCGAGTTTGATTGATTGTCGTTTCTTTTGTCGTTCGTGAGTTATAGCGTCGCAAACATGGAGCAAAATAAAGAGAAAATATGGCATATTTTACAGCACTACTACGATAAAGGCAAAAATGCATCTCAAGCCGACAATAAAATTTGTGCAGTTTATGGACCCGATACAATTTCCATTTGCACCGCACAACGATGGTTTCAATGTTTTCGTTCTGGTGTAGCGGTGGCCGAAGATGCGGCACGCTCCGGAAGGCGTGTCGTCGGAAATTGCGATAAAATTGCTGAATTGGTCGAAAAAGGCAGGCATAGTAGCCGTAGCATCGGTCAAGAGCTGGGTATGAGTCATCAAAAATTCATTTCAATTTCAATAAAAAATAATAATAATAAAAACACCGAAATACTTTTTTGACAACCTAATATTGCTTTGTTTATTGTATTTGAGTTAATTTTTTCATTATATTGAATGAATTTTTGCATTATATTGAATGAAATCTTCCATAAAATTTCTTTTTTTTAATAAAAAAAAAAAGCTCACGGAAGCCAAAGCCAAAATTTTTTATTTTCCCAGAAGCCATTTATCGATACTAATATACGGTTTTACTCGTAGTTACACAAAAAGTGGGACTTTTAAGTAGTACGAGATAACTCGTAGTTGGCTTAATGGAAGGGAAATCATATTACGAGTTATCTCGTAGTTGGCAGTCAACGTGTTAACCTTAATTCTGACCTGTTTTAACGTGGTTTTATCGGCTTCAGCTCACCTATACTACAATATTCGCCCGATTGATCGTCAGTTTCCGGGTCGTGAGCATAGAGCCAGGACTTATCGCCAGTTATAATATATTTAATGGCATCCTGATAGTCAAAAAACGTTTTCACATTTTCCAAAAAACAACGTCAAGTGATTTTGGAACGAATCGTGCTTTCTTTTTTCTTAGGCCCAAATGATCTTTCAAAATGATTTTCATTGAGTCTTCTGATATTCTAACGATGCCTGTTAATCGTCGAGCATAGGTATACTAAAAAGCAAATGACTATTTTGATGTGACATTTAGCGCAGGCATCACCGATAATCATACCAATCTAGAAAGAAATATTTTGACAAATTGGTTTTCGCGCTAAATTTGAATTAAAGTCTTACTATTCTTGTAAAGAACATGCTTTTTAGTTTTTTTTTCGTCATGTGCCGATCCATCGGTACCACCGTCAGGTATTACATCGTGTGGCTGCTTGAGCATTCAGTTACAAGTTACTTGACGCTACATTTGTTGGTCTCTGATTCCGCCCTGTGAAATGTTTGTCGCCAAACCTTTTCCTTATGATTTTGTTGTTTTGGTTCGCGTTTGTTTGGACCGCATTTTAGTGGTCAATTTTGTTTTGGAGTTCTCTTATCCGCTGCTATCCTCGAGCTCTTTGCATTCCACTAGTCTTTTGATTCAACTCTTGAGGTAACGCCTCTCTTGCTCGGAGGTACTGGGTGCTTGAAAATTGTCAGGCAAGTGTTAAAGAGGATGGCAAGAGAGCTTGACATCTCTCATGAAACTCGTTCTTGTTTGACACATCCTGATAAAGCTAAATTTTTTTCAAAAAAGTAAGGTAAACTGATCTCTTTAGACATGCTCAATCGTGCGAATTCCGAACACGCAGGAAAAAAACGGGAACAACCCATAAAAACCACGCCAAAAGCGCTTAAAAATCAAGGTGGTGCTAATTATTTTATTCAATATTCGTGGTTTGGTGCATCATGAATTTGTCCGAAGGAACCGACGGGTTTTCTCCCGATTTCATCCATTCTGCTGCATCGTTAGGAGAACACGCTTACTTCAATAAATTAAGGTAACTCACATACTCAATATTTGCCATAAAAAACCTCACATACTTCACTATCAAGCGTTCCAATTTGACCCGAAATGGTCACAAACTATACGCAGAAACCAAAACATTGAAACGGGTTTCTCCTAGATTGTTATACTTGAGGATATCAGAATTTGCTTTAGCAAAAAAAGTAGTGCAACTCTTTAAGAATATGTTATTTCAATTAGACAAGGCCATATTATACATGTTTGGATAGAGAGCCCACTGACATGCAGAGTGCGTAAAGAAATAAGGAAAACAGTTATCAATGCAATCATTGTGAAAAGCCTCTATTAAGAAATATCCATTAGGCATATTTTTAGTATTAACGAAATGCTTGTAGAAGCTGTTCGGAGATAAAAGAAGAGGAGACTATAAAACATCTTCTATGCGAATGGAAAGTATTGAAACTGACGGTCCAGGGTTTCTTCATGATGTTTCAGAGATTGCACATTACAACATGGCATATAAAGGGTTTGGATTGCTCCCAAGTATCAAGCGAGAGCGCTGATCCCATCACGAAGATATGTTGATAACCTAAATGTATATGTGAGCTGTGTATAAAATTGATATTACAAAACTTGACGCGTACCTATTCCTTATTAACGGGTGGATCATGTGACGTTGAAATTATAATTATCTATATTTCAACATTGGAAACGACAAATGCCATTCGGAAAGTGACAGATATCCAGTAAAAAGTTAAAATTTACGAAATGGGTCGCTATTCACTGGAAGAAAACCGGGAAATATTGAACAATTTTTCCAAAGTGGTGAGTCAAGTGGATCGTCAATTTTAACGAAAAATCATCTTTTCGGACGAAGCCCATTTCCACCTCGATGGTTGCGTTAACAAGCAGAATTGTCGCATTTGGGGCACAGAAATCCTGCACGTAATCGTCGAGAAGCCAATACACCCAGCACGAATCACTGTATGGTGCGGATTTTGGTCTGGTGGAATCATCGGCACATTTTTCTTCGAAAATGAAGAAGGAACCGCCGTAACCATCAATGAGCGATATCGCGCAATGTTAACCGAATTCCTCTTCAAGTAAATTGAAGAGGAAGACTTGGACAACATTCGGTTCCAGCAGGACGGTGCTACGTGCTATACAGCAAACGCTACACTCAATCTTTTAGGCCCTATCTTCGAAAATCGCATAATCAGCAAAACAGGTGATGTGAATTGGCCTCCCAGAAGCTGCGATTTAACTTCGTTTGACTATTTTCTGTGGGAAGCTGTTAAAGACAAATGTTACGCCAACCATCTAGAAACAATCCAAGATCTAAAGTAAGAGAGTCAAGCTGCTGTAGCTGCCATAAGACCTGAAACTAGGGATCAGCTAAGCTACTGTAAACTCAACCGTGGTGGTCATTTGTCCGAAATTGTTTTCCACAAATAAATTTCACCTTTGAAAAATATCAAGCCGTTTTTTTACTGACTTTTTAAATTGAAAATTTTATATGGCCCACACTTTAGTTACGTTTCCTAAATGATTTATGTATATCTTATAAAAAGACAACACATTTTGGCCTTGTCAGGACTCCTTATCCACTTGTATTATATACTTAAACCAGTCTGAGAAATATAAGGAGAATCAGCCCGCAACCATGCTAACAACTGTTCATTAGAATCTTCAAGGTAATAATGAAGAAAGCGATATAAGTAACGGTAAAAATTACATGCCACAATAATATACTCACTTGTACAGCTCAACATGCACCCTTACATTATTAGCCACACAATGAAAATCAGCAGCAAAGATAAATACAAAAGCAACAAGAAACAAACAATGTTAATTAAGCGCACGAAACGCAACATTGAATAGATAAAATCTTAAAGACATGTAAAAATCTCTCCACATGCGCCAAGAAATGGGCGTAAGAAACTAATGGAGAGAAGTGGCGCTGATATTTATACGGTTCACATGGTTGTGTTTTGTCATTTTTACCCCATTGAAAAATTAGTACAATTGTTGCAAATTATTTAAGCTCGAACATGCACACGTACAAAGTAGGCACGAAACAATGAACACAAAGTGTAGCATACTTTTGTGGGCACTGAGGCGTAAAGAATGCGGAAAACAGGTGGGAGGACAGCAATAAATGGTGTATAAATTAGCGCAGAACAATGAAGAAATTTCATGGCTACAGAGCACATATGTTTTACGAAAAGTCTTCACATCTCAGCGCATTTGTATGGGTGCACAAACAATGACTCAAGAGCGTCTGTGGATTTCGCCGCAAATGTGTGCTACAAGGTGTGCGCTCTACTTATTAAGCAGTGACACTTTAATTTGCTGGAAAAATCTACCAACTTGATATACTTGCAGAATCTGTGATTATAAAATTATACCCAAGAGAAATACATTTGAAATGAGGAATAGAAACTTGTGTATCAAAGTTCTAAGTTAACGGGTATAATAATATCAAACCTGGTATATAAAAAGGACCTGATCGGGTAACTTTATAAAGCTAAGCAGTTCAGTATGTCCTATGAGCCGATCTTGTGTCGTGTCTTATATACATGCTAAGGAAACCTTCCTAGACTCCTATTGGTGAATTGATTGTGATAACGCAAGGGAAAGGGAAAACAACCAATAATTTTGTTAAACACAAATCGAAATGTATTTTACAAACACAAATATGCGGCGACATATGCAGCTATTAGAAAATACATAAGTTTTGATCCGTTTACTTCAATATATTTATTGATACACATTTCTTTTATGATATGCATCTTCCACATCTTCGACTAAGGTAAAAATTCTAACTTACAACAATCTCTTCCTTAACAACACATTATCTCTTTTTATTCAATCTTTATTCGGCAGAATATGTACTCAATGTCGGAACGACTCAAGATGAATTATTATATTCAGATTATGAATAAATTATTAAATATATCCTTTGTCATAGATTCCTACTCGATTGCTTATGAACTTGGAACCCCTTACTTTTATTACGGATACCAATATATTTATTAACATGTATGTGAGCGGAATATACATACTATAAAAGTGATCGTAATCTACAGTTACCACAAATACGAGCTTCCCACTAGGACAAGTATTCTTCGAAATCCTATAAATTCCATGTCGACTAAGAGTATTATGTCTCGAGTTACGCAGGTGATGAATAACAATATACTTGTGTGTATATTGTTCCTAAACTAAAATACTAGTTTTATATTTATAGCCCCCTGATAAATACAAAACTAGTATTTTCAAAATGAGAAAGTTTTGTGTAAAGTGCCAGTATTTCAATACCGATTCAACACAGTTGGAAACATTCAAACTGATTAACAAGGAGCAAAGTCTTTTATTTCTTTAAATTTTATTTAAGTTGTTGTTAACTTTAAAAAATTTAATCAAAATATTTTATCATCTGAGTTTTGTAAAAAGTATTATTTTCGTATTTATGGCACTTTGCGCTAAAAAACAGATTTTTTCCAAAATCTAAATTAATCACAAACTATTTTCATTAAGCAATGTCTAAAATGCCAGCAGGCCTAGTTTCAATAACCCGTTTTAAACTTCAGGAAAAAATTTATAACTATATGTAGATAATAAAGTCCGCTTAGCATAACTTTTAAACGCTTTGTCTGTCACAGTCTTAAACTTGCTTAGTTTTTCGACGTTTCCCCTGCAGCTAAGATAAAAAGATTTAAATCTGGAATCTGACTATCATTTCTTCTGGTCGATATGTCAGAACAGGGTATCAAAGTTGGCATGATTCATTTTGGACGCTAAGCCAACGCAGTTCTTTTGAGAGGGAATCCGCAAGCAGCCAGAAAGTTGGGAAAATGTTATAACTTCGGATTGGGAAATCTTGTTAATTGTAAATATTTTTTGTTTTTTGGTATTTTTGATAATAAATTATTGTTTACTACTTTATGTAGTTAGAAGGTTAATTCGAGAACCAAATCAACGAATTTAAGGCGAAGATGATATATCTATCATCTCATTTAATGAATAAGAGTAATTCGAGTGCAAATAAAAAATACCTTAATAGTGCCCGCTCTCAAAGCAAAACTCGTTTTGGATTTGTTTTAATGATATTATTCATTGTTTTCAAATTTCTATATTACAACGCTATTCGTAAAAGTTTTGGATGTGCTTTTTTTAAATAATGGCGTATCTAATATTTTGATAAATACCTACTTTTTAGTTATAACAATTTAGTTTTCCAGCCAAGATTAGGGTCTGCGCACCTTTATCGCGCATTTAAACGTTAAATAATCCTTATTTTCAGACTCCTTACCAAAAATATTCGAGTCAAGAATTACAGTCTAAACAAAGTTCTATTTTACTCAATGGAACTTTCGCTTTCATTTTAAAAGTAATTTGAATGGATTACTTAAAATATAGCCAGGTAATTCTACCCACAAGTTCCCAAATTCGAATTTTATAACAGTCGCCGATGTTATCCCCGTTCGACTAAACTAACTACCCAGTATTAGTGCAGTCTTCCATTAAATGTCAATGAAAGGGGGAAACATCTGCAACAAAGTTATTTTCTCAAACGAACTCAGTGGCTTAAAACGTGATCAAGTTAGTAATGATAAAACAATTTATTAACTCGTTGTATGTGAAAGGATATTATTTTAGTAATATTTATGGAAAATTTCTGAATTAGTATGGAAAAGCTGAAAAATGGAGGATTTTTGTTCTTCCTTAAATTAAACCATAAAGCACCAAGTTTGACGAAAATTTTCAAAATATGCCGATAAACTCAAATATTCTAAAAACAAATATCAGTTTCGATTAATTTTCGAATAATTTAGATAACTTTGGTGAGAAACAGAAAAAGCTGCTCCAAATGGAATCTAAAAGCGATGGAAGAAAGGTGTATTAAGGTTGAATGGATCGTAACTTTTTAGGAATACAGCTGATCTTTAAAAAGTATTGCTAACTAGAAAAAAAGAGCTCTTAAAAAACATTTAATAAATATTTACGTATTTTTTCGATAACACATTGTGACAAAAAAGTACCCGGAAATTGAAAGAAAAAATCAAAATATTTAATGCACTTATGCAAACGATTTTTCCATTTTTCCAGTCCTCAAAACAATGTTAATAAGAGGTATGACAATTAAGTAATGAGATTGATTCCATAAAAACCGTATATTTGAAAATTATTCTACAACTCTGCCATCCCCTTCAAAGTAATTCCCTTGGGTAGCTATTGCGCGCATTTTCCATGCTTCGTAACATTTCTGGAACGCTTCGACTGGGATGTTCGCGAGTACTCTCGTCACGGCCGCCTGGATGTCCATAATCGACTCAAAATGGATTCCTTTGACCACTGATTTTGTTTTAGGAAACAAAAAAGTCATAGGGTGACACTTCGGGCGAATAAGGCGGCTTTTGTAACACGGCGATCCCTTTAGAGGTCAACTACTGGGACACGCTGAGGGCGGTGTGGCACGGCGCGTTGTCGTGATGAAGGATCCAGTTACGAGCGATGTCTGGGCGCACCCTGTTGACTCGTTTTCGCAATCTTTCGAGTACTTGGCAATAGTAGACTTGATTCTCAGTTTTCCCCGGTGGAACAAATTCGAACACGCTGTCCATTCGCGTCAGTCCGCACCTCGACTGGTCTCCCACTCCGCGCCTCGTCTTCCACGCTTTCACTCCCTCTTAAACTTTTTGTACCATCGAAACACCTGGGCACGACCAAGAGCACTATCACCATACACTCTTACAATTTTAGCGTACGTTTCCGGAGCTATTTCGACCAATCTGATCCAAAATTTTATCGCGACGCGTTGCTCTTGATTTCGTTTTTCCATTTTCGTAACGAGCACTACAAACACACGTCTACTCAACTTGACGCAGCAGGAGAACTAAACAAGCCAGAGCGATGGTACATATATCAGTGGAGAGGGGAGAGATGCCGGATAAAGAAAAAGTGACAAGGACACAGATTTACCACAAGCGCGGCAATAAAATCAGTCTCATTACTTAATTGTCAAACCTCATATGTACTTTTTGTGATGGCCTTCAGCTGCTTCAGCGAATTTTGTTTCATCTCTTCGATCGACTAAAAACAGGTTCCATGGAGAGAACATTTCAGTTTGGAGAAAAAGAAAAAATCAAACCAAATCTGATGAATACGGTGGTTGTTCGACGGTATTCATTGCGGTTTGGCTGTAAATTCGGTCGCAATTATGGCTCGATGCAATGATTCAATATCATCGTGTCAAATCAATGAATTCTTCGTCCACAATTCCGTCCATTGTCTGAATAAATTCATGATGCATCAAATCACAAATATCGAAAAAAAACAAGTATCATCACCTTGATTTTTGAGCGTCTTTGACGAATTTTTTGTGGGTTCGGCTAGTTTTTTCAATCCATTCTATGTCTTAACGAGAGTTATAATACTCTTCATGAATGTGGGATTGGAATCGGCACGATCAAGCATAACCAAAGAGACCTGTTTACGTTACTAATTTTGAAAAAAATTCAGCTTTATCAGGACAAGTCGAGCATAGATGCGTTTCATACCTTAAATATCCACCAAAATCATTTTAAAATGGAATTCTGTCTATAATCGAATTTAATTCTATTGCTACCTACATTGAAGAAATTTTTATCATGCTACACAATTTCTCTGCAGGCACACCTGTTCGGAACTCACGCCGGATACTTGTGAGCCCACGAGCAGATGCCGTGTATGTGCGTTTGTGTGTGTCCCACTGAAAAATGCGAAAGTCTGCATCTTAATTAAATAACAACGGTACGCCAACAATGAGTTTCGTGCACAGCTCATCTAATTATTCACTTAAGACTTACGTACACATACTTCTGCGACTTTTTTACTTAATTAAAAATATACTCACAACATAACGTCAGTTAGAATTGTACCGTGCTTATGGATATGTGCGACAATGAGCGGAAGCGAATTAAATATGTCTAAATGGTGAAACGTGTACAGTTGCGCACACAGCACTCCGCACTACTATCACAAAATATGTATGTATGTATGTGTATTGGGGCGTGCAGATGTTTGGCATTGGCGCACATCCCCTCGTAGATGAAAGCACAGACGTCAGCGTTGTGGCACATAAAAATGTGTAACTATATTCAACAGTACCAACGACATGCTCGACTGTCGCGCTTTCGTTGCCCTATTTTGGTGGAGCATGCATACACACACCTTAGTTACGAACTATTGTAAAGCCATAAGCACCGCACACACACATATAACCTATATGTGTGTGCCATTGTTAGCGCCTCTTTGTTCACAATTCAGTTTTGCTTAGCTTTCGCAGCGTTTCACCTTGACTTGTTTGTCTAGCAATTAGTTAGAGCACTGGCACACACACACATGCATGCTTTCTGCAAATATATGCTCGTACATAAATTAACACAGCTCAACCGAATAGCAAACGAACGGTAGTTTTCAACAGACAAGTTACATAGATTCCTTGTACACGTAGTCCGCCTTTTCAGCAGACAATCAAATTATGTTACTGTCTTCACGTGATTTAAAGGTAAACACTGCTTCGGCATTCCTGCGCAGCATATTATTCTTCTTATTCTTTTGTGTGGGAGCGTGGCTGGTTTAATTCGCCGTCTTATCATTTCAGTCTATCAATGGCAGTAAATTAGGCAGCTACCGAACTTCGGTGGTAATCCTTGTCATTGCCAATTAAAATTAAAATATTGTGGTCGTCAATGTATTTCTTTCTCTGAGTTATATACGCAGCTGTAGTATAACTATACAGATATTCTTCGTCTTCTTTGGCACTACAACCGTGGATCGGCCTGAGCCGAGAACACAAATCATCGCCAGTTTCTTCTACAATTTGTGAGGTCACTTTGCACTTGTTCATTCCATTGGATGCCTGGGCGGCCTTTCTTCCGTCCAGCCATGGGTCCCGAAGCGAAGCACCTTTTCGCTGTAACAGCATCTTCCATATAAACGACATGTCCTAAAGAGCGCATACGTTGAATTTTTATATAGTTGTATGTGTCGCAGTTGAGCTCATACAATTTGTGGTTCCATCTTCTTCAATATTTATCGCTCATGTGGACGGCTCCAAACACCTTCTAGAGAACAGTTCTTTCGTCGAGGAAGTAAGTGCTTCTCAATCGCTTACCAATCTCAAAATAGCAATATAAATAAATAAATAAATTACGCTGGCCGAGACATACAAAGCCCTCAACTTTTTCAAATGAATAGCTTACGCCAAGACGCGAGAAATACGTATTGTGCTCATCGCCATTCTGTGCGTGCAACCGTATGAGTTTCGCAGCGATACCTACGAACTCTAGTTAGTGCTGTCGAAAGCGGCTGTAAAATCGAGGAAAAGGCGATGAGTATCGATCCGTTTGTCAAGAATCTTCTCCAGGATGTAACGTATTGTGAAAACTTGATCTATGGTGGAGTTGTAAGGTTTAAAGAAAAAATAATAAAGATAAAATTCAATCTTTATTTGAAATGGACTTAAGTCTTTCATACAATAATATCGAACTAGCTTTATAAGCAATGTTAAGAAGGTTGATCCCTTAATAATTAGCGCAGACCACGGGATCTCTCTTCTGTGGATAAGGCATAATTACTGTATATTCCAATCATTGGCATATCAGTTAACACAAAACGTATTGTTTTATTTTATGTTATATTCATCCGATCGAATAGAGCTTAGCAGCTGAACTTGGAACTTTCCAGTTCCTCTCCGTCTCCTATAAACAGCTCAGACGGTAATGCATCGACCCTTTGGCATTTGTTGTTCTTAAGCCACTATAGAGGTGTTTTCACCTCATCTTGATCCAGTAGCGAGATGACAATATTTATATATTTATAAATATAGGTCTAATAGAATTAAATCTGTTGCTTTTACAGTAAATTAAAGGTTTTGTTTAAGGTAGTAAGAATCCTCCAAGTTAGATCAAGTATGCACCATACATTAAACTGTTGTCATTTTGAAGTTAATTTCATAATGTCGATCTCATAGAAACTTTCGTTCCTACTCTCAAAGAACTGGAACAGTCGACATTCACAAGCTTCTCGTGAGCCGAATTTTTCAGCAGAATAAATATTTGCCATGGACAGGATCAAATAGTATTCACTTGTTACCAAGTCCAAACTGAAAAGTGGATGCTTAACCACCTTCCAATAAGGCTCTCGGAGCTTCTGGCAGCTCTCTATCGTTGGGTGTAGTCTGAAGTTGTCTTGTTGGAACACAACTTCTCTCCTATTAAAAAATTGCTCAACGCTAGACCTTAAATGCCACTCGCCTAAACATCAACTTAGTACTTTTAGCCCCACCATTCTATTGTTCGAGCCTAAAAACATATTACACAAGACTAGGCCTTCAACGATGCTCGAGAGGGCAAATCAGATGTTAGGGAAGTAACCCCTGCCTTGGAAATAAAAGCAATTAGTTAATTTACAGTAAACAGCATTAAAATCATGCCATTTGTTTAAAAATCTAATGATTTTGGAAATAATTGCGGTTAAATTTATAATAAAAACAAAAAAAAAACGTTAACTTCGGTTGCACCGAAGCTAAATACCCTTCACAGGTGCATTTGTTTTAGTAACTATGTGCTCAGTTTGTATGGAAGCTATATGCTATAGTAAGCCGATCTGAAAAATTTCTTCGAAGATTCTATTGTTACCTTAAAAAATAATCTATACCAAATTTCGTGAATATATCTTGTCAAATGTGAAAGTTTTCCATACAAGAACTTAATTCCGATCGTTCAGTTTATATGGCAGCTATATGTTATAGTGATCCGATATCGGCCGTTCCGACAAATTAGCAGCTTCTTAAAGAGAAAATGACGTTTGCAAAATTTCAAAAGGATATCTTAAAAACTGAGGGACTAGTTCGCATATATACAGATAGACGGACAGACAGACAGACATGGCTAAATCGACTCAGCTCAACATACTGATCATTTATATATATACTTTATAGGGTCTCCGCTGCTTCCTTCTGGGTGTTACAAACATCGTGACAAACTTAATATACCCTGTTCAGGGTATAAAAATATATCTAAAATTTTACATATTTTTGAACAACTACTCACATAAGCTCGAGCCAAGTCACCTTCACTTTATAGCATTTATGACTGAATATACATATGTACAATGAGTGTAATGAGGCATTATAATTAAATATTTCCCCACACCAGGTGGTACTACATACATCTGTTACACATAAATCGGGTGATCCTTATTTGTACGAGTGTTTGCGTTCGTCGACACACATATGTATGAGAGTTTATCAAACTTAATGCCGGTAAATGTTCAAATGTTAATTTATATCCAAACAAATGGATTCAAGCAAACATGTTCTGCTTGCAGAAGTAATTTTGTGGGTGCGACCTGTGGTTGCAAGGCGCGTAAATCAGAATGTAAACACAGAAATCGTAAAAAGCCAAATTGCTGAGCATTTATTTTGCAAACACTCGGGTATACACACACACACCCATTTATGAGGGCACACACATTAAATAATTATAAATATGAATAATGGCAAACTCAGCAGAAAAGCGACGGCTTTTGGATGTCACCCATCGCGCAAAGTTTCATCCTGGTATATTAACTCATTTTTGATCAGTATCCTGGAAAGTGAAAGTGTCAACTGGAAGTTAAAATTGTGTTTCATGGGAAGTAGGCGTGATTATAGTCCGATTTGAGGAATGTCACTTAACATATTTTGTTGAAATTAGTCGGGCGGATCTCGAGATTTGTGATTTTACCTAAAATTTCACCACGGCGATCATTCAATTTTGACCCCGACTGCATTAAAGGCTTCTCATAACATCTCAGGGTAAAATTTTTTGTCTCTGGCATATTCTGTTACTCATTTATAGAGCGTTTAGTAATTTTTAACAGTAGCGTTACATGGAGATTTAACGGGTTATCATCTTATTTACGTTAGGCAAATTTGTTTTTTGTAGCTTTAGTGGTTTTAGAAGATATATACTACATTGAACTTATTAGAGTGCGGGGCCACGAACACCTTTTTTTAATTTTTTCCCACGGATGGCCTTTGCTACTGCGATCGCCTGTGCCAAATTAGAGTTTTATATCTTAGTTTAGTGCTTAGTAATGGCACTTTATAGGTTTTCGGTTAATGGCGATTTGTAGGCGTGGCAGTGGTCCGATTACGCCCATCTACGAACTCGTATTTTTTTTTTTGTTGCGGAATGCGTATACCAAGTTTCATCAAGATCTCTCAATTTTTACTAAAGTTAAAGCTTGCACGGATGGACGGACGGCCGGACATAATCCATAGTCACCCGAATTTCAACTCGTCTCGTCTTCCAGATCTTTTATATATAGTTATGTATAATCATACATCAATCTCGAATAGTTTTAGGTCATACGTACAACCGTTGGGTGAACAAAACTATTATACTCTGCAGTAACATGTTGCAAGAGTATATAAATTATTTAAATAACTTGGCTTAGCAAAAATTCTCGAATTCAGGTTTCGTTAAAATTATATTTTTTACAAACTAACTGAAAGGTCAGTGTTAATAAATGCGTTGTACGTAATGTAGCGAATATAAATTAAAAATCGCTCCGTAAAAAAAGTTTAAAGTGTATCAAATGAAGATGAGAGAGGAGAAAGACATTGGGCAACCAGAAAAGTCGATTTAAATGTTAATGCAACATTCGGTGTAAACGAAGTGTATTTATTTACACGATCTCACTTACAAGCGCTCAACACTCAAAACTTGGGTCAAGAGAAAATGAATTGGACTAAATGAGAGTATATGCATATGTAAGAACCGTTACCTACTTTAAACATACATACGAATAATACAAATCTTTTAATATTTGTGCGTGTACAGACAGTGGCGCGAAGAGGACGCAATGTCATTGTGCTATTTAATGATGACAATATTTTAATAAAAACATTAAGGTTTAAAGATTCCATGAAACAATGACGGTACAACGCGCTCGTACGAGGGAAGATATTTATAAGCGAAGACTTAAGTATTCAAATGGAAACGATTATTGACCGCCGAAAGGCTAAGACGCCGATGGGGTATTGAATACTCAAGTCATACTTAGTAGACACGACTGGCTTTTCTAACAAAAAAATATCATTATTCTTGATATTATTGGTGCTATTATTAAAATAATATACATACATTCAATTCAATAATTAGCTGTCGAATGTAAAGATTCAAATAATAAACATGTAATCCTAGAATCTGTGGAGGATAGCAACATTTAAAGTTTCTTATTCTCAAATGAATGCATAACATCTTAAGAATATATTTATTTAATATGTTTTATGAACATTTTCTGTACATCAAATTTCAAGCTTTAAAGCGTTTTCTCCATAATTTATCCTTACAAAGTCGATGCCTCACAGAACTTCAATACTACTGCGCCGATCGCTTGAATTTTTGAACACAATTTCTGTATCAGATTTGCAAGATAATGCTGGAGAGTTTTGTAGAGTGCCACCCTCCAAAGTGCCTTATTAGCTTAGTTCTTTGAAACATTTCGAGTTTTCTAAAGTTCTAAAGTTTACTTATTAGTTTTATGATTTTTCATTAGCTACAGTCCTTCAACTTCCTCTATTTTTCAACCAAGCAAGTATATGCCGAACCATGCAAAAATATTATCAAATGACTCTTTTACGCTAATGTGTGGTCTTTGCTCGTCGAGAGAGGACTCTACTTTTAAGGATCCTACTCAGTCCGAAGTAGCACATGTTGGAAAAAGTGAATCTGCTTTGGATTTCGAGGCTGACATTGTTTGTAGGATTAATACTGGATCCAAGATAGAAGAAATTATCCACGTCTTCAAAGTTTTGACTGTCAACACTGATGTGTGAGCCAAGTAGTGAATGCAGTCTTTGTTTAATGACATCAAATATTTCGTTTTGCCTTCATTCACTACCAGACCTATATGCTTGGCTTCCCTAATTAGACTGTAGAAATCAGAACTAACGGCGCGGTTATTGATGCCAATGTTATCAATATCATAGGCGTACGCCAGCAACTGTAAACTCTTGTAGAAGATTGTAACTCCTCTATTTAGCCCTGCAGCTCGTAATATTTTCTCGAGGAATATATTGAAAAGGTAACATTATACAGCGTCTCCTTGTCTGAAACTTCACTTTGTATCGAACTGCTCGAGGAATCCTTTTCGATCCTTTAGGTGTTGCTCAACTTCAGTTTAAACAGCTATACGTATTAGCTTTGGGAAGGTACCAATTTCTGACATAACGGCATTTTCGTGCTGTCGAAGGCGCGTTTAAAATCGATGAAGAGGTAGTTTGTGTCGATCTTCCTTTCGCTGGTCTTTTTCACGTTTATCCCATGGTTAAAATCTGGTCGATAGTAGAGATGCAATCAGTTTGTTGACGGTGGGATTCAGTCTTTTTTACATTACGCCCAATAAGATCTTATATGCATTATTAAGGACGCTTATCCCAAGATAATTGGCTCTTCGCCGCCGAATTTGAATAGCTTGATCGTCAACCCATTCTATGAAGTATATATATTAGGGTAATTTTTTTTATTTTTTCGATTGGTACTCGGAAAAATAGGTTCCTAGATACCTCTAAGAAAGCCTCTCCAAATATGAGTTTTTAATTGTAACGGGAAGGTCCTCCTACATACAGTTTTCTATTTTTTCTTATTATCTGATAGAAAAATTTATATCTCGCTTCTAACTATTTGAAAAGATATCTTGTTCCTTAGATTTTGTAGGAAATTGAATGCTCTACAAAAGAGGTCTCCACGATTTTTTCGTAAACCCAACTGTTTAAAAGATATTAACAGTTAAAATTTGATTATTTTTGGAAAAATTGGTTATTTCTTATTAATTTTATAACTCAATGAAAAAAAATTATTATGAATGATGAAAAGGTGCAACCGAAGTTTACTTCTATCCTTTTTTATTGGTATTTTACTTCTAAAATTAAAATTAAAATTAAAAAATGAAATGCGCCATTAACGATTTTGCTGATCTTTTGACCTTCTCAGAAGTCTCCTCTTATTTCTGTCACGGAAATTATAATATTTATTCAAAAATTAATATTTTTTAACTGTGTGCTATTTGTCTTTAGAAGTAAATTCTGTTTTAATCACTGTATATTCAAGCGGACGCATTGAATGTAAAAGAGCACACAGAAGAGGTATATAGACGTGGCCAGGCTATTGACCCGCTCACCTGAGCCAGCGCTTGTATTCCTATTTACGAAGCTCTTTCATTGCGTAAATGCCATTACGTGAACACCATTATATCCGCGTGCATGAATTTTGCATCAAGCAATGCGTTAAAAGTGCAAAGGATTGCGGCTTCAAGAGGCCGCGCATGCTGTGATCATTGCCAAACACTCACCCACATACACACACACACACATTACTCAACACTGCAATGCACAGTTGTAGGCGGTAACACTTAACGTTCGCGTTAACACGAAAACTACATTAAAGATATTTATTTTACCTCATTTTGTCATAATCCAGCGGGGAAAAAGCTCATTTCCTTCATGCGCGTTTTTAATGTGATTGCACACATGCCCACATGCATGTTTACAAGTGTTTGTGTATTTAGTCAACTCAATGCAGGAGTGTATGATATCGGTCCTTGTACCTTCGTACATTTGTGTATATTATTTGTTAATATACAGTTATGTCACGTGCCCGTTATAACTGCAACTCATGCATTTCGCTTTACCGTTCATAAATATGTGCCGAGCTCATTTCACTCCTGAGTATAGTATGTGTATATGTCTTGGCACAGGCACACACTCGTAGCGCTTAATCACTTTTGAGTTATCACATAAATATTTTACACGACTGTTCTTATTGCCATTATTATTTCTTTTTATTGAGGAGAATATGCGCCCTTAACTGCTTCGAGGTGGGAAAAATCCATTAGCTAAATAAAAAGTCAAGCAAAAACAAGAAAAAATTTTAACTTCGATGCTACCGAGCTATTTTTATATCCACAAGCGCATAATATTCCTTAGAAGAATCGGTCAGTTATATGACAGCCTCATGATACAGTGTTCCGATCAAACAATTACTTTGGATATCGCATGATTGCAAAGGCGGGTTGAGATGGGAGAAATTTCTACGTAATTTATTTAAATACATATATAATTGCCTATGTGATATTCTATCTCTAACTCATTCACTCAGCGTGATTCCTCAGAACAATGATAGATATGATACTTGTAACGTTCCGAAATCGAGACAAAAAGCTGAGGAACATTTTCGATCCATTTATTCAGACACGAAAAAATGGCTATAGAACTGAAAGTTGACGGAAAAAGCAAGAATCTGCGGCCAACAAGAAAAACGCGAAAATTTCTGCGCAAGAAGTTGCGAAGAATACTACAGATAATATAGGATTTGAGTTTGTTGTTTCCAGAAAAAGTATGTACTTTGGAAACCAAAGAAACGAAAAATCTTATTGACTGCTTGATAAATAGTTTCAAAGGCCTTTTGGATACTTGATTACTGGCAGTGCCATGAAAAAGTTGAAGAACTGCGATGTACACCTACATATAGCCTACAATTCATAGTTTTCTTCGTATATTCTGCACACTTCCTGTTACGAATGCGAGCTCCGAATGCTCTCTTTCGACATGCTACAAAATAGATTGATTGGCCTGGCGTTGCTGCACACGCATCATGGCATTGAAGTTACTTTTTAATGGGTTTTTCCAATTTACTCGTACTAGGATTTGGTAATAGAATATCGATTTGAAATTTCTCCACCATGATATTAAACTGTATTAAGACTACAGAATGAATGAAAGTGTTCGACGCAGTACCCGCCAAACTGCGGACCAAGAGAAGGACCTGGCTTCCCATGGGATATCCAATTAGCGCCACGTAGCGAAAAGCAGAAACGACTGGCGCGCTGTTGTTGACCCAGCTATAATCGCGTAAGCGGTGTCAATGCCAATTAAGAAGAAGAAGACTACGGATGATCCATCTGAGACGCAAATTCCAGAGAATGTTTTTTTTTTTCAATTCTAATAAACAAAATTTTTGAAGTTCCTATATTTTTTCTTAAAAAAAAAAAGAAGTAAGAAACCTCGAACCTTTAATTTAGAACATAACTATTATTTGGGAATAGGGAGTAGTTTTTATCCGATTTTACTTATCTCATTGATTAACAGATATTAGAATTTTCTATATAAACATATTATTCGAAATTTTTACCGGAAATGTTTTTTTACATTTCGTCTTTAAATCACCGTAGTAAACTCTAATCTATTTTCATAGCAGCCGTAGCTAGAAAATTGATTGACCGAAAGACTCATCTTATCCCGTAATCCATATCTAAACTTAATGCTAACCCAAAGCCTAACCATTTCTACCAACACCTGCTAAGACAACACTCCTTCTGCTCTTGCATCGCCAGCTTGCAAGCTGTGTTCACAATTTCGTGCTCGCTTCTGCTGTGGTGCTGTGTGGATTGTTTTCACTACAAATGCATGTAAAATGTTGTGGTAGTCATATCACAAACAAACGGCAGAAACAATAGCAATGTAGAGCAGCCCCGACCCCAGATGAGAGACCCTCGATCCGTTCATTAATACATAGGGATGATGTTGTAATTGTTGCTGTTGCTGTTGGCGCGGCTACTTGCTACTTAAGCAAGCGCACCGTGCACACACAGTTAACTACGTATGTAAAGTGGGGCGAGCGCACCCCACTGACTTTGTGTGCAAGCACTCGTCTAGCGTTGCCACCTGTGTGGCCCCATGTACTCGCATGTTGTTCATTTGTTTACTTTGCCCTTTTGCATACACCATACAATTTTGTTTTCATAGGCGCTGCTACAACAGTTGTTAATATTGTTGTTGTTGCTGTAGTTAATGTACATAACTGGTATTACAATGCAAGAAGTAAGCCAATGGCTTTCAAGGCTGTGCACCAGTCGAGTTTATCCACAACCGGTGAACCGTACAGCTGACACACTTCACTGCAGCCGCAGTTCTTTACCCATCGTAGCCGCTCTTAAGTGGCAGCAAAGGCGCTGGGTACAAAGTGGAAGGCGGCCGGAGCACGAGCAGTAAAATTGAAATTGTAAGAGAAATTAAAATTTCTCGAATGCATTAAATATGGAAATAATTCTGTAAATCGACACAAAGTAGCGGTGCTTTATTGGAAAAGAAAATCGGAAAATGCTTGTTGGAAAATTATTATATGTGACCTGGTCTACGAAAAGGGGGCTTAGGTGTCAAAAATTCATTTTTTTTTTTAATTTTTTTTTAAATTTTTTTTTTTAATTTTTTTTTTTTTAATTTTTATTTTTTTTTTAGCGCCCTTTTCGTAGACCAGGTCACATTTAAAGACAACCAATAGCAAGAGGATTATTTATTGGGTCCACAATGTAGACCCAGTATTTTTTAAAGTCATAGGAAACTAAAAACAAAATTTGTCGGGTTACCGTTATTTGACGGAAATTAGTGGTACAAGAAATACGTATGATTTTAGAATTTGCAAAACAACAAAAAGTTATGTTGGAAGGAAATTTCTAAAAAGTGAGCGGGTCCGCGAACCTAAACTTCCCCATATAACGACTTAAATGAAATCAAATATCGACGGACTTACTTTCCATCCCCTGATGTTATACTTTTATTGCCATTCAGCAGGCTGCAGAAGTGTTCTCTCCATAATTTCAGTATGGTCTGCGCATCAATCACTAGATCATCTCTGGGGGTTCTACAAAAGTTTGCTCCGGTTACGAAACCTTCTGTCAGTCGCCGTATATTTTCGTAGAATTTTCGAGCAATAATCCTGTCGGCCAGCTTGTCAAGCTCTTCATACTCACGCATTTCGGTCTATCTCTTTTTTTGTCTGCAAATGCGTCTCTCATCAATTCTCAAAACCTACCCTATCCCGCACGGGTTGTGGTCGATTTAAACGTTACGAGATAGGTTTCTCTCCGCCGCGACAAGGCACTACTCATCGGACCAAATGTTGTTTTGCCATTTCCGAATATCAATGATTTCTTTGCAGCTGGTCAAAAGGGCGTGAAATGCCGTCCCACAGTTCCTTATATTGAGTTGCTGATGAGCGTTCTCGGAGAACAGGAGTACACGTTGAATAGAAAATCTTTCGGCTGTCTGTTGTAATTACAGCTTCTCGACCTCGAACCTTTCTTGTGTTTGTTGACACTGAATTTGCGCTCCTTTATTTGACCACTGTAGTAAATACCACAAGCACCTACTTCGTCCCGTACATCGCACTTCTTGGACGGTGATGATGTCAGCCTTTACTCTTGAAAAGACATCAATCAGCTGGGAAGCGGCACCTTTCCAATTAAGGGACCGGACATTCTACGTGCATGCCCTTTAATTAACTCGTTCCTTGGTTCCTAGAGATTAATTGGTCTAAGCCCAGAAGTCGTGAGTTGCTTGAGTCATATGTAAAATGATTATTTTTGGCCACTCCCACAGGAATGGCGGTTAGAGAACTTTCCTCACTCGCGTGAACTTCTGAACATGGCTCCATCCGCATGTTTTCGTATACTCACACAATATTTGCATGCAAATTTCTTGAAGCACAAACTCTCTGAGAGGTAAAGTTGGGCGAAGAAATTTCATTGTTACAGTGATTTATCAAACAATTTACCATAACTGCCGAATTACAGTTTAGAATCATAATAATATTAACCAAATAGTAAAATAGCTTTCAACATAACGGTAACAAACTATTAACAATATATTGTGTTTATGCAATTCTCGCAGGGTTGCGCATATAAATAGTATGAAATTGTTTTCACAGTTTGGTAAGCATTAAAATTTAAATTGTTATTTTGAATGATTGTGAGTTGGCGAAACGGCAAACAGCAACGAAGCGATCAATGGAAATCTCTGGAAGTCTAAATAGAGTATACTCGTATTTAGTGGAATTGATTTGCGACTGCCGTTATACGCAACGCATTTAAGTGTGAATATAATGTGCATGAAATTTGTTATATCCATATATGCATATAAATTCTCACAATAATCACAATACATACATATACAGACCTGCATAAGAGGCTTAGGCTGCCATGAAAATCACAGATATTAATTGAGAATGGAATTTTCGGAAAGGTCACCGCCATTGAATGCCTATTAATGTTCATATAAGTGACAGCATTAATGTATTCATTCATAAACTGCACTTACACATGTATATATGCAATTGTGTTTACGTATTGTTTGCGTTATATGCTCGCATTGCCTTTATATTCGGCTTACGAACAGAACAATTGCAATAAAGTCAAAAGTTGCACAGTAAAAACTGCCCATCATCATCACTAATGAAATGATGATATAAAGTGCACAACGCATTTCATTTTAACGTATAATGAAGCAAGTCGAGAAATCCATTTGCTGGCGCTACCAAATTTTCTCATTTCAACTGAATTCATGCTTTCGTTACTTTAATTTGTACGTATATACCTGTAAAGGTATATCTCATTAAATTATTGATTTTTAAACCAAACTTTCATAGTGTTAAAGACCAGTTTTCCAGTCATGAATATTTCAAGATGGAGTCCACGCCTTAAGGAAATTTGATATATGTAATATTACAACGAAACTATCATACGGAACGAGTTGTCGTATTCAGTGGCAATGCAACAGTACCTCAGGCTATTCGATCCAACCAAATTAGAATAATAATGATGCTTTGGTACATAGAAAAGATTAATATTATAAATAATGTAAATAAGCAAACACGGCCAAATTGTATGCTTTATGTTCTCGCCATTTATAGAGGTGTTGGCAAGACTTTAAGTATATCAAACAAGTAAGCAACGGCTTAGATCGGGTGTAAATTTTCACACACTTGTAAGGGTCCAAGATCACAACAGTGGAAATACGTCCAAGTATTGGCAAAACTTTATTTAAAAAAATGTTGCGACAGTATTCAATATTCGAAATCGTAAATGAATTACACTCAAATTTGAAATTTGTAGTATATTGAAAGTCATAAACTAAATAAGTTTAATAACTATAATTTACTTCTCATCAACGAAGACTATTTTAAAATCATTTTCAAATAAGACATGTTTAACATAAACAACATATTACTAGCAGAGAAGAATGCTCTCTAAGTTTCATTCTGGTACTTGACATGAGCAAAAAGTAGGAAAACTTTGTTCTTAATTTTCAAATTCTTAATTTTTTCCAAAATCTATGTCTTCCCCCTCAAAGTAATAACCCTTGACGCCAATACACTTGTGCAAACGTTTTTTTTTTTTCCAATCCTCGAAACAGTTGTTAAAGTCAGTTTCCGGAATAGCCTTCCATGCGCGTAGCGATTCGTAAGTATAGATTCAAGACTCATCGTCAGTAAAAATACATGTCATGAGAGTCGGAAAGCATTGTTTCACAGGCGTAGCGTAATTTCAAAACCAATCGTGCTGTCACTTCTTAATCTTCCAAAAATGATTTTCGCTGATCCTTCCGATTTTCTAACGATAACAGTAAGATCTGTAAGACTGTTAATCATCGATTCTCAACCACAAATTCCTTTGCCTATTGACGTGTTGATCATCATTGATGTTAATGGCCGTTCTGAACGTGGTTCATCGCCAACACGTTCTCCACTCTTTCTTAATAATTTTTACCAATAAAAAACCCAACAATTATAACCGCAGATCTTTTTCCAACATTCTGAATGTTTCAGCACTAGAAACTTAATTTCACAACAAAATTTAGTGGAACTTCATTGTTGAATAATTTCACTCGTCGTAAAAATTATAATTATGTACTTCAGAAGACAAGCGAATACTAAACACTAATGATTATTTTGATATGACATTTGGCACAGTTGTCACTGGCAGTCATGCCAACCTAGAAAAAATATTTCGACGAATAGGTTTTTGCGCAAAATTTAAATTAAAGAATTTTACTATTTTTTGCCCATCACCAATCTATAAAGAGTAAAGTTAAATAAATGTTTTATAATGCTGATATCTATAATGGGGAATGGATGTCTTATAATCCAAAGTCCTCAATTTTAACAGTCTAGTTACGAATGCCAAAAATAGTTTCCCTGAGTGAAGCTTTAGTAGCTTAAGAGGTATGTAAACTTAGTAGTGGTCAGGGCCACGCTCTTTTTATAAAAAATTTCAGCCGTAAATGCGCCTGCCTAATGTGATCCGTTATACAAAATAACAGTTTTGTATATTTTTGCGGAGCTTAGTTCTAGTTCTTTATAGCTTTACGAATAATTGAGCTGTGGGCATTGCAATGAACCGATTCCGCCCCTATGTATTACCGACCCTCCAAATTTCACAAAAATGTCTAAATTTTTATTCAAGTTATTACTTGCACGGCCGGACTGAAAGACAGACACTCACTTCGAATTCCACTCGTTTTGTCATCCTGATCATAATGGGTGATCTAAGTAGAGTCTTAATAAAAATAAGTCTTCTTTGAAATTTGATTAAGGAAAAGCTTACTCTTGAACAACGTTTCCAAATCGTTCAACTTTATTGCGAAAATCCGCTTTCTGTAAAGAAATAGTTTTGCGCTCTTCGCTGAACTTATTACTATTGGCATCACCATCTTGAGACTCATAGACTACGCCAAACAAACAGTGAAGAAAATATAGCAACTCCAGCTGTGAGGATACACGAAGTCCGTGGAGAGTCAATTCGGCGCCATTTGCAGCAACTTGGTCTGACGTATGGAACGACTTGGCAAATTTTACGTCGAGATCTCAAATTGAAAACGTATAAAATAATACTTGTGCAAGAACTGAATCCGTCCGACCTTAGCAAGCGAAATCGCTTCGCTTTATGGGCTCTTGAAAAAGTTCCAAGAAGATCCGACGTTTTTGAGTCGAGTCTAGTCCAGCGGTTTCTGGCTCAATGAATATGTAAACAAGCAAATTGCTGGTTTGCAATGGTTTGCTGTGGTTTTTGGGTTAGTGGAATTATGGGTCCATATTTCTTCAAAAAGAATTAAATTTAAAGTTTCTGTGTTTTTTCTTTAAAATGTGGGGAAACATCGAAATGCATTATCTACTCTTTATAAACATAGGTAAATAATTCCATATTTGCATCGTTTATTTTTGAATGAACAAAACTATTATACGGTGCAGCATGCTGTAAAATATAAACTATAAAAATATCAAACTTTTCTATAAACAATAACAACAGCAGCGATATGAATACTCAATTACAGGGTGGACCATATAAAATTTTAAATTTAAAAAGTCAATAAAAAAACGGCTGGATATTTTTCAAGTGTCTAACATTTATTTAAAAGGTTGTTTTATAAAATTTATTTGTGGAAAACAATTTCGGACAAGAGACCACCACGGCTGAGTCGATGGTTTCAGGCCTTATGGCAGCTACAGCAACTTGAATCTCGTACTTTAGATCTTGAATTCTTTCTGGATGGTTGGCGTAACATTTGTCTTTAACAGCTCCCCACAGAAAATAGTCCAACGGAGTTAAATCGCAGCTTCTGGGAGGCCAATTCACATAACCTCTTTTGCTAATTTTGAGATTTTCGAAGATTGGGCCTAAAAAATTGAGTGTAGCGTTTGCTGTATGGCACGTAGCGCCGTCCTGCTGGAACCAAATGTTGTCCAAGTCTTCCTCTTCAACTTGCTTGAAGAAAATTGCGCGATATCGCTCACCATTGATGGTTACGGCGGTTCCTTCTTCATTTTCGAAGAAAAATGGGCATACAGTATACAGTGATTCGTGCTGGATGCATTGACTTCTCGACGGTTAAATGAACGTCAAGGTGGAAATGAGCCTCGTCCGAAAAGATGATTTTTCGGTAAAATTGACCATCCACTTGACTCACCACTTTGGAAAAAAATGTTCAATATTTCCCAGTTTTCTTGTAGTGAATAGCGACCCATTTCGTAAATTTTAGACTTTTTACTGAATATCTGTCACTTTCCGAATGGTATTTGATGCTTCCAATGTCGAAATATAGATAATTCAAATTTAACACGTTAGTTGGCCCACCCGTTATATCGACTAGATACAGCTTGATTTAAGAAACTTAAGTCTAAACAGCTTATAAATAATATATTAAAACTAGTTTCTGCTACCGCAAATCCGATTTAAAAGCCCGAAAATTGTTGTTCTTCGCCAATTTATTTATTCTGAATATACATATGTATATGTATGCATGGATGTACCTGTAAATTTAGGTTCCTGCCCGTTATTGCGTATTCTACACCACATTGTTATGCCGCATTTAAATTAATTTTCGCTAAATTACAGTGCAATAGCTAATTAATTTATTGAATAATTAATAATGATATTGTCGTTGTCAACCGACGACAAGGGCATTCACACGCCTGCACACATACACACACGCATGTGTAGCCGCGCATAAACACGCATATTATATGCGCGCCAGTAGCAGTCGTACATATGTATGGATGTGTAAAAATGTATATAGATGTGTATGTGCGCTTACGTTAAAATAACGGCGTTGGGCTTCATTGCCGTTATTCATGCAAAAACCGAAAGATGAGTGATGAGTCTGTCAAGCCACGTAGCACTGAGTGTGTGTGAGCGTGCATGCGTGTTACCGAGTACCGGCTTGCATGGGTGTGTGTATATGCAACATATGTATGTATATGCATGTGTGCATGCGTAAAGCTATTACATTCAATAAGTGTTTTTACGTACGAAATTTATTTATGATCATACGTCGCTATCGCGTACGTGTTTTTATATGCGGGCGTCCATAATTTATGCTAATAACAGTGAGAATTTACGAGGTTATTTAACCAGAGTATTTATTTACGAATATATAGGCTGTGCAATAAATATCTATGGTGATAATATACAGTTGCTTTTATAATTTCCATTTAATTTATTTCGCAGCAATAATAAAAGTTCATTTAAAACTGATTATCTCCACGCAATTTGATCACCATATTCGCTTGTCCGAATGTGAATATAATTTCGGAAATAAACATAATACTGGATTTCATGCCCGGTTTACGCAGAGCTTCTTCTCTTATGTGAAGATATACACATTCGTATGTAGTAAAGTTCCAATGAAGTTTTTCGTTTTGTTAACTCTAATCGACTAAAAGTGCTCCGAAAATTTCTATTGAATACTTGATTAATGCGTAAATTCAGTCTCAACGACAAACCTTAATGTTAAGAAGCTAAGTACTGATCAATTTCGTGTGGTTTGAGGCTCAGCATTACTAGACTGCAGCCCAAAAACTATCAATATACCGGATTTCAGTAGTGCCAACTAAAGAGTGTGTTAAAAAGGTAATGTCTTTGATTGCGGTATGATCATGGATCTTTATATTCTCACAGATAATTTTAGTTGGCAGGTGCAAAATGAGTTAAAGACGTTAACACAACAATTAGCTGACAATGTAAATTAACTCTCTGATAATTAAAATCTTTGATAACATGATAGAAGAAAACTATTTTTAAAGAACTTTTGAACATTAGCAAAGGACTTAATAATAATTTACATATATGAACAGAAATTAACTAGCAGAAAAATCTCTCAAGAATTCGGAACGATAGTATCAAGTTTCAGAAAAGTTAGATAATTTTCCATAAGAGGTTTACACTGGTGAGATAAATATACGTACACAAATATCCATATATTAGGATAATGCCGTGTTCGTCATACTTATCTGACATTCAACTAGCAGTAATTAACAGAAAATAGGCAGCATAGCTTCGACTTGTTTCTATTCTACCGAAGAGGTTAGGCCTTTTTTATCTCATCAGCTTTACTATTCTTACATTGCCGCTACAATTTGACTGCTTTCATTCACTATTCTCGGATGTTCGTTAAATGAAAATAAAACAAAAATCACCGCATAACTATTACAGAGGTTGCTTACTTCCAGAGTGCGCTACACATTCGCCCTCGCTTGTGGACACTATCCATGGCTATTTTTCATAAAGCTCTGTGAAATTGTTGCAATAAACCTTTGATTGTAAATAACCCTATAAAATGAAATTCAATGTTGTTAAATCACACGATCTAGGGATTAGTTTCTGATCACCAAAACGAGAGAGAACACGACCAGCAAATACCTCTTGTATTAATTGAAATGTTCCACGGGCTGTCTAATACGTAGTACCGTCCAGTTAAAACCACATATTGGCCACAACAATATCACTGCTCGCCCAGCCTCATTTTACAAAAAGTATTAACAATAATATTAATTATGTCTACTGTCCAATATCCACACCAAGCAGTGCCATGTTGTGAATGAATTTGATTTTCGAGTTTGGGTTCTCAAAACCCTATAAGCGGAAATTTTGGCGATTAACGTACCGTTCAAGGTAAAAATGTGATTCTTCACCTATGATGATGTTGCTCGAAAAATCAGGCCACTATTCATTATTTGTAAAATATTGTACATTGTTACCAAATCCAGACATCGCGACATAAAGGTAGCTCCTTTTCGTCCCGCCAAATTCACCTTTTACGAGTACATCGACGAAGAGGTGTGTGTCATCCTCTTTTCACGGGTTTTTTCCAAGATTTAGCGAATGGTGAATATCTGGTCTAACGCCACACTAAGATCCAATTAGTTTGTTGACGGTGGGCTTTAATCTTTCACACAATATGCTCGATAGAACCTTATATGCGATGTTAAGGAGGCTTATCCCACTGTAGTTGGCGCAGATAGTGGGGTCTCCCTTTTTGTGAATTGGGCAGAGCACACTTAAATTCCAATCGTTGGGCATGCTTTCATCCGACCATATTTTCCAAAAAGAATAAGAGGTATGCTCCTTATCAGTTTTTCGCCGCCGTGTTTGAATAGCTCGGCCATCGGCAATCCATTGACCCGCCGCTTGGGCATCAGATATTAAGTCATCTCCTTGGGTTCTACAAGAGTATCCTCCGGTCTTGAAACCTTCAGTTAGTCGCCGCATTTTTTCTTAGAATTTTCGAACATTACCCCTGTCGGCCAGATTATCAATCTTTCTTTTTTTCTCTCTGCAAATGCGTCTCGCTCTTTTTATAGGGACGTGTTTTACGTGGCGGGCCCCAAACCTAGCGCACAAACCTGTGTAGGGGATACTTCGTCTTCTCACTTCAGCTCGCCTTCAAACGGATGTTTTTAGACTACCAAGAGGATAATTGGCCAAAAACTGGAAGTCGTGAGCTACTTGGGCCATATGTAAAAGGATCGTTTCTGGCCACTCCCAAGTGAATGGCGAGCAGAGAACGTTCCTTACTTGGGTGAACATCTACACATGACTCCATCCTCCATCCTTAATCTAAGAGCTTCCTTTTTTACGACTTTCTTTGGAATTCTAATCCATTACTTTTCGGCAAACTTCTGTAGTATACTTTCGCAGTGTGTTGCCAAACTGTTCGATTTCGTAATTCAATAAAGTTGGTTCTAAATCGTATGTTCGGTACCAAGTCAGATTTCTCATCCGTAAAGCAATACAAAGCCAATGCTGGATTAAATAGTCTGATTCTTGTTTGAAGGATACCCACATCGTTTCCGCTATTTTAGCGCCTAGTTTTCGAAATGATCAAATCTTAAGTTTTTTTTGTAAAAACTGATTGTTGCTCTTGGTATTAGTTCTCATTGATTTGGTTTTGTCGATGTTTTAAAAAAAATCCTATCCGGCGCAGAAATCGTTAGGTTTTGTTAGAATGCTTCAGATACATACATATGTTGCAGCTCCAGTGCATTCATCTTCACTTGTCATCTATGGATCCTTGACAACAGCAAAAAATAATCGGCATAAATAAATATACCTGGAAAACACCTGCGCTCGGGACGTGTAATCTGCAACTGAAGATTACAAGTCATGCTTTGCGTATAGCTCTAAGATTCTCAAAAATTTCTCTATATTTGTGCGCCTCCCAGATAGTTTCGCATTGTATGATTTAACGAAAACGAGTTAAGGGGTCGACAGCAAATCCTTCATTACGTAGCTTCCTTTTTATGTTTTGGCATTTGATAGCTCTAGTGCGAAAATTGGGCAACTCACAAATTTATCGTGATATGATAAATTCAATCGAGGTCAATCCAAGACGAATTTCGTGAAAGGTACTTCGTTAATGACATCGTGGCTGGTGATGAGTCGTCAATTTAGCCAGATGCAGCAAAAGTTGTTCGCGCACAAAGCACTTCCAAGCAAGTGTTGCCGGCGTTTTTGGAAAAACTGGATATGTTGTTTCCATTTGTCTTTCAAGAAACCAGGAAAACTAACCGCCGAAGATGAATCCCTCTTCACCACGACAAAAAAACTGCATTTTTAAGCACATAACACATTGATTAGACGAGTAATCTATCGTAAAGTATTGACTTGGCACTGAGAAGATAACTAAAAAGGTCAGTGTTTTTCGACAGATAAAGAGGTGGTTGATGCGTTCAAAACACATATTTTAAACATATCTCAGCCAAAGTGCCTAAAGTGCTTTGAAAATTGGTTCAAACGCATGCAGAAGTGTACAAATATTAATTGAAAATATATTGAAAAACAAGAATGTGATTTTGGGTGGTTAAAATTTGCTTTTATTCTCTTATTCCCAAATATATGTCGAAGGCAAGCAATGTAAATAATTACATATGTTCTCAGAGATTGGTCAAGTTCTATTATAATGCGGCATAAAGGAATACTGGACCAACGACGTAAGGGAAATAAACACAATTCCGACGTAGTTTTTACATTGAAAATCAAGGGCTATAGTTTTACTAAAAACGATTTAAATAGAAAACAAACCAGGTAGTACCAGTAGCGAATTGGAAATTAATATCAAGCCGGTGAGTGCTGTCGTTTAAAAAGACATTTGGAAATTTACACAAAAAAGTTTTACAAACCTCCCAGCTATATTCGAACCTGCTAAGCTCACATCTCACTTGCCTCAAAATAATTTGTTTAAATTTTGTTATAATCACAACACACACTGTCGTCAATCACCGGCTCACTCCGGTGTTTCGTAGCGAAACGCGCCTCGTAAATAGCAGTTCAATGCAATCAATGTGTGGCACAACAATTCGGAATGTTAAGCTTTTGTAATCCACACTGTAATAACATGACAATGGCGACTGAGCGGCACAAGGGCCAAAGCTACAATATAATGAAAGATTTAGGAGCACAACAACAACAACAAGTGTGTAATAACTAAACTGATTATATGCTAGGCAAATAATTGGCCCAACAACAACATGTGGCAACATGCGATTGTGCGATTGAAGGGAAATTTGTAGCAAATAAGTGTTGATGTTGTTGGCGATCAACATAAATATTTTTTAATCTATCGCTCGCTCTTCTGTATTTGTGTGCGCTTTTGTGCGTGTGATAACCAACGATTTAACACTAAAATTCTCTCGATATCAAAGCGAATGCATTGTTGTTCGAGCTTGGTGTTTCAGCTGTGTGTGTTCGGTATTCACCTACATTAAAGCTTATTTTTGTGTTTAACAGAAATTGTTGCTTGTAAAACTTGTTCGACTTTGGCCTACATAATGCAGCAGCAGCTGCCAAATAGTTGTCGAATTGTTGATATTTGCTCTCTGCTGTTTGTAATTTTCGTTCAAGCGCCTAAACATATGTTTCTGGTTATTTAGAGTGGAGTTAATAATTGCAATTACCGAGCAAGGACTGTGTGGCTTTGGTTTTGCAAATATTTACTTGTTTGTGTCATATTTATTTGCGGGTGTGGAAAAATTTAAGACAACAACAAAAGTGCGAAAGTCATTTAAGTCCATCGATACAATTAAGAAATTGCTTTACGCATTTAAGCGAATATTTATTTGCTTGCTATTTAAATTTTCTTTTAATTGAGCTGTATCATAATATCAAAATACTTTCTTACCACAAAGAGATTGCTGCGGTTTTCCCTTCTTACTGGAAATTTGGTAAATTAAAGTAATTACAAGAATTTTAAGGGAGGAACAAAATTGGTAAAACCAAGTGTTAGAAATAATAATCGAGATACTTGTTTTCTGCATTTATAATGCTACAGCAATCTCATTTTAAAGCAGAGTAAATAATTTTTGAAATAAAAAAAGAAATTCATAGTAGAATGAATCCCATTGAAAATTAAAATAACAAACATTAAGAGAAAAATTAATTTAAAAAGCATTTTTGCATCCATAGGAGTGACAAAAGGATTTGTCGTTAGTGAATTAGGTTATTGGGTTCTGCGATCCGCTGCGCCAAATTACAGTTCTATATCTTATTTTAGTGCTTGGTTATAGTATTTTATAAGTTTTCGTTTTGTTGGATTAGCGGTGATCCGGTAACACCTGTCTATGAACTTCCCCTGTCAATTTCCAACTAATATTCTTTCCATGCATTGTACATCTACTAACAGTAGATGTCACTAGGTACATTATAAAACTAGACTTAAGATATAATCGATAGAGGTCACCACATGTATAACAATTTGTAAAAATGCGTATACAAAGGATATATACTCGTATGTATATGATCAGAATTAGGAGGCGAGTTGAAATTCGGGTGACTGTTTGTCTGTCCCTCTCTGTATCTGACTGGATTGTTTTTTGGTTCATTTAAGAGTTTTTGTATTTTTTCAATTTTGTCGCCCTGTGACATAAAGGTCGCGACAAACCCGAGCTCTGCGGCATTGTCGTCCAGCATGGCGGTGACGATATCGTCGTTGCTATAACTAGGTACAAATATATTAAGTTAATTTCTGACCAACAAGCAAGATGCCGCTGGCGATATGGCTCCTTGTTCCCATCAGATTAATCACCTTTCATTAATGGATAGGCGGAAAAGGATTTCAATAGCGCAAAATCTCCTCGATTCGGATGTAAGCTAAACGAAACCCACCCTGGCTATCGCCTCTATATACATATAGAGATACCTACCGTTCGTCGGAACACCTAATCAATTTGTGCAAGTCTTGTAGATATCTCCGGTTCATGGCTGGAGCAACTTCCATGTTGTGTGTGAATTAACGAATCGCCAACTAGTTTGCCAACATGCTGCTCAGATTTATACTCAGCCTGCTTGACAGTAATATCAAAAATTTTGGCTGCCAGCCAACGGTCTGACTTCAGCTTTCTTCCTGTCGTGACATAATTTTTCACAGTGCGTGAACTCCATGAATTTAGCAGAGGTTACTTTAATGAGCTAGCGATTCCGCCCTACCTGCCTGGGGTTCCTATCAGCAGATTCCTACAGAATGCCACTAACTAGAAGCAAAAAGCAATTTTTCCCCGGCTTTGCCTTCACCCTTTTCGTGCACGAATGGTCTCGTTGCTCTGGGTAATAGCAACTCATTGAGGTCGCTTCAAATATTCCCTCTCCCTATTTTTAAATGTTTGTTTTCGTTGTTGTTCATGTTATTAGGAGATCCCACACAGATCTGGTATCCACCTTCGGGATAGATTAATAGCCTTATATGGTTTCGAGTTACCTCTTATGAGGCGGTGGATTTAGAGTCGACATGCACAAAGAGGGAATCATCCCAACCTTCTCTTCCTATACCAACTTAATGAAAACGATTGGAGAACATACTCTGAGGCCTGCCAGGGTTATAAAGGGACGGAGGCTGGTTGTCAACTCTGCACACTCAGGTGCGAAAACACCTCAATTACCAGCACAGCTTTCAACCCATTCATCTAAGAAGCTTCTAAATAATAAAAAAAAATAGCTCTTCTCAAAAGAACGGATTTACTTTTTTTTATTTTTAATGAGTGTATTTAGCAAATAAAATATTTAAATGTTGCTCATAAAACTTTGTATGATGCTATTTTTTATTAAAAGTATATGCCAGCACAATACTTTGATTCATATTCGCTATCTTACTCTAAAATAAATACAGTAACAAATAAAGCAATCTAGCCACTGAAATTTAACTGTTTCCACATTCCAAATAGACCTACTAACTGGAACTTACAATCTGCCAACAATACTGCTCACCATAAATTTTATATTTTCTTCTTCATCCAATCGCTTTGGTGAAACCTCTCAATTGCCTGAGCAGATTATATCCGCAATGATCACGGATTTACTTTGAGTGTCCGTCGAACGTTTAATGCCTGTCTTTGAATTGAAATGCTTGTCTAAGGTTTACAGCAGTCGAACGCTTGTCAAAGTGACTAGCTCTCAAATTGTTTGATTATGTGTTTGTTTAAGTGTGAGCGTACAACAGTCAATAGCTTCGTTTGTTTTAGTCATTTTGTGTTTGTTTGCATGACATTTGAGCTAGATTCTCTCAATTCTCCGCGCCTCTTGCGCGCCTTCTTCGTGTAGGAAACTGAAGTGAATCCTTTTTCACCAAATAAATGTTATATCCTCATATACACACGCACACATGTTTACCGTTATCTTAAGTAGCGGTGTGTATATCCAGTGATAGACAATATAAGTATTTAGGCAGACCGAATCCCGTGCTAGACATGTGAGTACCAGCTACATATGTACCCACACATACATATGCAGCGCAATCCACTAGCAAATCAGCTCGGGCATCAAATGTCTGTTTTCAGTATTTCATTTCGGCATTTCCTGCCTTTCGCCCCTACTTCCCTTTTTATTTGCCTAAAATGCTTTTCCCCATCCAACACAGGGGGTTAAGCGAACTTGTGCGAATGGCAGAAGTGAAAATCGAATAGGATATGATAACGAGTAAGCGATTATAGTGGATGGCAAACAAACCGGCGATACCGCAAAAAAGAAACGGTCAATTGGTCAAATAAATGTTAGTGTGCGCAAATATGCAGTCACACACATACACACATGCTCATGCGAGGTTATTGGGTATATTTTCATGGTGGTTTGTGTTTGCCTCGTCAATCCATCTAACCAAATACTTGGTCCGGCTATAAAAATTGTTATTTTCATTGCCAATCGATTCGGTAGCAGCCCGCAATCGCTTGTTTGCCTTTGGATTTATTTTTCGGTCGAATTGATGATCATTAATCCTTCAGTGGACCGCAGCGAAGGCGTTGAAGCATTCGCCATCCACGGCACGAAACTTAATACCAGACTTCAGCACTCGCTGGAGGAACCAAAAATGAGCATGTAATCGTATGTGCCTTGGTGCGCATTTATGCGTGTGTGCACTGCAAGGTCCAAAAACAAATTACTTGATGCAACTCTGCGTGAATTGGTTGAAACGACGACAAAGACTGTCTGCAGTACACGGTGGTTGTTTGAAGATGCCGCTAGGAAAATGTTTTGGAAAAATGCTTTAAGAACGTCTCTAACCACATTACTACACCAAATTACTTAATATAACCAATGCCTTATAACCGGCATGCTTCTGAAATGTAGCTAAAGTAGAAAAGAGTTGCTTAGGTATAATACTACTATAAATAATGGCAGTTATTTTGATACCAAAACATAATTTTTTACAAATTACTTTCAGAAAGTGATGACCAGAGATTAGAGGAGCTAGATTTACTTAAATTCTATGTTAGTTTTAGGGAGTTTCATAGGCTAAGATTTAAAACTTTGACAACATATTTTGAATTTAGAATGATTCATTGCCCGAGGCAATGGCACCATCTCCGCAGGAGTCTTTCAATTCGAAATAAAGGGTGGGCCATATAAAATTTTAAATTTTTCAAAGACCTAACATTTATTTAAAAGGTTGTTTTATGAAATTTACTTGTGGAACACAATTTCCGACAAATGTCGACCACGGCTGAGTTTACAATAGCTTATTCGATCCACCCAATTTTGGAGTACTTTCTCGATGGTTTCAGGCCTTATGGCAGTTACAGCAGCTTTAATCTCGTACTTTAGATCTTGAATTATTTCTGGATAGTTGGCGTAACACTTATCTTTAACAGCTTGCCACAGAAAATAGTCCAACGGATTTAAAACGCAGCTTCTGGGAGGCCAATTCACATCACCTCTTTTGCTGATTATGCGATTTTCGAAGATAGGGCGTAAAAGATCCTCGCTTTGTTTTTCATTATTTCCCAGTTGTCTTCTAGTAAATTTTGGACTTTTTACTGAATATCTGTCACTTTCCGAATGGTATTTTACGTTTCTAATGTCGAAATATAGATAATTCAAATTTAAAACGTTAGATAGCCCGCCCTTTACTATAGCATATAACTTTCACACAAATGTGCAACATAATAAATTAATTATTTCTCTGAAAATGAAAAATCCCAAATCATATGATAAAGTATATTCACCGCTTTGTAAAAATTGTAACTAGTCCGCACAGCTTCTATGTAATAATAATTCCTCTGAAATCGAAAGTTTGCAGAGCAAGACTTCTGCTTAGCCCATAACGAATTTCTTCACATAAGCTATAAGACGATTAGGACTAATTGGCAACACTTTGTTTTATTGCAACGAAACTTTATTCCGAAAGTGGCGATGAGGATGCAAATGCGTTCCTGTACAGTAGAGAAGATATTATTCGTAGAAAGTGGTTGGAACGTACGCAACTTACGATCTCAGCAAGAGTAAACTTAAGTGGAAAAACCTGCTCAGATGCGATTTGCTCTGGCTGCATTTCAAGGTCAAAGAAGCACAAGTAGCATTCCAATTCAGCAAATTCATGCAGGTTTTGTAAGTATATCGCAAAACTTTCATTTGTCGTTGCTAGGCTAAGCGGTTGTGCAAGTGCCCACATGGAGGAAAGATAAGTTTTCTTACGGTTGGTGCATGAAGAGAGCTGTTTGAATGGTTTTCAAAAAATAAAAAAGAGCTTTTTAGTGTGATGTGAAGACTCTTTACATGCAGTATACTACTGTGAGTAAAAAATAGTAAGACTTTTTAATTTAAACTTCTGGCAAAAACCCATAAGTTAAAATATCTTTTTTCTAGGTTGATATGACCGTCAGTCACATCTGTGCCATATGTCATATCAGAATAATCATTAGTGTTTAGTATACGTTTGTCTTTCTGAAATACATAAAGTGCATTCGGCGATTTTTATGATGAGTGAAATTATCCAACAAAAAAGTTCCATTAAATTTTTTGTGTGGCATCAAATTTCTGGTGATGTCAATAAAATAAAGGAATTTGTGCTAGAGAATCGACGATTAACAGTCAGAGATCTTACTGGTATTTTTACACTATCGGAAAGATTAGTGAAAACCATTTTGAAATATCATTTGGTCCTAAGAAAAGTTAAAGCATGATTTGTTCCAAAATCACTAAATTTTTCCGAAAAATAGCGTTGCGTTACGGCTTGTGAAACAATGATTTCAAACTACGAAGATGTCACAAAACGTATTATTACAGCCTATCTTGGATCTGTGCTTACGACACGGAAACAGACAAACAATCGACCGAATATCGTGGCAAAGGGCAGCCGAAACCGAAAAAACCACGTCAAAGCAGATCAAAAATCAATGTTATGTTGACAGTTTTCCTCGATTATCGAGGCGTGGTGTACTCTGAATTAATTCCGACGTGAAATTGTGGGCCAACAACTCTCGTATTTTTACGTAAGTTTTTCGTCAAATTTTGAACCAACATCGTGCCACAACGACCGTTTCTCCTGATTTCTTCGTATGACTTCTTACCATTCAGCAAACTCAAACGATCACTCCAGGGAAACCGTTTTGAATCAATTGAAGACAACAAACATGATTCACTACTACTTGAAGACTATTCCGGAAATTGGCTTTAACAACTGTGTCGAGGATTGGAAAAACGTTGAGATAAGTGTATTTGGGCGAAGGAATATTATTTTGAGGAGGTCCACATGGATTTTGAAGAATAAATTAAGAATTTTAAAATTATGAACAAAGTTTCACTACTTTTTGTTTATAATAGTACATATGTAAACAGCGAACCAGATCGCTAGGTGGAATTGGCTTGACGTGGCGTTCGAGATAATTGATGAATTGAATTGCAATGGCGCTTTTGAAGTTCTTCAATTTTACTCAAAATTTTTTCGATTCATTTCTTTTCATGTAATCACTCAAGCAAATATGATAATTGTAGTTTTAACGCGTTACGCCATTCCTACTGGGTTTTAATAAGCCCCAAATAGAGTATCATTTCATTTTTTTTGGGCTTAGCATCAATAACATTGCCATATCCATGGATATGGGACGAGTCAACACGGAGCATGTGATGTATGTTGACGAAAGGCGAGCATTGTTGATGTTGCAAAAAGCGGCCGAAATAGTCCGGCGAGACTGTGACTGAAGCTGATTAATCGTTGCAAAGGTCAATCGTTGAGCCGGACAATCCAAGCGCAACGCCAAAATCGTTTATTTCGCTAACTCGCTTCCATACGCCCAAACCACCGCCGCAATGACATTGACGCTAATGTGTTTTCATTGAGTTTTCTTTTTTTTTTTTTTTGTATCAACGCAGCACACTATCTGTGGTTTTACAAGTGTTGAACCGTCTACACATTAGCACAATCAGCAGCACAGGCACGCACACACACACACAGACATCGTTGGGTATATATTTTGACAATAAATAAATGAATGAGATACGCAAAACAAATTCTCGATTGGAAAATTGGTGTCGATTTCCGAAGAGATTTGCTGCAGATACCATCAACATCAGCCCCAGTACATTAGAAATAAGAAATACTGTGCATTTACAGTTAGACTTGTGGGCATGTTGGCGCGTGTGTGTTTTTGTGTGTGGTTTAAGCCTTCTGATGGCGTTAAAATCGCTCAAGGGTAAATACAAATTACACATGAAGTCGAAAACACGCACCGCCACACTGGGGCGTTGCAGCGGGCGGGGTTGGCAGGGACGCTTGCAGTGTAGGTGTTATTTTGTGGTAATTTATTTGCAAATAAAGTGTCTGCATTAATGATATATAAAGTGTCGGACTGTTAATTGATTGCAAATTAATGCGGCAAGAGTTTCTTTTTATATTATATACGTGACACCATCAATAAATTTAGCATAATTTTGTAGGCCTGTTTATGCCTACTGATATACGTATGGATAATAAACTTTTAGAGTTTTTGCTACATTAGTTAAGGAATGTATTCTTGTGGAAAACATATAATATATATAATTGCTAATAAAAATTCAGTAAGAACTACTTATGAATTATGTTGAAGGTATTTTTATTAAAAACATCTCCAATAGTTCATCACTTACTAAGAGACAACTTATGCATTGCGCTGAACTACAAAGTTTTTTTCATTTAGATTTAAAGCAGCAATAAAAAAGGTAAAGGAAAGAATGAAATTGAGAAAAGTTTTGACCCTAGATCGTTCGAAAAAACGGTATCTGTGCAGAAAACAGCGATATGATCAAACTATTAAAATCTCCACAACAATTTTTGAGAGAAATAGTGATAAGGAATATTAACTTCACTTCTGGTCAATCAAACTTGCTACAGATTCTGAAATTTGATTTTAGATGAGAGCCCAAAATCTTGATCAAGTTAAATATATCCACAGTAATTCAGAAGAACAGTCTTCAGGCAAGATCCCATCTAGAAGCAGATAATTGTGACTGCACTACATTTCTTGAACCCAAAGCTTCTAAGCATTTAAACGGCATATAGACACTTCCTTTTTATACTGTCGAAGGCGACTTTAAAATCAATCGATCTACACATAGTACAATCGATAGAACCTCATATGCGATGTTGAGAAGGCTTATCCCACGGTAGTTGGGGCAGATAGTGTGGTCTCCCTTTCTGTGGATTAGACAAAGAATATTTAGATTCCAATCGTCTGACAAGCTTTCGACTAACCATATTCTACAAAGAAGCTGATGCACGCTCCCTATCAATTCTTCTCCGCCGTGTTTGAACCCTCAGCCAGCAATCCATCATCACCCGCCGCGTTTTTGACCTTCAGACGGGTAATTGCTATTCGAACATCTTCATGGTCGGGCAATGGAACGTCTTCTCTGATGTATTTAGTTATTGAGACATCGCGCTTTTAGTACAATTTATTATAAAACTTTTCTTGATATTCTATAAACTGCTCAGAGAGTGAACGAGTTGATAAAAGGCACATTTTTTATGCATTTAGTGATGTAATATGAGATCAGTATATTTACACTTAAAATATATTTCTGTACAGTAGTTTATTTATCCTCAAGCCACCTCGTTTTGCAAAAAATAGTAAATTTTCACGTTTTATCCTTTAGTGCTGTTCTCCTATCAGATATTAGTAATCTAGGCTGGCTAAACATTTTGTCCGACTCTGTAAAATTAAAATTATTTAACGTGGTGTTCGTTCATATGCATTGTAGGCATCTAGGTACATACTATATATGTATGTATGAGTATGAATATATATATTGAATTTCGATCACAACAGAATATTCATATGTGACCTGGTCTACGGAAAGGGGACTTAGGTGTCAAAAAAAGGAGAACAATTGATGAGATAACGAGAAACTGACGAGTAGTTCCCTTAGACCAGGTCACATATAATATTTTCCAGTTACATTCTCCAAAGTCAGGAGTACTGAATAAAATTGAGATTTCTTCACAACATTCCTTCTAACGCAACCAACACCTGTTAAAAGTGTAGAAAATAGTTTAATTTAATATTTTTTTAGTTATTTAAATAATAGTCTGCAGAATGAAAATATGATTTTGTGGCTACCATCACTGCAAGTCACCTATCGGTAATGACACCGTTTAATTACCCAACAGCGATATCACAGATATAAATAATACAATAATATAATAGATATAGTTTCCAAGAGTTTCTTAACGTACAAATTAAGTTTCTAATCGAAATTCTTTTGTATATGTGCTCGTTTATCCCTCTCTTACGTTTAAGCTTTTGAGTTGAACGGTGTGTATGCGTCAGTTTCCGCGTCGTGACTAGATGGAACTTTTTTTCAAAATTAAACTAGAAATTTGGTATTACCACACTATATCCCTATGTAAATTTATTAAGTGAATTTTTGCAATTTTAACAAATTTATTTCTAAGTCCAGTTTGCTTTGCTTCGGAGCAAAAGTAAAACTATCGATAGTCCCAACGACTGTTTTGCAGCTCTCCTTTTCACTACTTTCAAGCTCCGTTATGTTAATGGTGTTATTCATACCGCATGAGATATCGAATTTTTATATACGAATTTTTGCAAACGATTTCCTGCTTAAAAAATAATTAAAATCAGACAAATTATTTTTTTGTCCTTTCTGACAAGTAAGTAAAGAAAACAAAATAATGAATGAAACGAAGTGAATAAAAAGAAAGAATAACAACCTGTAGAGATTTCCATAAAGCTTTGCTGAAGAACATACTTTCTACGTTGAATTATACACTCATAAAAGTATGCTTATACTCTTTGAAGTATATAAATTAACTATCTAAATCACGAAATAAAATGATCGAAAAAACTCTAAACTCAACTCAAAACCCAGTTGGTTGGTTGGTTGCGGTCAAACAAATATAAAAATTGCCACGAAACCTTATCCTTCCCTAACAAAAAAGCCACACATACACAGAACTTTGTATTGACAGAAGTTCCGGGTAGGTTTGTAGCCGAATCATCGCACATATGACTACATTTGTATTTTTGCATAATTATACACATTGTATCCTGTATACAAACAGAAATTGAATTTATTTATGTATTTACATATAAACATACAGTAAATTAATAACTAAGTACAGTTGTGTGCTTTGAAACAGTCATTAATTTTCACTTACACCGGAGTGCATAAATATATACGAATGTGAATGCGTGCCAACAGTCGACCACGTGCGCACAAACACATGTACTCCCTGGCGTATGAGCAACATTTGATTAATTGCAATTAAACATGGTTTTGGACTTTCGCAACGCACAGCTGCCGCTGCCGCACCACTAAAACACAAATATTGATGACGACGGCAATAAAAGGGACATGTGAGTAATGAATAACTGTAATAATTTGTGTGCAGACAAAAGTCCGCGGGCAAATCGAACGACACAATTCGTAATGCATAAAAGTAATAACGATTTTTTTTTGTTGTTTTTTGTGAACTTCAAAATTTAATTAGCCGCTGTTTTGAGGAATATACATATTTTTTGTTTACAAACTTTTTACAGCGCTCGATTATTAATATTAATTCCGCCGAATGTCTATTGTGCCTTATTTTGTCATAAAAAGTTGTAAGTAGCGCCAAACTTTTTAATTGCAAATGTGAATGTTGATTAAATTAAGTGGCAAGCATCTGGTGGCAGCAGTTCAACTGTATGTTTGTTTGTGTTGGTAAATATGTGCGCACTTAGCTAATCAGTTTTTTTGGTTTTCTCTGCCAACATCCCTGAATGTGTTGAATGTATTTTACTTATGTCAACTTTTATATGACACACTGTGTCAGCATGCGCTTGAATATCTAATTAATTAGCGTAACTTCTAAAGCTTTATAAATATCAGTCTACTTGTAGCAAATTGTTGCTTTGAACTTGAAACTTAGCATCGTTAGGTGCAAGGCATACTTCTTTCCTATCGCTACCTTTTTATTTGATCTGACATATTAAAATAGGCATGTTATTAATATACCATAGGCTTGCGGATCAGCGGGCATAAAAGGAAAACCCACGCATACATTTATTTATTAAAAAGAGTTTGCTTCAGCAAAGGCCTCTATGCGTCAACTCACCATGTACACAGACACAGGCACATAATTGTCAACTCTATGTAGCCAGCCACTTTGCCAGCTATCTGCTGATTATCGCATGTGCCACGCTCTAAAGAATTTTATTACAGCTATCTACTATATGTTTAATTAAAAAACACAACGTCGCTGTAGTGGCGGAGACGGAAACTCTTCATGTGCTATTACATATATACATATTACTTTTAACTCACACTTCTGCGCTTAAACCATAATCACAGCGTTCGTAGTAATAATGCCAATTTTAATTAGCAGCCTTCAGTGTAACTGCAAGGATAATATCAAACATTTCAACTCTTCTTACAGTTACCAACTATAATTATACTTATGATTGTGTCTCAAGCGTGCGGTGTATGATATGCACTCTATGCGACTTTACTGAAGTCTTTCACACACATATACGAGTACATATTTAGTTTTAGACACGTTGATAATACTAAGTAAACATCGGTTTGGTATAAATTCAGTGACCTGAGAAAGCAAGCATCACAGATATTTCATAAAATGGCATTCTGGGTTTTTATACATTTAAAAGTTAATTACTTGCGTTTTAGCTAATAGCAGACCCAGCGAAACGCAAGTAAAAACTCGGCATGAAATTATAGTCACGGAAGCTTCTTCGAATATTAACCATTGATACGAGAATTGCATCATATATTTCGTGATTAGAGAACAAAAACAAATATTAGTCAGAATATGACTTTATTGTTTCAAAACATACCCCCAAAACTACGATTCATCACCTGCTACGATATAGTAGACTTGTTTCGAAGCACCGTTAACGTATTTTTTAACATTTATATCGATCAATTAACATGACTTTTTTTGCCAGCGATTGACAAATTGTGTGAGATCTAAGGTAAACTCAGTTTTTTACAGCTAATTTGTATACAATTTTGAATAAATGCTGGTCCCACTAGTGTCAATAATTTACAATTTCAATTAGCGCACACTTATAATAGTTTCCGAAACAACAACTGATTTTGGATGATCTTCACGAAATTCATCTTGGAGTGATCTGCAATCTCGATTGCATTCATCGATAAACATTGGTCATTGCTGGAGCTTCATCACCAAAAATATTTAACCCTTGATGAATGTTATAAAAAATAGTCGAAAAGCAATGTTAACGATCTAATTTCATTTGGCCGAGATGAATATTTGAAATAACTGTAAACAACACTTGCTCGTATGTCAGTAGGTAGAACATCATAAAAGTCACATTAAAGTTGTGCGCTGGCAAATTTCGGAATTTAAAATGCAACCTACTTTACCTGCTCTTGTTTGGGATGTACCTTTCTAAAAACGCAGAAAGGGTTGGCAAACATTATTCAACAAGTATATTTATACTCTCGCAACAAAGTTGCTAAGGAGAGTATTATAGTTTTGCTCACATAACGGTTGTTTGTAAGTTCTAGAACTAAAAGAGTCAGATATAGGGTTATATATACCAAAGTGATCAGGGTGACGAAAAGAGTTAAAATCCGGATGTCTGTCTGTCCGTCCGTCCGTCCGTGCAAGCTGTAACTTGAGTAAAAATTGAGATATCATAATGAAACTTAGTACACGTATTTCTTGGCTCCATAAGAAGGTTAAGTTCGAAGATTGGCAAAATCGGTCCACTGCCACGCCCATAAAATGGCGAAAACCGAAAACCTATAAAGTGTCATAACTAAGCCATAAATAAAGATATTAAAGTGAAATTTGGCAAAAAGGATTGCATTAGGGAGGGACATATTTAATAATTTTTTTGGAAAAGTGGGCGTGGCCCCGCCCCCTACTAAGTTTTTTGTACATATCTCAAAACCTACTATAGCTATGTCAACCAAACTCTATCGAGTCGTTTCCTTCAAGCATTTCCATATACAGTTCAAAAATGGGAGAAATCAGATAATAACCACGCCCACCTTCCATACAAAGGTTATGTTGAAAATCACTAAAACACTAAATTTTACGAAAGAAATGGTAGAAGGAAGCTGCACCCAGGCTTTTTTTTTTTTTAATTGAAAATGGGCGTGGTGTCGCCCACTTATGGACCAAAAACCATATCTCAGGAACTACTCTACCGATTTCAATGAAACTCGGTATTTAATATTTTCTTAACACCCTGATGACATGTACGAAATATGGGTGAAATCGTTTCACAACCACGCCTTCTTCCAATATAACGCTATTTTGAATTTCATATGGTTCCTTCTCTGTATAATATATACATATTCATACATATATATAGAATAAATGAAATGTACGTAGGATACATTTTGCTATTTGTAAAAACATAACTTTAGAATTTAAAAATATAACATTTAAATAATAAAATATGTTTATTATTACTTCTAAGTCAAACCTGTATAATCTTATTCATGTAAGAAATAAAATGTGCATTAACTTCGAAAAACGATTGTTTTCGTTTTTTTACATAGTCCTCAATGCAGTTAAAATAAATGAAAATACAATTCAATACTCAACGTAAACAAATTGATCTAATCTAATTAATTTTACAGCAAAATAAAAAAATATGTAATGACGGATAATGAAATCTTGATTATCACTTTATCATGCGAGAGTATAAAATGTTCGGTGACACCCGAACTTAGCCCTGCCTTACTTGTTTTATATTAAAGCTAAATAAACTAATATGTTATGTAAGTTATGTAGTTTTGAATAGGGTTTAGTTATTCGAGATTAAAAGCTTAAAAGCTTAAAAGACTCATATTTCTCTATGTTAGGAGCCGAATACTGATGGCTAAACTGATAAGGCATGTTGGTCAACCCTGCTTTGCACGATGTATTGTCATAGTTGTAGAGAGCCATTACTCGCAAGAAATCTTGCCCCTTTCTCGACATCAATGGAGTCTTCAAAAATGTGCGACCGGAGGCGGTGACTAAATCCTTGGAAAAGTGTGAAGTGAATGCGACTGACCAGTTTTAGAGGTGTGAGCTAGTGCAAAGACATCCCAAAAAGTTAAGGTCCGTAGTGTAGGGTACCTTTCCCACAGCTTTAGATCTTGGTAGTGGTAATAACCTACTTTAAGAACTCAAACACCTTTGCTGTCGGTTGACACCATACACGATGTTGCTTTAAACCAACTATCCTCAACGAGCTAACCTAATGGTAAAAGGGCGAATAGAAGCAGATTATGTGTCAATCCAAGTTTACTTACCAGGAAGTAGATAATATGGACATCCTTCTCCCCATAATTGGAGGCTCATGCATGCAACTTGTTCGTGGGATGAAATACCTGGAGGTTATCATTAGTAAAAAGCTTCAAGAAGGCCAAATATTTTGTCGAGAGCAAAGAAAGCAAAAGAAGCCTTATACTAGTTTAATCTGCGAAACCGAAATCAAGCAAAATTATTGTATATTTTTCTAGCAGAAAGCGCCCGAACAAGCAACACCCGCTCAATAGCACTTCATGTCATTCTAGAGAATCTGGGTATATGAAGGATGTAAACAGAAGCGTGCTGAAATTCTCTTCTTTTTCAATTAAACCCCTGAAAACTTAAACTCCGAGTAAATGGCATCGACAGTAGAGCCGCAATACCGACGTTAAACTCGCACACTGTGCGCTCACAGTTAGTAAAATAATGTCTATTCTCAGTTGACATTAAAAGTAACTCTATCGGCAGACTCGTTTGGGTTTCTGAATCTAATCGCTGAAAACTGCATAGCCGATGAGCTACAAGAGGAGGCAAGCTTATTTCGCTCACACTGCAACGGGAAGGAGTAGGGTGACCTCGCGTCTGCAGGTATTCATGCTATAGTGCTAAAAGTCTAGTTGGAGGCAACTGCAAAAGTTCTTAGGAAAAAAGTACCTCGAAACTGAAGCTGAAATATCTAGGCAGTAGGCAGTCATACTTTGGCAAACCAGGTGATATAGCCGAAACTGCTTTTACACAATACGACATTAGTTGTCTCAACAAATCGGTCAAACTGCAAAGTTCGTATATAGTCTACTAAATATGACATTTTGTAGTTATACGTATACTTGAATAAACTATCAGACAACTGGTTCATATATATGAATTTGCATCGATTAAGAAAACAACTGATCTTTAGAAAATGAGACTTCATGAATATTATCTATACACAGTGAATCGAGTCCAAAACATTGTCATGTCGACTAGAAACAACGCAGTAGCTCATTCCGTAAAATTGCAAAGATAGCTGTTCAATGTTAAGGCATATTTGTGCCTGGATCTAGGTATGTTCCAAGTCTTTTCTTCTCGATCTATATCACTTTAATCGAACAAAAACAACAAAAAAATCTGTTTATACCCTTATATGCTATAAAAATGCATTTGCAAAGAAAGTTTACATCTTTTATTGTTTTAAATATCTTGCCGAAGGCCCTGGCAGCCAGTGCTTTAGCTCGTAAGTGAGGGAATTATTTATAATTGTTTCTCTTTTAAATAAATAAAAAATAAAAAATATCTTCAAGTTAAATATTTTTTTTTTTCGCTCATGGTATAGAATAGCGCCCGCATGTGCCACTCACCGCTGATGACTGACCTGAAGCTGAAACAAAAGAGCTAGGCGAAAGTTCAGCCAGAGAACTTAAAGATATAGAAAAGGTGCAAATAGAATTCTGTATGATGTTCGATTGGACGGCTTGTAGTACGGAATTCACCATTCTCGCTGCTATTTAGCAGAAATGAGCAAGTTCAAATGCAGAAATATATGTAAAACGACTGAATTCATGAGAGAATGAATAAAGTGAAATGCTTTGAAGAAAAATACACAAAGTCACACAGAGAATGTAAAAAGCATTCCCTGAGTCACATATGCCTGATCTTGTATCATATTAACCATTACATTTAACATTAAATTCGGCTTTATGGAGGGTACAGATCACAAACCACTATGTGTCATTTGCAGTGTCGAACTATCGAACGAGTCAATACTCGTAAAACCTTCAAAGTTGCAGCGGCATTTGGAACTGAAGCATCCTGATTACAAAGAAAAGCCAAAAGAGTTCTTCGTAAATAGGAACAGAGAGTGAAACAATAGGAAAAAACATATGGTTCATAAAGAACTCAAACTCATAATATTGTCCGGGCTTCTTATGAAATTTCACAATTAATTGCAAAGTCCGGCTATCCACATGTTGTTGGTGAGAACTTAATATAGTACTTCCGTCGCTAAAAATTGTAGCATCTCGATTGTTCGAAAAAAAAGCAGAGCCAAGTAAGTCAGTTAGTGTTATCAAGTAACACGGTAAAGCGTAGGATTTTGGATATAGCAAATGACATCACAAATACAGTCGTAAGCCATCTGAAATTATGTCATCATTTTTCCTTACAAGTCGATGAAATACAAACATTTCCGATAATGCCAATCTGATATGTTTTGTACGATATGATTATGATAATACTATTTTTGAAGAGTTTTTGTTCTGCAAATCTTTGCCAACACGAACGGCCTCCGAAGAAATATTATTTAATTTTAATATTAATATTTGAATTCAAGGACAGATTTCATGATGTTAACTGATTGGTAAAAGTAGCTTACATATTTGATATTTTTGAATTTTTAAATAATCTAACCACGGCATTGCAAGGTAACAATGTAACAATATTTAAAGTGCAACACCAAGTGGAAGCTGCAAGAAAAACACTTATAGTGTGGTAACAACGCGCGGAGACAGGGAACTTTAAAGCATTTAGTAATTTATGTGAAATACAAAAAGAGTAAAATATTACCACATTGCAACAAGACATCTTAACTCAATTTAAAGAGCATTTACTAGAGTTGGAGAGGAATCTTCAAGAATATTTTCCACCAATCGATAGCAACAAAGCTTGGATAAGAAAACCATTCAAATTAGATTCCGAAACAAATTTGCCAAATTCAGATGTCGATTCGTGGATTGAACTGTTAACTGATACAGCACTCAAGGATACATTTGACACAAGACCATTAATTGATTTTTGGTTATCTTGTGGTCAAAAATACACAATACTAACTCATCAAGCAATGATTTTTTTAATGCCTTTTGTGCCCACTTACAAATGTGAAGCTGGGGTTTCAACACTAGTTTACCTTAAAAATAAATATCGAAACAGACTGCAAGTGGAACCCGATCTCAGAATAAAATTTTCAACAATTTCAGCAAACTTGAGCTCTATAATTAAAAATAAGCAACAACTACACACTTCGCACTAAAAAGGGAGTACCAAAGATACCAAAATATTATAATTTAATATTAATAGAACATTTCTTTTAATATTATTAAACGTGTATTATTTAATCTCATGTAACCGTCTTGAGTTTAATATTATTAAGCGGGTCACGAAATGACAGCGTGAAAAGTACCGTGTCATGGCAAAACTAAGTTTGGGAAGCACTGGTATAGAAGTTTCGTACGTCTGAAAACTATCAACCATTAACTATTTCAAAACCATATCTCATTTTAAAAGATCAGTGATTTTTGAAAAGAAAAAATGCTTTTAGCTTAACAGAATAGAATTACTATTCTGCAGGACAGTTCTTGAGCCACTGTTCATAAAAGCACAACGGTAAATATTTTAGCCAGAGAAAACGCAGAGGCTGCACGCCCAAACCGTACTAGAAGCATAATACGTAAAGTAGCAAAGCATAAATGTACACACTGCTCATAAATACTTAATGCATGCAACATGTTACGTGTTGCACAAGACTAGAAAAATAAACAGCATGTGAGGTACATAGAACCTTGGAAAGCAAAGGAAGTGAGCAAATGACTAACAATGCGCAGGATGTGAGCAACTCGCAGCGAAAAATGCGAGAAAAGCGTGAAAGATGACAGAAGTCACACGCAACTACACATGGTTATAAACACGCGTATGTGTGTATGTAATAAATAAAGTGCAGTAAATGCTTCCAAATGTGTTTGAGTCACGCGTGGCTGCACACTTATCTCACAGCTGATCACCATAGCATGCCGCTCTCCCTGCCGACCGCTGCGCTTTGCATTACCGCTGTGATTTATGGCGTCGCTTAACGTTAGAAATTTGTCAGGATATTGCGATTGCTTGGCAAAGCACAAAGCGTGCACAGAACCATGCGACAACGCACAGCGACAGCAGCATGCAACAAAAGATAGCAGCAGCAGCGAAAGTGGCAGCGGCAACAGAGCTTGTGCATCGTATGTGGCAATGGTGCACGTCGTGAGCATTGCATGTGGCCTTATGCGGCACACTTCCCGCCTGTTGCACCGCTCACGCAACGCACGAGCTAACGAAACGAGCAACAAGCTCTGCACAGCTGCATGCTCATATGAGTGCTGCTGTTGTTGCTGTTTCTTTTTTCTCTTACCGCGCAACAGCACCTAATACATTCACCATTTCGGATAATGTTTTGTGCATGGTTTGGTGCAGCGATGCCTTTATGCATTTCTTACGAATTTTAACCTCTCAGGTGCAAATATAATATGTCGTTGCGAGGCACTTTACACCATGAAGGCATTGGCCCTGAAGAAACTCTATCTCTAGTTGTCCTTCGCTTCTTAGCCTTTCCCCGTTACTGTTGCAGCTTTATCCTTGATGTAACGTGCATATGATTATTAATTTCATGTTTTTTATACTCACGCAACGTGTTTTATAGAGTATAATAGTCGGAATAGAACTTTGCTCGTATGGTGTCTTCCATGTCTGGTATCTCTCAGCTAAAAATGTTCAAAACAAACGAAGACCTTGTTTGATGTGATCCTTGTTTCAGTGAGGACATTCGACATAAACTGGGACAAATGCTAGTCTGGAGGTACAAGGTGCATTCAATAAAGCGCTTGAAGAAAAACTTCCCAGCCAATGGTTTCCATAAGCTTTTAACCGGTTTTGCGATATAAGGTCGAGGGTTGTCTTGAAGGAAAGTTATTTCCTCGCAACTATTCGCGAATTCCGCACGTTTTTCGGCAATCGCTCGCTGTTTCTTTTATTCCATCCAAATTGAGAGCATTACCGTGGCGCCATAGCTTTTCGGTCTTTCCGTTGATTTGACTATTCGTTCAGGTTCCAAATATGATTGTTTGCGTATAGCAGAGTCATAGTGGATCCATTTCTCAACACAAATCATAATCCGATACAAAAACGATTTATTTTTGTAGCTTTCAAGCAGTATTTCTAATATGCAAAATCGTCTTTCAACGACTCTTGGCTTGAATTCATATTGCACCTAGTTTCTTACGTTACTTACACCAAAATGCAATAACTTTCGGCTGAAGTTTTTTTCATATTAAATCAATGTACCCCCGCAAAATTTTTCCATGCAACCCTTGATTAATTTTGAGCTTAAAGTTAGTGGCCTAGTATAGCCACCCGGCTATCAGAGTCAATGCAAACCTCTCTGAAGGAAGCTGTACTACGGAGCCGTAAAACTTCTGCTGAATTGTTGGCAGCAACCTCCGCTTAGAAAATTTTATAGTAGTCTGGGACTAGAGAACTGACAGAAGATTCTACTTCCTAATTTCCCTCTTAAATCCATCCATGAAAAACTCACTGCGCTTATCCAACGGCTTCGCCCTAATCACATATACTTCACAGGTGAGAAAGCTGAGCAGAAAATATCAGGAAAAGATTATGTTATGTAATTATCTACATTTTAAAATAAGCAATCGAAACAGTGGAGTATTTCATTGTAAGTGCCATGGGCCGCTAATATGCCCAGCTGCCCTAAGTCGAATAGCAGCCTTCGCCGTTAAACACCTAGCGTGGAACGTGTAAAATGGCAATGAGTATTATTATTGATGTTATTCTTAGTGAACTGACGTCGATGTGACCTGCTCTTTGAACAGGCTCAAGCTGCTTAGCTATTGTGGTTTTTCCTCTACCAAACAACGAGAGTAAGTACATTATTGGCTTTACTAAGGTTTCATAGAGCCTGAACTCCGCTTTCGTAAGAGGCCTCACTTCTTCCCTACTGCTCCTGTACAACAGTATAAAGCCACCGATTCCTTTTTCACTCTTTCCTCGATTCTTAGCTTCCAAAACAGCTTGCTATCAAAGAAAACTACCAAGTACTTCACCCTGTCCATCGATTGAAGAATACAGCCTGCCAACAAAGGGAGAGTAACATAAGGAATTTTGTATCTCCTAAAAAAAATAAATGTAGCTAATTTTTTTGGATTTGTGGTTGATCCATTTCTCTCTACCTACTTGGTTACCAAATTTAGTTATCTTTAGTTTAGATCGTAAACGGTGCTTACAAAATGTTCCTTTTAACAAAATAGCTACAACGTCAGCATAGGCAGAAAAGATTGTAATCATTAAGCGGGGCCATAAATATTTTCCAAAGTACCCGGAATGGGAAAGCTCCGCCAAGACCGTTCTGTCGCAAAGGAGACTCTAGACGGTATGCATTATACATATTAGCTTCGATCCCAAACACATTAAGGGGTTAGGGGCAGCCAGTGGCACGAAAAAATGAGAGTTTTCAGTATTTTTTTTTTTTGCTACTAAATCATTTTATTTTACAAAGGTAGTAATATGGCATTATTATAAGTAGGATGTGTTGACTTGAAGTCAAGAAAATTTCAAAAAAAAAAATTTAATTTCCAAAGTTATAGTAGTTTCTGTTGACCCTGTTCCAAAAAAAAGGTACTTGCGGTGACAAGCATAAGTCCTTGGAGATTCATCTAAAAACAATCGGACATAAAAAATTAGTTCTATAAATAGATAATGCCGGGCCTGATCGAAGGATTTTATTTTATTTTCAAAATTAACAAAATGGCGGCATCAGGATTTTTTTTTTAATTTTCGCGAAAAAATCAACAGTTAATTGGTCTTAAAAAATCGAAATTTTCGAAAAAAATAAAAATTCTTCGATCAGGCCCGAGCTTATTATGTATTCTAAAAGCTGTATAAATTTCATTAAAATCTACTGAACGGTTTTCGGGTTACAGTTACACCATTTCAAAAAAGACAGTTTTGAGAAAAACGCGTTTAAAGTTTCACACTAGCGCTTTGAAGTGCCCGAGCTCTCTTGCTTATTTGTCGAATAAATAAAAAACTAATTATCGGATCAACGTGAAATTTTCAGAGAATATTTTTAAGATACTGCACTTAACGAAAATGCAAAAAAAAATTATTTTTTTTGAAAATTTTAACTACCCCTAACCCCTTTAGAGCGCAACATATTTACCAGTGAGGAATTTCCATATCTTAGCTTGATGTGGCTTTGTGGCTTGTATATTGCTTTTCCACTGTGAAAGCTTTCGCCAAACTCGTATTAATGCTAGACTTCCGCCCTGGCAAACAATTGCTGAGCAGCTAGATCAGTATCCCTTTTCTAACCCCGATTACGACACCAAGGCAAGAGCGTATTTTAAGGCTTTGCAAGAGCGAGTATCAAAACTTGCCAGCTTGGCAATTAACTGCACAAGTGCATACAAGAAGTGTCGCTATAACAACTCATATTCCAACAAGCAAAGTGAACTGACAATCGCCGAAAGCAATTAAACTGAGCCGCAACAACAACAAACAACGACAAATCGAACACCACAATACAACTACAATTGGCAACTGGCAATCAAAGCGGTTACGGCCGCGGGCATACACGACGACCGATAAACTGATATCAAAGTCTGTTGCTCCGCTGCTGCTATGCAACTGCCTACATGAATGTCTGCCTCTGGCAAACACTGTCACATATTTAGACGTGTGTGTGCGTGGGTATATAAGTGCCAGATTGATAGTTCGACACAACGTTGCTGGCAGCGTTAGAGTTTCTGCATCAAGAGATGCCGGATCGCATTTGTGCACCTCTGATTTGGAAGCAGACACAGCGGCAAAACATTGCAACGCACACACGCCGCTGCATTGGGCGTTGCAATTGCAATTGCAACAACTGGAAATTGTGAATTTCCTTGCGACAAAAGTGCTCGTTGTTGCAACCTTAAGTCGTAATGTGCATGGGCTTGGCTACGCATCGACAATTGTGTTGCAAGTGCAACACTATTCGATTTCGGTCAATGTGTCAAGTAACCACACACATACACAGCTATTTGAAACAACTTAGGACGGCTGTGTGTGTGTATTTGCGCAACACAGTTACGGCGCGCATTTTGGACATGATCTCACAGCTCTCAGCCGCTCACCATTCATTATTACTCCGATGCTGCACATCAGTCTACGGTTGGCCAGCCTATCCACTGTTGTGGCATTTAAATTGCAATTAATTATGTATGCAACAACGAATTCACACGCATGTTTGTTTGTATGTACATGTGTATGTGTGTGTACAGTATCAGGCTTACGCTCTTGACATGCAACTCATGTTTGGTGTTTGACCTCGCACTAACACTTTGACACTTTGCATCGCCTTTGCCGGTGTATCTGTGTGTGTGTGTGTGACCTCTAGCGTCAGGTCGCCAGTTGCCACGGTGAGCGCCGGAGCATCAGCGCATACGTTTGACCACTCAACAATTGGACCTAATATATATCTGGAAAATACATATAAATGTGCGCACTGATTTTGTGTATGTGTGTCTGAACCAGGCGTTTGTATAGGTATGTGTTTGCAGTTTCCATTGCGTTTGGCCGCATTGCCCAAAGTGATGGCGGTCAATGTTTGGTCGCTGTCAGGCACCTGAGGCATTGGCTGCGTGTGCTTCCCTCCTCCACGTGCAACGCGTGTCAAGCTTTTTCACACCAAGAGGTCAATACATTGTGATAACATTGTTGTTGCGCTCTTTCTACCTTTTTTAATATTTTTGCTACACATGCATATATAGTATGTAGGCATGTTTGTGTTCGATTATACATACATATATTTGTTGTTTTTATAAAGCCTTGCGGTTTATGTAGCTACAGAAAGCATGCGGTTGACATGACTTTTTATGTTCGATACAATCATACATACTATGTATGTACATTTGGTTTTAAGCGAAATTTTTTCCATGCAGACTGGCACTGTTTTGCGTTTGCTTTTTGTGCTTTTGGATTCCGATCGTTTAATGCGTTTGACCGCAGTTCAATTGGGTAAAGATATGTTTGTGTCAATTAATCATTAACTAAGGAGGGAGTACTCAGCCGGGGCGAAATCGAAATCAGTAGAATACTGTAAAATATAAATAAAAAAATTAGCGTCTGTTTGAGATATTGATCCAAATTTTGCACACATCCCACCTGCTGCAAACCAAAAAACTTTATTTACACACTATATTTTATAACTTATAACTTGCTGTTCAAAATCAAGTGTTTTATGTAAAACTTTTTTGTCAATGATAAAGATAGAAAGGATGATAGGGACACCATTTTCAATAACCTTTTATTAGCAGATCACACGTGAGTCGTCGTGTCAAACTGTCATGTTATTTTTGTTCAGTATTGTTTGGCATTTCATCGTGAAAAGAACAGTGAGCAGTGTGAACAAACTATTCAACTTTATTACGAAAATTCACGTTCTGTAACGAATGTGTTTCGCGCGTTTTGCTCAACTTATGGTCAACATAATTGGACTATTGCGCATACTATTCACAACACCACTACTCATCTTGAGACCCAGCATTCACTTTTTTATAACATTCGACCGACTAGATCACGTCCAGTACGCAGTGAAGAAAATATGACAGCCTTAGCTGAAAGTGCAAACGAAGACCTTGGAGATTCGAGAGTCGGCGCTGTTTGCAACATCTCGGACTGGCCAATGGAACGACTTACCAAATTTTACGTCGACAACTGAAATCCAAAAACATAATGATTTGGTGTGGTTTCTAGGCCGGTGGAATCATGGGTCCATATACTTCAAAAATGCCGGTGAGAACGTAGCCGCCAATCTTGGCCATTAGCGCCCCAAATTAACCAAGTATTCTTTTTCTACTTTACTAGCGTAGGCAGTAGGCTTATGCGGTTATAACTGAGTTAACAACCGCCAGGCATTTCTTCTTTTTGCAATATGGCGTCAAGTGAAGATTCCAAGCGAAGCCAGGTTCTTCTCCATCTGATCTTTCAAACGGAGTAGAGGTCTTCCTCTCCCTCTGCTTCCCTCAGCGAGAATTGCGTCGAATACTCTTAGAGCTGAATTATTTTCGTCCATTCACTTGGCATGACCTTGCCAGCGTAGCTGCTGTTTCTTAATTCGCTGAACTATAGTATCTCTCACAGATCAACGCTTCTTCGACTGTGGTACACGTCGTTGCCAATACAACCATAAATCTTTCGCAGATCCTTTCTCTCGCAAACTCGTAGCGCCGACTCATCAGATGTTGAGGTCGTTCATACCCCTGCACCATATAGCAACACGAGGATGATGAGTTTGGTCTTTCTAGAGATGACTTTACTTCTCAATTGTCTACTTAGTCCGATGTAGCACCTGTTATTCTGCTTTGGATTTCGTGGCTGACGTTGCTGTTAGTGTTAATACTGCGTCCTAGATAGATTATTTACGACTTCGAAGTTATCACTGTCAACAGTGACGTGGGAGCCAAGTCGCGAGTGTGACGACTGTTTCTTTGATGACAGTCTTGCCCCTCTGAAGAAAGCAAAACTAACAGTTGTTAAGGCCAATGATATCGACATCATCGGCGTACGCAACCAGCTGTACACTTTTATGGAAGATTGACCCGTATTTTATTATTATTTTCTCTTTAAGAGTAGATTGAAGAAATCTCACGAAAGGAAGTCGTCTTGATTGAAACTTTGTTTGGTATGAAACGGTTCGGAGAGGTCCCTCTCAATACATACAGAGCTTTTGGTATTGCTCAGCTTCAGTTTACAGCCTCGTTCGGAGAGATCCCTCCCGATCCATACAAAGCTTTTGGTATTACTCAACTTCAGTTTACACAACCGTATTAGTTTTGGAATTACCAAATTCAGACATTATGCCACTATGAGGAAAGGCATCTCCTTTTCGTGGTGTCAAAAGCAGCTTTGAAATCGACGAAGTGATGATGTACTTCTGTAAGTCGACCCTATTTTATGGTGCTTGGTAAATATCTGGTCAGTTGTTCCAAGACTGAAACGTCACTGACAACGTCCAATCATTTTTTGGCGGTGGGCTTTAATCTTTCACACATTACGCTCACTTATCGTGATAGTTGGCGCAGATTGTTGGCTCTCTCTTTTTGGGGATTGGGTAGAGCACACTTAAATCTAATGGTTGTGCAGGCTTTCGTCTGACCATATTCTACAAAGAAGCTTATGCATGCTCCTTATCTGTTCTTCACCGCCGTCTTTGAATAGCTTGGCCGACAATCCATCGGCCCCCGCCGTTTAGTTACTCTTCAAACTGGTGATTGCTAGTGGGACTTTTTCTTGGTCGGGCAATGGAACGTCTGCACCATCGCCATCGATTGTGAAACTGCGTTATGCTTTCACTGCCATTTAGCAAGCTGAAGAAATATTCCCTCCGTAATAAGCCTTTCCTTTCCAAAATATTTTAAAAAAGTGTGTTCAATGTCTCTGTTCTTCCCTTTCCTTCTTTTGATACTCCCACCAGTTCAGTTTTCGTGTAAAACATGGCACTGTAGAGCAAGTTAATAGAATTACTAATGAATTTAGAAAGGCATTCGTGTAAAGAGAGTAATGTCTCATAACTACGACTGAAAATTTTCAGATCTATATTTATACCCTGAGCAGGGTATATTAAGTTGGTCACGAAGTTTGTACCACCCATAAGGAAGCGTCGGAGACCCTATAAAGTATATATATAAATGATCAGTAAGTTGAGCTGAGTCGATTTAGCCATGTCCGTCTGTCTGTTCGTCTGTCCGTCCGTCTGCCTGTCTGTATATATACGAAGTAGTCCCTCAGATTTTAAGATATCCTTTTGAAATTTCACAAACGTCATTTTCTCTTCAAGAAGCTACTCATATGTCGGAACTGCCGATATCGGACCACTATAACATATAGCTGCCATATAAACTGAATGATCGAAATTAAGTTCTTGTATGGAAAACTTTCACATTTGTCAATATATTTTCACGAAATTTGGTACAGATTATTTTATAAGGCAACAATAGAATCTTCGAAGAAATTTTTCAGATCGGCTTACTATAGCATATAGCTTCCATACAAACTGAGCACATAGTTACTAAAACAAATGCACCTGTGAAGGGTATATTAGCTTCGGTGCAGCCAAAGTTAACGTTTACTCTTTGTTTCTTCTGGGCTAAAAAATTTGAGAATTTTCGTAAATTTTTCAGGGTACAAAAACGTTGATATTTAAATTAATTGGGTAGTTAGTGGTAAGAGCAAGCTATTCTATAATTATTCTATAATTAATCTTCACTTCTCTCCCAGTATCAATTAATCAACACGATCTTCTTCTTCTTACATTCAACTATTCTTAACCAAACCACTTAAATTCTTGTAATACAAATGGGAAGAAGACTCTAGTGCAATTCTTCGCAACTGTTTTCTTAACTAAGTGATAACAACTTCAAAACTGCTTACAAATTCTGCCTTAAGAAATCCACTTGAAATTCTTTAACAAATATTATTTTTAGCTAGTCAAGAAAGCGCGGCAACCAACAAACAAAGCGACGCACTGAAAATATACTCGATAGAGGATAAAAGTATATGCACCTATCTTCTATATATATATATTTGTGTGTATGTGTGCATGTTACAGCACACTTGCATGTAGGCGAGCACACAAGGATTGCAAGCATTATCAGGCGCTTAAAATATGACTTCCCCAAACATGCTGGCAAACAACTCGAATTCACATGCATATTTGATCGCATCGTCGGCCATGTCTGATGAACCGCAAATGCAACGGCGATATCTGCTCGAACACGCGTTTGCATACATACACACGCATATGAGTATATATGTATTTTTATATCCGACTGCGTCAAATGTAATCTCATTGCGTATGTGTGTTAGTTGTGCAAGCAAAAGCACTTGAGCGGCATAAAAGGCGCACATAAAATATAAGTAGGCGCACACAAACGGAAATAAAAGTAAATTGAATCGAAATCGAAATAAAGGCAGTGGAGGGCGTGCCACGACAAGCGTTTGGCAGCCAAACAGCTTGTACTTGCACGACCATAACGACGAATATTCGAATGCTTATAGCTTATGGAACCATGTAGTCGCACCCCTACAAACATACAAACACATACACACGCATGCCACGTCTGTATGAATACAAATAGTTGTTTTAAATAACCCAACTAACCAAAAATGGAAATAATCAGATACATGCTGGCTGACTGGCATGAATCGTTAGAAAGATTGGTATTTACAACCCCTTTTCATATGAACACCTGAATTAGAGAATATGGAAACTTTGTCAGATTTGGAAGAATATATGTCTAACCCGATAGCTAATAGTACTTATGATATTTTGTTTTATTGCCGCTATTCTCCATACCATAATTCGCTTAAGAATATATTATTTCATTATGCGCAAGTTACCTTTTATATTTCGGTATTTGGCAACTCTAGTATTGCAATTTGGCAACTCACAACTACATCGTAAATAACAAATATTCCCGTGTTGTTTATAGTAACTTAAAATATTCTTCTCTACCAAAAACACAAAAATTAATCGCAAACACTTTTTACAACTTTCGACTAGGATTAACTCATAAAGAGTGCATAGATGAACTTAATTCTCGTACGATATGGGACGGTGAGTTCAATCGTGGTCGTAAAACATTCCAAGAAGACTTTCGAGATGGTCGTCCAAAATCAGTTGTTGTTCCGGGAGCTATTCGTGCAAATTGATATTGCAGTCATGTGGCCTACCGCGAGATTGAGACAGCTATAGAAATTAGTGCGACCAGCATATATTCAATATTGTATGAGCATTTCATTGTTAAAAAAATGGTTTTATCGAGGGCAATGTTAAAAATATACGATAACGGTGTTTCGAAACATGTCTATGACATCCTGACAAGTGACGAATTGTTGATTCATATTAACCCGAAAATATACAGCGCCCGAGGCGGTTGATGCGTTCGGAACGCATGTTTTGGAGATACCTCAATTAAAGTGACAAAAATGCTTCGAGAATTGAATAGATCTTAAGAAAAAAAGTTCTGAAAAAAGTCCTGAAAAACAATAACTTTTTTCTCTAATCCCGAAATATAAAAGGCACACCACGCCTTGATCTCATCATGAATTTTACATATTATTTCACAATAAACCTTAAATGGGTTTCAAGACAAAGTGATATTCCTGGTAACTCTGGAGCAGATGAACTAGCGAAAGCAGACCCTATCCAACAACTAGGAAAAATAGGAAAATTGTATTGTAAATTGTATTGTATACATTTAATGGACAAATTTGTTAAAAATATAGCTGAGGCTCGATGAAGTTGATCACTAACTGGCCGTACATGTCGTATCACTCAATGATTACTGTGGAAGCTGTCAATAGGTGGAAGAAGAGAAGACTATAGAACATCTTCTATGTAAATATAAAGCTTTATATAAGAAAATACGTGAAAATGTTTCAGAAGCACATATGTAACAAAACTTTTAGTGAGCCTAAGTCGTCGTCATATATCCACTCTTTCTACCTACCTAGTGAACCACTCCAAGCAAAGTAGCAACAAGGATCGAGCTTACAGTCAAAATCTTCAAGATTTGTATAATCCGCTTAGTTTAGTAGATATCTTAAAAATGTTAATAAGAAGTAAAACCGCTAATTTCTGTTGAACCGAAGCTCGAGGACTGTTCACAAATACAAAAGATTTTCAATAAGGTTGACCAAACAATTTGTTGGGAGCTATATGCTAATGGGCGATCCAAGAAAAGACACTTGGAGTCTTCTCAAGCTGTCATGTTATGTTTGTTCAGTATTGTTTGGCATTTTATCATGGAAAGATCAAAGTTTACAAATCGTTGAACTTTATTACAAAAATTCAAGCTCTGCAAAGAGTGTTTTTCGCGGGAATCGTTCAACTTATGGCCAACATAATCAGCCTACTGAGCGTATTTTTCGGAGCACCAAGACGCATCTTGAGACCCAGCATTGATTATTGGTCAAATTTTGTTCAGCGATGAAGCCAATTTCTGGCTCAATTAGTATGTAAACAGGCAAAATTTCCGCTTTTGGGACGAAAAGCCACCTGAAAAGATTCAAGAGCTACCGTTTCATTCAGAAAAACCACGTTTGGGTGGACTCGTCAGTCCACATTTCTTCAAAAATGATGCCGGTGAAAACGTAACCGTCAATGGCGACCATTACCGCGCCATGATAACTATTGACCAATTATTTGATACCAACATTTGAAAGAGATAATCTTCAAACATTTCTTTTATAGTAGAGAACCTCCAAACAGATCACTCTTTATAATGTTTCGATATCAGCTATTCCGAAAAATGAGCTGCCACTTAGTGAGAACACGACAGAGTCAAATTTTCAATTCAATGTTTCAAAAATTGGGGAAATTTAGTTCGTATATATACAGACAAACGGACAGACAAAACGGACTTAATTAAATCGACTAAGCTGGTTACGCTGATCATAAATATGTAATACTTTATAAAGTCTGAGACGCATCTTTCTGGGTGTTACAAAAATTGTGGCAAACTGAATATACTCTGTCGAGGGTATAAAAATATGACTTTTTCCAGTATTTGAACAATTTCGAATTTAGTTTGTAGTAAACTCGAAGTCAAAACTTGTAAAGCGATACCACAATGACCTAAAGCTTGACTGATCATAGAAGAGTTTTAGAGTTAAACATTTATTTTTGACAAAACCAAAGTAAATTAAGAGACTAGCTACACTTTTCCCATTTCTTTGGCGCCAATTGTTGTTTGCTAATAAAACAGTTAATTCGTTTACTGGGTTCACATAATTTACAGTTACGGCTTGCACTGGTTGTTCTGAATATAAAATGGCTCCTTTGGGGGTGCTTTTGTATTTATTTGCTTTTAAATGCAAAAGCCAAATAAAACATTCGTTCGATTGACTTCTACAAGTAAACACAAAAGCTTCAAATGCAGGCGTTGCCAAGCACTACACGCCGAACAACGGTAACAACAACAGCGGCGGCAGCAGCAGCAAAAACAACTATTAAATGCAAATAACGATAAAAACAACAGTTAAGCAAAGAAGAAAATCAACAGTTTGTAAGTGCATTCTCACACATGTGCACACAAATACATGCGCAACATGAAATGAATGAAACATATTTTACACACACATACACACGAGGATTTGAAGTCTGGCGCCCTACCCATCAGCATTACAGCGGGTTGGGGTATCAAAATCTGCTCGGTGCGTCGGAGCGCGCTCGGGTAGGGAATGAAAGCAACGAATTTACATGCTGCTTGTGTGCATGGGTGTGTTATATACCGACCTTTGTGTATCATATTGAGCTAAGTGCTGTCTAAAAGGCGATGGTGAGGGGAAGGCCTAACTGAAGAGGCACTCAAAGCACCCACACAAATCGCTGAATGAGAGCTCAGTTTGCATGCATGTGTGTGCGTGTATGTTTGCTGGTGTTTTTGTGCATTTTATTGCCAGTAGCATAATTCCGTTTTCCGTATCAACAAACTTGCAAATTGGAAATTGTGCAATCGAATCGTTTGCAATTTGATTTTGAAAGAGAGTCGAACGCATATTTAACGCCGCCACAGCCACAACCGTGGCAGCGATGTGTTCGGGCGATGTGCCTGCCAGCGAGCCCGACTAGCTGCGTGCTGTTGCTGTTGCCTGCGTCGTTGCGTTGCCGCTACGGCTCATTGCACCGCTGCAATCTCAAGTGGTTTTCCATTTGCCAGCAGTGTCTCTGAGGCTGCGGCTGCGGCGGCAGCGGTGACGCGGCGCGGCTGCTGGTGTTCCAGCAGTAATAAGGCGCACTGTGGCTGAAAGTGGCGCTCCCATCCAGCCGAACATATGTGTTGCATGAATTGCTGTTGCATGCATATGTGTTGATTTGTTTTTAAATTTTTTTTTTTTTACTTTAGTGTTTGTGTAATTGTGTTGCTGTAACAGCGGCTAGATGAGTGTGTATGCGTGTGATCGCGCCTATAAATATGGCAAAATTTCACGATGTCTTGCTTGCAACCTCTTTGGCTTAAAGCCCACGCACACACATATGAACGTCGGCTTACACACTCACACTTGCATACTGACTAGTTTACAAACATTTAAATGGCTTTTGTTGATAAATTTGCATTCATTTGTGGCAGCGCTGTGCCTCGCTTTTATGGCCCGATTTTTGGGCAGGCGAGTTGGTTGAGGCGAGCTGCATAAGAAAATGAGTTCATAATGTATTCTCATGGCACACCATTCGCATTCTATTTAATGGAAAATTGAAATATCTTTGAATTTGCAATGGATATTAAATGCTAGCTGGTAGTTAAGTAGTTGCAAAAGCAAAAATATTGAAATGAAGTCAGTGCTGGCCGCCCGCTGCTGCCGGAGTTAGGTTTTGTATCTGAATGGAAAGGATACCAAGAGTTCAAATATGTGATTTCTTGATTACAGTGTGTTTAAAAATAACATTTTTCCCTTTTGCGATTAATTTGAGGAAAACTATTTTAATTTATCTGATGGCCGCCCTGGACGTGATTCATCATCAATGCGTTCTCGACCCTCTTTCAATAAAAAGTACCAATCAAACAAACTTACTCACGATAAACAATTATCACCGAATGAATTTTCCAACATTCTGAACGTTTCGGCACCCGAAATGTGATTCCGCAAGCAAAATTTACTAGAACTTCTTTGTTGAATAATCTCACTCGCTCGCAGTAGTACGAAATTGACCAATAAATAGGGTATTAAGCCAACCCGAAGTTTGAAAATCTTATATTAGGCGTAATTTGGTCTCGTTTTTTTTAATTTTATATTACTATATACTACTGTAGCCAAAAAATAAGGTGACATTTGAATTTAAACTGCGCGCATCGAAGGATTTGTAGAATTATTTTTTTTAGGTTGGTAGCACTTTCAGTCACATATATGTCAAATTTCATGTTAAAATATTCATTAGTGTTTGAGATACGTGTCGTTTTGTGAGCTGCTAAAACTGAGTATTTCGCTTTTTGCGATGTCGAAATTTGTTGAGCAAAGAATTTGCATTAAATTTTGTTTACGAAATCAATCTTCTGCTGCGGATACGTTGAGGATGCTACAGAAAGCCTTTGGTGAAGAGGTTATGTCTAAAAAATATTTACAAGGGATATAGTGAGTTCCAAGCCGGCCGTGAACGAAGACGAAGAGCGTCCAGGGCCATCAACCTCAACCGACGAAGCTCACGTTCAACAAATCACAGATTTGGTGTTGAAAAACCGTCGATTAACAATTGGAGACCTTGCTGATGAAGTTGGCCTTACGAAAGGCTCAGCCAATACCATTTTGAAGGATGTTTTGGCCCTCAAGCGCGTCAAATCTCGACTGGTACCGAAAACATTGAATTTTTTGGAAAAAAGGCGTCGCGTTGAAGTGTGTGAAACGATGCTTTCCGATTATCAGGGTGTCATGAAATGCATTATAACTGGTGATGAGACTTGGATCTATGCATACGTCCTCGAAACAACCGATCAATCGAGGGAATATCGTGCCAAAAGAGAGCCGAGACCAAAAAAATCGCGCCAAATTCGCTCAAAAATCAAGGTCATGTTGACTGTTTTCTTCAATTATCGTGGTGTTGTGCATTGTGAATTCCTTCCAACCGGTCAAAAAGTCAACAAGGAATATAATTTGAACGTTATACGTCGTTTGCGTAACGCTATCCGCCAAAAAAGGCCGGAATTGCGGAAAGGCGATTCTTGGTTTTTACACCACGATAATGCACCATCCCATACTGCGCTCGTAATTCGTGATCATTTGGCCAAAAACACAACCCAAATAGTTCTACGACTTGCATCTGCTAATAACTTCATTTGATACACATTGGCTTCAAGAGGCATTCCAGCAGGAGAGGCATTCTCAAGGTTGAAATTGCTGGAAGGAAATTTTGCAAGCCAATTTTACCCATTGACGTTAGGTCAACACATCATCTCCGAACATATCAAATAATTACATAATTTTCACCATACTTGAACTGTATTTTTACCAATTTAGTAATGAAACCGTAATATGCAAAAAATGATGCCTCTTCTTTCATTTTTGATAAGGAGCTAAACAGAAATTATTCAAAACACTTAAAAGAAACTTTTACAAACAAGCCTTACTTTAGTATATCTGCTGTTCAAAGAAAATGCGATCAAATCACTTATTTTCTCAGAACAAGTAAGGTTTTTTCCCTGAACGATTTTGGTTACTACAGCTTAAACGATAGAAGATAAGTATATTAACCTTATTAGAATCCCAGTCCGGACAAGAGGCGGGTTGGAGGTGATTCCCCCGAGACCATTCAGACATACTAAAATGATATATTTTATATGTTTTTTTAAAACCGATGCTTTTTTTTTTTTTTTGGAATGTGAGTGAATCAGATGGAATTTCAAATTGTGTTACATGGGAAGTAGACGTGTTTGCAGCCAGATTTCCTCAATTGTTGTCTCGAGATATGGATTTTCACCTAGATAAGATAAGATAAGATAAATAATTGAGGAATGCACTGCAACCTTAGGTCTATTGTGCCTTCTCCTAACTCACAGGGACTCGCTTAGCCCCAGCATATTGATGAAGTCCAATATCCTGCTGGGTGCTAGCGAGGCGATGTGGTCCCTATCCGGAAACATGGATCCAAAGGCCTGCGACCTGCGCCTACAGACTGCGATGCAGTCGATTAGCAGGTGCTCCGGCCCCCTGTCGCAAAACTGACAGCGGAAGCTGATAGGCCCATGTTAACTAAATTCCTTTTCAACTTGCAGTGGCGGGTGTAAAATTCGACCAGGAGCCTGAGTTTGTTTCTTGGGAGGTTTATTAACGATTTGAACCTCTTCTGGTTATACCCCCCAACTAGCAGCTTGACATGAAGCATACCGTGCGCTCGCTGCTAATGCCTTTCCCACACACACTCTTTCTTCCTTGCGGAGCAGCTCCTTCACAGTATGGGGACCCACCCCAGTGAACGGTTCGGGCCCAACCATATTGGTGGAGGCTGCGGAGCGGGTAAGTTCGTCAGCCAGTTCGTTGCCGGCTATACCCCTGTGACCAGGCGCCAGATCAGGTGCACCTGGTTCTTTTCAGCTAAGTTGTTCAGCCGTTCTCTACACTCCTGCACTAGTACCGATTTGATCTCGTGAGATCGCTTTTAGTGCCGCTTGACTATCGCTAAGTATAGCTATTCGCTCGTTGCGACAGTTGCGGTGGAGGTTTATCTCTATACACCGACTTATAGCCAAGACTTCAGCCTGAAAGATGCTCGGAAAGCTTCCTATCGGTATGGAGAGCTTGGTACGCGGACCTGCAATACCCGCACCTTTTCCTTCCGACTTTTTCGAGCCGTCGGTGTACCACCTCAATGTGCTATCCCTTAGAATTTGCTCAAGAGTGGGGTCATTTCACTCACTCTTGCTACCGAGGTTAGCCTTAAACCTCTTTGTGAAGTGAATTGTTTTGGTAATGCCGTCGTTCGGGAGGAGGGCAATAGGAATGTCGCCACTTATCCTCTCCATCCTCTGGGACGAGATTATCTTGCCTTTGCCACATCCCTCTGCTGTTAACTGCAGAAGTGTGTGCTTGGCTACTTGACCTATTATTATATGGAGCGGTGTGATTTCCCAACAGGACTTCCAGAGCTGCCGTAGGGCAGGTCCGCATAGCGCCCGTCATGCACACACTTGCTAGCCGCTAAAGCTTCGATAGTTGGCTTACCACCGAAGCCTGCGACGCTACGGAAGCCCAGGACACCGCCTCGTATGTAATTATCGGTCGTAGAATCTTGCTGTACAACCACCTAACGATCCTTGGCTTACAGCCCCAGGATTTGCCTGCCAGCCGTTTGCACACCATTAGTGCTTTTGTTGCTTTGACTAACGTTTGGTTCACATGCTGCTTCCACCGCAGGATAAAATTCAGCGTAAGGCCCAGGTATTTAACCTTGCTAGTCATTTCGATCTCTCTGCCCCCAAGTGTGAGATTCCTCAGGCTGGGTAGGGACCTGCGCCTTGTGAAAGGGACTACGGTTGTCTTGGAAAGGTTGGTATTTAATTCAACTCCCCTGCACCACCCCTTTGCTAGACTTAGACCTCGTTGCACAGTCCCCAACATCGGAAAAAAAAAAAATTAAAATTTTATTTTTAAAGCAAAATTTTCGAACTCGCAACACTGATTAAATATCAATATCAATTTGGATTTCATTAATTTTCGCAAACTACTTCTGTGAATATTTATAAATTTAAGTGGCTTCATTGAATTCAAGGTATTCCAAAAAAAAATCAGTTACCAACGAGTATTTAACTGCAACCGAAACATGATAACATTAAGTGCTTAGCTTTCCTGTCGAGTAAACGAGCACACGCACAAGGGCCATACATATCTGTGTAATTTGGGGAGCAAAACAACCGCTTGACCTTTTTATAAAGTGTGTAGCTGGTGAAAAAAAAATCGAACATTTCTGATTTCCCTGCAGGCTGACGCTGTCAAAAGCCAACAGCGGCGACAGCAACAATCATTTGCGGTGAAATAACGAGTTGCATGTGCAGAGAAAAATGCGCTCGAGTGCATAAGTGCATGAGGCGCACATATTTACACAGTCACACACGCACGCACGCTTGCGAGGCACCACTTAAAATACAAATAAATATGTTGGTGTTTTATGCCGAAAAAATATTTACCAGCCTATGCCGGCTTTTATGCTTTTTCAGCGCAACGCGGCGTAGAGTAAGGTCACGCGTTTGCATTCGCATGTCTTTTGCACTTATTAAATATTTCTGTTTTATTTATAGTAAAAACGCTTTTGAAATACAAAATTTTTGTTTGTCTTATTCGTGCGCTATTTGTTTACATACTGACCAGTTTACAGGTTAGCTTCTGGAATGAAGCGGCACAAATTTTTAACCCAGTTGCCCGACAGTGCAATAAATTAAACGCCACCGAACATGCCTGCAGCGATTGACTACGAAATCGACGGCAGTGCGGGGCTGCTGTTTTGGGCAGGTTTCGGATAAATGTGCGCTTATGTATACTCATGTGTATTATACAATACTTTTACCTTTTTAGTGCTTATATCCTGCCTGCAGTTAAGCTACTGTTTACAAATTCCCACACAACTAGTTCGCTGACTAGTAACTTTTAAAAATATTACTGAAATTGAAAGAAGCAAACTTAGTATCAAAGTGGTGATTAACGGAACAGTTATTCTTTTTTTTCTTTTTTTTTTTCTATAATACACTTAAAAAATAAAAAGGGCTTCAAACAAATTTTTGGGGTATTGCAAAATTATTTTAAGCAATAACTTTTTTCAAAATTCATGAAGATATCTCGTCAACTAAAAAAGTAGTCCATACGAGAACTTAATTCCGGTCGTTCAGTTTGTTTGGCACAAATATTCTATATTGATTCGATTTAAACAATTTCTCCGCAATTTGTATCGTCGACTTGGACAATAAACCATACTAAATTTCGTGAAGATATCATTTCAAATAAACAGTTTCCGTGGGTGCTGCGTCAAACACTCTCTGATCTGAACTGTTTTCATCCATTTGGACGACACGACTTTGCCAGCGCAGCCGCCGTCTCTTAATTTGCTGAACTATGTATGTCAATGGCCTCGTATATCTCACACAGCTCATCGTTCCTCTCTCTAGAAAGCTCATAACGATATCATATTGGCTATAGGCATCGTCCATCCCTCTGCACCATATAGCAGGACGGGAATAATGAGAGACTTATAGAGTTTGGTCTTTGTTCGTCAAGAGAGGACTTTATTTTTCAATCCGTAGCAGTCTCTGTTGGCAAGAGTTATTCTGTGTTAGATTTCGAAGCTGGCATTGCTGTTAGCGTTAATACAGGTTCCAAGATAGACGAAATAATCTACGACTTCAAAGTTATAGTTGTCAACAGTGAGTTCGCTCCAAAAAGCTCATGCGGACTGGCCCCTCGGAGAGTAATGTGGTGGTTGTGGTTAGGAACCATGTATGGTTAGAACTGGAACTTTATCAGTTACATGTGGGGGGTTTCAATGCAACCGGGGGGCCCAACCCAAAGCGTGGCAGAGGTTTTAGAAGGGCCTCGAAACCTACCAAGGTAGTTTGTGTATCCGTTCCACACGGTCAATTGGTACTGAAAATTGCTTGGCATTTGATTTAATCCGTTGTGCTTTTAAGCTCCTTCGGGTAAGGCTGTCGACAGCACATACCTACGTAAAATATGTGGTGTACAACGTTGTCAACAGTGAAGTGGGAGCCTGTCGCAAATGTGATGACCATTTGTTTGATTACAGGAGATATTTCGTTTTGGTGTCGTTTACAACCAGAACCATACCCGCGCTCCCTAATCCAGTCTGGAAAGAGCCGGAGAAAAATATTTGTTCGGAAAAACTAGATTTTAAAATTTTATTATGTCTCATAGGTCAGACTATATCTTCCAAAGGTTAGATTTCAATGGTCACTTTCAGATGATCGTTCCTTCCAGCTGTGTTGGAGAAAACGTATAGTAGTGGAAAAGGATACTACAAAATGGACTGCGGAATCCGCCTGCCAAACTCTGCTAACATCTCGCAGGCGGAAGTCCAAGGTTTAGAGAAGGTCCTATGTTAAACAACTTCGTGGGGTTACATAAAGCTACTATATACAAGGCTTTAAGCTCTCGGACTGGTGAACTCCACTTGTCCATAATTTGTGTTCCTGGTCGCAGGTACATTTTCGCCAACGAAAACAAAAGCAGCCCCTTTAGCTGAAGCCGAGGCGGATCCAATGCTTTATAAGCATTTTCAGCAAATCGCTCAGAGCAAATGCAACAAAAAGGCAGGCTGATGATATTATCAGAAATTTAAAGTCCGCTTCAAATAGTCGCTGAGAATCCAGCAATCTCTATAGCGGAAAGCGTATATATTCTCATATGAGTCTATATCTGTCCTGTTGATTTTATTTTCAAATAAGCATAACTATTATAAAAATTTTCTACCAAAAGCATGCTACTTTTAGTAAAGAATTAATTTTTACCCGAATTCTCTTCGAATAAATCGCCACAGAATTTAGCAGCTACTACTGTAGTACTAGTTACCATTGAAATCAGTGCCTCTACAAAAACAGTTTATGGAGCACTTAGCTGTGTAGAATTACACGTACATACACTCAAAAGTTTATTTCATATGTGTGTATTTTCATGTGGCTGTACGTGCTCACATGGCGCCCTTGGCTATTCATCAATCCGAGTTGAGTTGATTTTTTACTGCGCACTTTTTCACTTTTCCGTTATTATTACGACTTTTTATTATTTTTTTGCGAACGCGTTGATTTTTTCCTTTGTTTCTCGTTTTATTCAATAAAGTTGGTTATACCGCTCAAACTAGTTGTTATTGTTGCCGCTACACGGCAATAGTGTAGTAAATTAAGTAAATTGCCCGCTACACAGGTTTGTACACAAAACAATTACAACAACAAAAATGCACACGCATACATACTCTGAATGTTGCCGTGAGGCGAAATAAAATTTCTTTGCACGTTAGTTGTGTGCGTGTGTGACTTTGCCGGATGTTTGCAGAAACTCCACAAACACTTTTACATGAATACACCGACACACGGACATGTGCAGGCCGAAACGGAGATTCAAATAAATTGGCAGTTTTGAAGTGGGTGCGCTGTCGCTCAATTTGATGAATGTGTCTGTGCGGCCGGCTCTGCAAGTCAACTTACCAGAGGTGAGGAGTGCGTTGCGGCGTCGGGAGTCGAGCAGCTGATTGCCAACTTAAGTATCCTCAGAACTTATGTACTGACAGCGCCTGCCATTGCCTCTTACTGCTTCCACTCTCTTTGCACCTCAAACAGCAAGACTCACCTTGCGCTTCGTGAATGTGAAATATTTCAATTTGGAATTGCAATCAGTTGTAGCAATGCTGAATATTGCGTATAGATATATATAAATATATAAGGAAAAGTAGTATTAAAGTTTAATATATAACGAGTATATTTGCATGGCTACCAGTTATGCAAAAGGATACAACTACAACATGGTGTCAGTCCAATGTCACTGTCGGTAAAGCAGTACGAGTGTTGCAGCCTGTCTGTAATTGGCGCTTTTCCACAACTAGTTATAATGACCAGTTTCTCCCGCTTGAAGCTAACATATTTTTCATACAACCTCTGTTGTGAACATAAAGTAGATCGTGGATAAGTGCAACATATTGTATTATATTGTGTAATAAGTTGGTTTTTTACTTACCGTTAAGCTCGTACCTCGCTTTCATTAGAACTGTGTCAAACCTGTTAAAAAAATTTTAGTTTATCCAGAACCCAATTCTGTAAGAAACGATAGCTCTTGTGCCCCCTTAACTCTAGATCAATCACTCTTTTTTTAAAAGAGTCTGTGGCCTCCTCCAGTGTATAATACCATCGGAACCCCAGATGCTTACATCGTAGTCTTGCCAATGCGGGACAAGTGAGAAAAAGATGCTCCATTGTTTCCCTGGTACCCTGATCTAAACATTTCCTGCAGTCTTCTTGTTCTGTCAGCCCCATCCTGCGGGTGTGTGTAGCCACCAGACAGATAGTATTCCCATCATATTCCTAAAGTCTCTTCTATCGAGAGCCAATAGCACTTGTGTACCGATCTAACGTTTTGCACATAACTTTTGCAGTTTTTCACGCAGGTATCGGGTTTTGATTTTCTTTACCATGCTTCTGTCGTCGTATAGACGATGCATGAGTTTCCCAATGTTGATCACGTTTTCGGATGTTAGCCTGCCATTCTTGACAATCTGTCCACTATATAATTGCCATTGATGACCTTGTGGTCTGGCAGCCGTAGAAATGAATTTGCTAGCTTTTGGCAGCACTTTACACTGCGCGTTCCTTACCAAGATATTACGTACTTGTATGTCGATGTTGACTCTGGATTTGCCTCCACGTGCATTAAAGGATAGCTCCGGGTGTTCTTATCCGCCTAGAGGTGAAAAGGCCCCATAATATAAATATACTACTGTGCACAAAAAATAAAATGACATTTGAATTTAAACTGCGCGCGTCGAAGGAAATTTTTTTGGTCAGTCACATTTATGTCAAATTTCATGTCAAAATATTCATTAGTGTTTGAAATACGTGTCGTTTTGAGAGCTGCTAAAAGTGAGTTTTTCGTGTTTTGCGATGTCGAAATTTGTTGAGCAAAGAATTTGCATTAAATTTTGTTTGCGGAATCAATTTTCTGCAGCGGATACGTTGAGGATGGTGCACAAAGCTTTTGGTGATGACCCTATGTCTAAAAAACTGTTTACAAGTGGTATAGTGAGTTCCAAGCCGGCTGTGAACGTGTCGAAGACGAAGAGCGTCCAGGGCGACCATCAACCTCAACCGACGAAGCTCACGTTCAACAAATCAATGATTTGGTGTTGAAAAACCGTCGATTAGCAATTAGAGACCTTGCCGATGAAGTTGGGATATCGAAAGGCTCAGCCAATACCATTTTGAAGGATGTTTTGGGTCTCAAGCGCGTCAAATATCGACTGGTACCGAAAACATTGAATTTTTTGGAAAAAAAGGGGTCGCGTTGAAGTGTGTTAAACGATGCTTTCCGACTACCAGGCTATCATTAAATGCATTATAACTGGCGATGAGACTTGGATCTATGCTTACGACCCCGAAACAACCGATCAATCGAGCGAATATCGTGTCAAAAGAGAGCCGAGACCAAAAAAATCGCGCCAAAGTCGGTCAAAAATCAAGGTCAAGTTGACTGTTTTCTTCGATTATCGTGGTGTTGTGCTTTATGAATTCCTTCCAACCAGTCAAACAGTCAACAAAGAATATTATTTGAATGTTATCCGTCGTTTGCGTAACGCTATCCGCCTAAAAAGGCCGGAATTGTGGAAAGACAATTCTTGGTTTTTACACCACAATAATGCACCATCCCATACTGCCCTCGCAGTTCGTGATCATTTCGCCAAAAACTCTACCCATATCTTTCCGCAACCACCGTATTCACCTCATCTGGCGCCGTGCGACTTCTGGCTATTCATTTTTATACGATAAAGGAGATTTAAGCCGCAGCGAAGACGGAACTGAAGGCCATCCCGGAAAGTGACTACAACCTGTGTTTCGAAGGTTGGAAAATCCGTGCATTGCATCGGGAGTGGATTACTTTGAAGGGGATGAAATTGATTTGGAAGAATAAATAAAGAATTTTCAAAATAAATACAATAACAATAAATACACCTTATTTTTTGGGCACAGTAGTATATATATATATGAGCGTGACGACCGACGTCCGTCTATATGTTCGGAAACTACTCCTTGTGCTCTTGAGATATCGATCTGAGATTTTGCACACGTTTTATTTCATCTTAGAGGCTGCTCTTTTGTCGGAACCGCCAATATCGTAACACTACAGCATATAGTTGTCATTAAAATTGAACGATCAAATCAAGTTAACGCCTTCTCTTGTTTCTATTTATCTTTGTATATTCCATTTTATATATACAAATAATATATTGATATTGAATTGAAAAACAGAAGAGTCTGTCTACTACACAATTGAATTCCATGCTTCGCTGAGTTTTCAAAGAATGTTATGATGTCATACGTCCCACTCCCTACTATGTGTCCCTTCTCTGGCATGCAATAACGATAGGTACTTCAAGTGTTATCAGATCTCAATAAAAATTAATGATTATTTGCGAGTATATTTGAACACATCGACAGAAATCTGAAACATTCACTTCGTTCAACACGAATTCTTTAGCAAGTTTTGCTTTCTTATATGGCCGCAGGAACATGCTTTAGGCTTTATAGACTGTGGCGCCTTGGAATTTGGAAACCGAACCAATTATCTAGATAAATAGAAAGCCTTATAGATGAATAAACTTTGTTTATCACTGTTCAAGCGGCGATTGGTCGTTCAATACAAATATTTTCTTTTCGGTCACATATCCAGAAATAGTTCTAAATTTATACACTGTTCCCAAGAATTTTCGACCACATGCTTTTAGAGCTGCCTTTATACATTGCGTGAATATTCGTAAATAGCTTTAACTTAAAGTAGCCTCTATGTATTCGACCTCTATGAAAAACGTTCCTGCCCAAATTTTTTGTGAGCCCCAAGTGTTATGGGAGTACAATCTCCCTCTTTAAAAATAAAAACACTGGCAAATGATTAAAAAAAGTCATGCGGCAACAATGTTTTCGCATTAATTGATTGACCCGAAAGATTTACAAAAGCAGTAAAATGCATCTCCGTGAAAAGAAACAAATGACCTTATAAGATTTATTTTCATCACTCCTGAATTAGTTTTTGTCGTTCCTTTGATAAATTAAAATAAAGACTCTGTTGCATCGCCTCAAACGCCATGTCAAAAGATGACCTAACCAATGATTGGTATGTTTTGTAGCCAAAATGAAAAATTCGTAAAAAAGAGCCTCGGTTGGTTCTTGGAAATAAAGTGGCAAAAAATGGCATTTTCATTTCATAATTACGCATATTATTCTTGTTATTTATTTTTTATGAAAACGTTATTTAAAGCCTTAAGAAACGATCACTATTGAATACGATTTATAACTGCTTATGCAATTTGATTTGCCCTGAATGATTACTAAAGTATAACACCAATTATCTAGTGATGATCGCAGTAGTAATGGACCAAAGCCTACAATACTGCAGCAAAACTGAAAAGTTTATACAAGAACGAAACATTGAAACGAACTCATCAATCCAACATTCAATTTTATATAATTGCATTTATATGTATATAATCCCTACTACAAATTTCCCACTCCCAGCTGTAGGCACTGTCTGCCACTTTCCGCACGTGCTGGCTATTATCGCATGTGCTGCACTTGATTTATGGCCACTTGATTGAGGACTGAAAGCCTCTGCGCGCAGCAACACGCCCTCAATTTCCACAGTTTTTTCCCATTTTTTTCCGCAGCGCACAACTGACGCGTATTGTGTGAAAATTTGCATTTCCACGCACTCTCTGCCACTCACACCCGCGCGCGTTATATGAGTATTATTAAAGTGCTGCCACAATTGTTACGTATACGCCATGACACATTTTATTTTATTCTCTTTGCTTTGCCGGCCGGTCAACCAGTCAGTCGGCGGCGTTGCCTTCGGAAGCTATTTATAAATAAATGTGTGCAAATTGATAAATTTTATAGTTTTTATTCTGACATTTGCTGTGTTTTGTTTTTGTAGCTCGTTTCCGTTGTGCATCACATGGTTATGTTTTACATTTAATTACTGTTCCATTTGGCTCACTATTTGCATCGAGCACTGCGCGTAAAAACAGGCGTAATTACTCTGATAGTTATTGTAAATATGTACATATATGTACAGTTGTGCTTGAAAGAATTATTTTCGTAATGACTTTTATTTTGATACATATTTTATGTTATTAAGCTTATTTGGTAAAAAGTAGCGATCGATCGCGCATGAATTGAAAAATTTAATGTTGCACATATTTTCACAATTGTGAGTGTATTTTAATACAAATTATAAAACTGTACATCTGCGAATGTGTTAATCCTTAAAAATTTCACACAAATATAATTTGATACATGTTGCATATCTAGTTTTTTCTTTTCGTGCTTAAATAGTCTTGATATTTCCCAGAACATACGAGGTGTGTTCAAAAAGTATCGCGAATTTTGTGTTTTTTTAAATTATTTATTTATTCATGAATATCTATTTTGTCCCCTTCAAAGTAATCTCCATGAGATATTATACACTTGTGCCAACGGTTTTTCCAATCTTCGAAGCACTTCAAAAAATCATTTTTTTTATCTTCTTCAGCTCCTCTTTCGATGCCGTCTTTATCTCGTCAAGAGAAGCGTAACGTCATCCTTTCATGGGCCTCTTCAGTTTAGGGAACAAGAAAAAGTCACAGGGGGCCAGATCTGGAGAACACGGTGGCTGCGGCATCATTAGTGTGTTGTTTTTGGTCAAAAAGTCGCGCACAAGCAACGATGTGTGTGAGCAGGGGCGTTATCGTGATGCAAATCCGGGCGTTTCTGGCTGATTACTTTGCGCAAATTGCGCATAACTTGCAGGTCCTTATTAACCGTTCTTTCCTGAGGCAAGAACTCATGATGCACCATGCCTCTGCAATCAAAAGAAACTGTAAGTTGCGATTCGCGATACTTTTTGGACACTCTTCGTATACCTTTTTTTAGTAAATTAACTTTAATTTTTAAAACCCGATATCATAATACTACTAACCACTATATACCTGATATGAACTCGACCGAATAGTATATGAGAGCTATGGTAACCATAAGCGACGAAAAAATCGAGCTTTATTTGTGTTTCGGACAAGTACTCAAGGCATACGGTATGGGAAAGCTGAAGCGTAAATGCTAGAGGTAAGTTTTTGGCTATAATCGCGTAAGCGGTGTCAACGCCAATAAACAAGTGAGTGTTTGATTTCATTTGAATTGAAGATCTTTATATTTAGGAAGAATTCCTTTATCTCACTTTGCGATCAAGGGTAATCGCTCACCTAAGGAGGATTCTTAATGACTTTCTCTGATCATAGGTATATTAGTTTTAACGTGAACAAGTCGGCCAAAGGACCATATAGAAACATTAAAAGGCTACACACCAGGTATGAGCATTGGCTTTTGAAAGCTCTTGTGCTATGAGAACTGAGAGAAGAAAGGGGAATCCCCCTTGTGGGGCACCAGAGTTATTTAAATTCAGATCTTCGATAAAGTGAGATTTGCTATACGCAAGTATAAGATCGAGATTTCGAAGGCCATTACGTCTTCTTAGAGAACCTTCTACGAAAGCGTAGACTCTGCTAAATCAGGAAACGGGCTTTTCAGTGCTCCGCATACCTACAGAAAAGGCAGGTCGGGGACTTTTGCCACAGACGATTTAACTCTTTTGACAAAAGGAAAATTCCTGATCACCGTCAACGATCTTACGCAAGGGTAATTAAATATGGTTGCCAAGTGGACATAAATCCAAATATAATTGAGTCAGTTTTATTTACTGGGAGATGTAATAACCCAAACGCTACTCTACTATCATTGGGATGATCTATGCTCCAATCACTCCATCGGCTGAAGTGCTTGGGGCTTACCTTGACAGGAAGATCTCAAGGAAAACAAATATCGAGGGGAGTGTGAAGAAGGCATCTGTCACCTTATACTGGGGTAGACGAGCAAATGGGCAGAGGTAGCCTGGCTCTATGAAACTATAACTAAGTCAGTTATGTTTTATGCCATCTCATTGCCATTTTTCACGTTTCAAATGTGTATAAGGCTGATGGGCGTTTGGCGGCGAAGGCTTCTATTAGACTTAGAGAAGCTGGTATATGAAGGACTCCGGGCAGGGACACACTGAAATTCTCCACTTCACGAATTGCATTTCTTCCAACCTAGATCATTGCTCGGTTCAAAATAAAGGAGGATAGTAGATAGTGGAGTCTTCTCTCGTGACGTTTCCAAAAACTCTAGCCACTCACTGTAGCGTCTTTCAAGCGGAGGTGACTGCCATCAAGACAACAGTAGATTGACTGCTCCGAAATGCAGACTTCTTCAGAGAACTGTGCATTCACTTCGACAAACGAGCAGCTATACCGTCTCTGAGTTCGTTGACTGTGCTTTCAAAACTATTCAAGATGATCTATCCTAAAATTATAATTCCTAAAATTTTTGGTTAACATAAAGAACGAATTTCTGTCCAAATGAGATTCAACGATTTTGGTTCAACCCCACAACTGTTAGATTAGGTAGCTAAACTACACATTGACCTATATACATAGAATACGGTACAAATCTAGCTGAAAATTTTAAATTCCTATATAAGATTTATGGTTCTTCTTCCTTACAAAACCAGGTTCTTTTCCACTTAGTCCTTCCAACGAATTGAAGGTCTTCATCTTCCTCTGCTTCCCCCGGCGGGCATATGATTACTAAGGGGGTATTCTGGTCTAGAAGCATGAATTTCAGGTAATTTTTAAAGTGTCGTAAAAAACGGCAATTAATATTTTTACTATCCATTTTTTATTAGTTATTTATCAATTTTTGAAGAGTTAAGAAAAAATTAAAAACTAAAAGAAGTAAAAAATTTCAAAAATTATGAGCTGACGAATTTCTCTAAAATTTCGACGTGACCATACCCATGATTTCAATCCTCCTAGCTATCTGAAACCAAAAAAAAAACAAAAGATTATTAATCTAGAATAAGGTCGCAATGGCCGGAACTACGGAAAAGTGGGGAAAAATTTCTTTCACATAATTTTTTGGATCACTTTTTTTTGACTATTTCGAATTTTTTAAAAGTAATTAAAATAAAATTTGGGGATGCGACTAGTTCCAACCATAGACAAGCCTATAAAGAAGACCTTATAAAAATTTCAAGTAAATCGGTCTAGTAGAACCTGATAAATCGTGGGTATCGTTCGGAAAAAGTCAGTTTTGAGAAATCCGCGTTTAAAGTTTGGGAGACAAATCTAGTGAACACGGACGCCACGTCACAAAATCGGCTGTATCTCAGAAAATAAGTCGAATTTTTAAAAATCCTTCCAAAGTCATATTTTTGAAAGTCTAAACTATCAAAATATGCAAAAAAAATTGATTTTTTCAAAATCCTATACCAGAATACCCCCTAAGGCTAACACTGACCAATTTCATCGGTTTTTGGCAGCACGAGAAATTGGTATTAAAAATATAACTAGTTAAGTAAATTCACGTATTGACCGAATATATGCTTACTCCATATCATTTCTGTACATACTTTTTAAGTAAAATCAACTGGCAGTTTTAAATTCTAAAACTTATTATTACCAAAACAGGTTTTTTCAGATTCAGTGTTATATATTACAGACCAATCTCGGCAAAAAGACACTGGGATCCACATATTCGGCATGTGGAGTGTTAGTCAATTTTTAAACGTGATTGAATTAAATGCACTTTTTGGAAAGTGTTATACCAATATTTTTATTGGTGTCATATCTATACCTGTAATGTGAACGGATCATATGGAATTGTGATATCTGGGAAGAGTGTGGTTATCATATGATTTCTCTCTCTCTCACACCGTATATGAAACAGTCGAAGGAACTCTTCTTCAGCAAATTTCTTTAATATACATAGTTCCTATTAAACGCAAAACATGATCACTAAACAGGTAGAAAGTATGTAAGCCTACTTTTTAAAAATTTCAGCTTACAGATGTAACCCATTCCCGAGATCCACCGTTTCAAAAATAGTTTGGGTCTTAATTTGCAGCTTCTTTGAAATACTTAGTATATATTCGGTCAAGTGAATTTTTAACAATAGTCCAATTAAGCTATCTGCAATATCTCTCATAAGTGCCAGGGAATATGTGCACTAAGTTTCGTCAAAATATCTCAATTTTTATTTAAGTTGTCGCTTGTATGGGAAGATGGACGGAGAGACAATTAATTCCTAAGAATTTGTTCATTGGACGCAACCGCCGATATCGGACCGCTAATGCGTATAGCTGCCATATAAACTGAAAAATCAAATACATGTCCTTTTATGGAAAACTTATTTTGACAAGATATCTTTATGAAATTTTGCATTTGTTATTTCCCAAACCAACGGTACGATATTGTTCGGATCAGACAACTATAGCATATAGCCGTGCAAAAACAAGTTTCTGTTTGCAATTTTTGTATTTAAGAAAGTTGTTATACAGGGTGCCACAAAAATAATGCAAGATTTAAATTTGCCGCTATTTCAATAAATTCTCAAAGTTGGCGAAGTTGAAACACTATTCCGATAACATTTTGTATAAAATATCCAAAGTACGGCCAGCAAGCTTTCATTATTTTTGAACTATTGTATAACAATGAAACACGTTGTTCTATCGTGTAACGCGCCATTTTTAATAAGAACAGCTGCCGATTTGTGTTTTTAGGGTTGGCAATACTTAACTACATACCTGCATAGCTTTGTTGCCGATTAATCGTATGTCTCCGTGTCATTAGCATATATTCAGTATTCATCGCCAGTAAAAATACTTTTAGAGATAGCCTGGCAATCGGGAAACATTGTTTGTTTCTTTGCTAGGAGTCAGTGTACAGTTTACGAAATGGAACAGGAAACTCTAGAACATCTGATTCTAGATTGACCAGCAATTTGTAGAAGCAGACTCAAGGCCCTAGGATTCACATCACCTCAGTGGTCATATGCGATACAGCAGGCCATAGTTCGCAGTTCAAAACCTCTATTATTTTCTATTTATCTACTTTATTTGACGTCACGCTGTTTAGTGATTTGGGCCCAATCACGCTTTCACTTTTGATCCAAATGATCTTTAAAAATGGTTTTCACCAATCCTTCTAACATTCTAAGGATAGCAGTAAAGTTTCTGACTATTAATCGTCGATTCTCAAGCACCACTTCCTTTATTTTATTGACGTATTGATTATCAGTTGATGTTGATGGTCATCCAGGACGTGTTGCGTCGTCAACGCGTTCTCGAACTTCTTTGAATATTTTGTACCAATTATTCGAGCTGCAGAACTAAACAGAGAAGGTACCAGGCAAGAGTGTACAACTGCTGGCGTACGCCGGTTGATATTGATATCATAAGCCTTAACAACCGCGCCGTTAGTTCTGCTTTCTCCATCGCCAGGCAGCGAAGCAAATGGGTCTGGTGGTGAACGAGAGCAAGACGAAATATCTCCGGTCGTCAGACAAACAGTCGTCGCACTCGCTACTAGGCAACCACGTCTGTTGACAGTCATAACTTCGAAGTCGCTGATAATTTTATCCATCTTGGAATTAGCATCGATGAAACGACGATATAAGACGACATTGACATAGTTCAGCGAATTAAAAGACAGCGGCTATGCTGGCGAGGTCATGTTGTCCGGATAGACGCAAACTCTCCAGGTCTGAAAGTATTCGACGCAGTACCCGGGACCAGGTGGAGAAGAACTTCCTTCTAGAGTAATTTCACTCAACGTAAAAATCGCCGAATCCACTTTATATCCTTCAGAAAGACAAGCTTATGCTAAACACAAAGAATTTTTTTATATAAGCTTTGGCACAGATGTCACTGGCAGTCATACCAATCTTGAAAAAATATTTGTTTTAACTTAATTTTACGGTCATTCGAAATAACCGGTGGCTTCAGATGACATACCACATATCGTGAACAAAAACAATCCTGAATGTTATCCTCGGAAGTTCTTCAATTTAGTATTGCGTGTTCTTAAGATTTGCTCTAACAACAAAACATTTTGTACTCTTTTGTTTGTATGTGCGATGGAACCATTCATCAGGAGTTCGTAATAATTTTTGAATTATTAAATGCGTACTTATATGTAGATAAGCTATAACATATTCGCTGAGCTATCAGTTTAGTAATAATTCAACGAAATACTTTTATTTTTCTATATTCTAGTTCTACATTTAAATTCCTATAGAAAATTAATCAAATTAGTAAATAATCAGCATACACTTCTAGAAAGCTGATGTACCGATTGTGTGTAGGGAACTCAACTGAGGTGAAAGATGCTTCTGTTAAAAGACTCGGCATAAAATGGATCGATTGGTGGTCGGTGGTCCTATTATCATTGTCTTTCTATCGAAAAAAGCCCGTATGTTGGTGCAACCAGTTCAGTCGATTTCATATAACTCGAACTTTAAACATATTGTATTATATATTATTAACTATGTGTCCAAAAAATAAGGTGACATTTGATTTGGAAGAATAAATAAAGAATTTTCAAAATAAATACCATAAAAAAACAATATGTAATAAAATAAATACTTATTTTTTGGTCAAAACCCCTGATCTTAGAAATACAGTACATAGCCGAATAAGAAATCCAATCTTTCTTTAGAAAATTTGCTCTCAATCGTTGAAAAATACCCTACGACACCATACATACAAGCACGATTATTCTTCTTCAGGCAAACATTTCATCTCTTAACTAAATTAAAAAGCTTTTAATAGTAATTATGTAAATAAGTAAATTTGTATATATCTCAACAAGCTCAGTAAAATATAGAACTAACCCAAAAAAATTACTTTTTGTTATTCATTCTTTTATTTTATTCCAATGAAAAAATGTTGCAATCGATTGCTTGCATATTTCATATGCTTAAAGTAAAAAGCTCTCAGTAGACTAGAAAAACGTTTTAGCGCTACTTCCGGCAGAAAAGAAACCGAATAATGGAAAATAAAAGAGCACAAGAAAATAACTAAGTCCAAATTTTATGCGCACAACTTGGTGAGCGGTTGAAAATCGAGACCGATAAAGACCGTCTGAGCAGCGGAACTTATCCGATGGCCGCACTTAGGCGCCACTTCCGGTGTGAATGTCATGCATTTGTAATGATGGCCAGAAGAACGCAATATGACACATTTAAGTGGACTGATTGGTGGCAAGTAAATGTCGGCAGGTACATTTGCAAAATTTTTAATACGAAAAATTGTTGAAGGAATTAATTTCTGCGTATAATATTATAAATTAGTTTTTTTATAATATATATGTATCACTAACTTTCATAGCAAAATCTCAATCCTTAAAGGGGAAAGCTTTTTTGCGCTATACACAATTTTCTTCCATAACCTCCGGATGTCTTCGTGTTCAAGCTACCGCCGCGCACTTCAAAAATTTCTACATAACAGCCAACGTAGAAGCCAACCTTCATGCTTTCAATAAAACTGGCTCGTTATGGCCCATACTTCTGCAGTTTCAACCATATGCATGCTGCAAACCATCACGTCTCACACACTCTCCATCTTTCATGCAATCCCTTTTATGGCTGCAAAAAAATAAAAATAAAATACCTGGTTTATACCGTCGAGATCAAGAGGTAAAGTGACGCACAGCAAGACTATTAAGTGATAATTTATCTGTAATCTCCGATGAGTCCAACAATGGCATTTTTATCGGCCATAAAGAAGGGAAGTGCAACACAAAGCACGCTCAGCACAAACTGCATTAACCGCTTTACAGCAACGAAATCATCACGGCGTGCAATGTGCTTTTTCCTGCACTTTGAGCAGCCGCCAGCCAACTAGCTTGGCAAAGACGGGTAAGGCTAGCGTCACCAGAGAGACACGCATACAGTGAAGCTGCCATTCAACGGGCGTCAAGTATACGCCCTGCTGCTTCGTTCGCATAGCAACGTCAACTGAAGACTGAATATATGACTATACGTTTGGAAGTATATCCTGTAGGACTGTTGTAAATGCTTGCTGCCACTACTGCAGTCTTATTGATAGAAGCGCGTAGATACATATGTATGTAGTCTGCGTTCCAGTTTAGGCGAATAGACGTTTTGCAGGTTGGCATCCCTCTAAACTCACATATCTATTTTAATTGCTAGCAAGCGATTGTTTTCATAAGAAAATATTTTATTTATCTTATTTCAATGAGCTAGTCACAATATTGACTCGAAGTGAAGCGCTTACAAACCAGTCCAAAAACAATCATTTAGTAAAGAACTACCAAGAAATACTTATCAACAGCATTACTAAGTTGGGTAAAAGTTTTGTTCACTTAACGATTATTTGTAACCCTTACATCTAATCAAAAAGATCGTGGGCGTCTTCTAGGGTTCATATTAAAATGTTTGACATTTCAATGGAAAATTTAAAAATTATTTATATTAAATATTTCATTTTTTCACTAATCTCTATTATCTATTAAATAAATTTAAATAAATACTAAAATTTATAATTATTCATTGAAAAAATTCTAGTCCATCGTTGTTATTATCGCTTTTTCAATACATACAGAATTGAACATAAAATTTTAAGGAAAATAAATTTTTCTGACGAAACTAGAAGTCACTGTAGTTGAACCATATAATATACGAGGGCTGCTATATATATTTCTGGCCTAATAATGAAAATAGGAATATTCTCCATCAAGATTTATACACTTTTGCATGCGCTCAAACCAATTTTCGAAGCACTTTTTCCACTCCGATCGAGACACTTCCAAAACATGGTTTTTGAATGCTTCAACATTGCTTCTGACGACGAAAATCGTTGACCACGCATTATTTTCTTGATGTGTGGGAATAAAAAGAAGTCATTGGGTGCCAAATCAGGGCTGTACGGCGGATGACCCATCAATTCGACGTTTTGGCCGGTCAAAAAGGCGCTGGTTTGAGCCGATGTGTGAGAGCTCGCATTGTCATGGTGCACAATGATTCGTCTCTTATCGTTCGTTTTTCGAATTTCTCCGAAGACTTCAGGCAAACAAATGGTGGTGTATCACTCAGAATTGACCGCCCTACGTTGCTAGCAGAACAGTCGCCACATGACCAGTTTTGCCGAAGAAACAGGCGACCATTTGCTTTGAAGTGCTTCTTCGACGAACAACTTTCGTTGGATTTGGCTCGTCTTGGAAGACCCACACGGTCGATTGCTGTTTTGTTTCGGGCTCATACGCATAGATCCATGATTCGTCACCAGTGACGATCTTATAAACGTCTTTTGAAGCACCGTGATCGTATTTTTTCAGCATTTCTTTACACCAATCCACACGAGCCTTTTTTTGAGCGATTGTCAAATTGTGCGGGATCCAACGAGAACAAACCTTTTTTACGGCCAGGTGTTCATGCAATATCGAATGTATGCTGGTGTTAGAAATGCATATGCATGCCTCTATCTGAAGGTATGTTACATGACGGTCTTGCATTATCAGTTCACGTACGGCGTCCATGTATTCTGGCACAACGGCTGTTTTTGGACGACCTTCTCGGAATTCGTCTTTGAGCGAGCGTCGGCCACGATTGAATTGTACCAGTTTTTCACAGAGCTATAGGATGGTGCTTCATAGCCATACAAAGATTTTAGATCATCGATGCACTTTTCTCGATATAATCCACGTCGAAAGTTGTGAAAAATGATCACACGAAAATGTTTACAAGTTAATTTCATTTCTTGGCCGAAATGAATTTTTTAATTCCCTGTAAATAAGACAATTCAAGATTAAATGACAAAACGATCTGAGTGATGTTATGCTAAAAAATGTCAAACTTTCCAATGGAAATGTCAGATTGCACCTGCCAACAGTTAGTATTGCCTAGGTCAGAAATATATATATAGCAGCCCTTGTAGCTCACGGACGAATTAAGAGTATTGATTTAAGGAGCGGGAATATAAAGGGCGACCTTCGAAATATAAATTCTGATGAGAATTGGTTATACGCAACCGCAAAATAACACGAATTTATATCCGAATAAGCGCCATCAACGCGACATTATCGCTCTTAATTATTAGAGGAATAGTAGCAATAATACTCATAGGCCTAATTGACTCCAAACAAAAGACAGATATAATCCCTAAGTGTAATAATAAACCAGTGCCATGTGAAAAGCTTGGAGCCTAAAAATATAACCACAATAGTAATATACCACAGCTGAGTTCACCTTGAAGTCATTATATTAACTAATTCAACTCAAAGGGCATTTAAGAACGTAAGCTAAACAAAATAACTACAAGAAGAACGCAGAAGTCACATACCAAACAGAAAACATAGGTAGAGGGAACAAACCTACACACATACTATTATGTAAATAAAGAAATAAACATCCAAAACACAATACCGCAAAGCTGAGCTTGGTTATTTGTAACTATGGTAAAGCAAAACAAAATTTGTTGTGGGTAAAAAATGTAAAATTTCGTTGACGTTGGCATGCACTTTGCTAATTTCTAGAACGAGTGATATAGTCAACGTAGTTATAAAGAAACTAAAGCTCACATAAAAGATTATGCAAAAATATTAGGGTTATTATAAAAAGTATTTCTTCTTTTTTCAAGAACTGACGCGTGGCACTAATTTCGAAAATGAATTTGGTCGTAAAACTAGTCTCAAAGCCCACAAAGTAGTTGTAGTAAAAATATATTTGAGTGTAGTTTAGTGAAAATATTTTCATATTATCATATCGGCACAAAATGGCGGCTACTGGCTCACCTTCGGAATCAATTCGCTTTGCTTTGATCCCTTTGGTCTTCTTCTTATTCTTTACTGGCATGGACACCGGTTACGCGATTATAGCCGAATCAATAACAGCGCACCAGTCGTTTCTTCTCTTCGCTACGTGGTGCCAATTGGATATTCCAAGCGAATCCAGGTCCTTCTCCATCTGGTCTATTGGATTTTTACTTTTACAGCGTGAATGACTATTGCACAATCTCCAGTAAGAACTTCTTTTTACATTTTACCCCAGACCAGAAGCCTAGCAATACTCACACGAGATTCACAGGCGAGCTCAGCGATAGTATTGCCGATATGCTATTGGATTGAATGCTCGCCTACCTGAAAGGAGCTGCACATCGGCAGTAAGTTCTTTTATATTATTTTACTTTAATAATGATCACTTTTACCTGAAAAATAACTACAATATTTTACAGAAATCGCCCCTTTCAAGCTTTAACACATCATCGAAAAAGGTTACTGGGGCTCTCTTTAGCGAATTCTCCCATCCAGCTATATCTTTCCTGCATGTACGCGGCGGAACAAGCACCAATAGTAGTATCTTCAACGCAGTGGTCCAAGTTTTCAGATATGTATCTTAAGGAGAAGAGCATTTCAGCGTGACCCTATTTAGTCCCCTTCATATAACCCACTTCTTTGAGTCTGGAGTCTGATATCCACAGGCGCCATGTGTAGAATGTCATTACGTGCTATTGTTGAAGTAGTACGCAGTGCAAAGGAATATAAAAATCACTATTAGACATGCCTTCTTTGCTTTCTCCACAATATTTAGCTTCCACGAAAGCTTTCAACCCAAGTTAAGTCTCTGGTATTTCATCGTATTAACAGGTTGAACTTGTGAGCCTTGAAAAATGTGAAGGATATTTGGGTTTTTATACCCCCTGGTAAATACAATCACTTTCCTTTTACTTGTGTTGACGGCAACGCCGCTTGTATTCGCCCAATCGGATACCACGCTGAGGTACTCTTGGATTAGTTCGTAGACTTCAGTTAGAAAGTTTTCTTTAACCATTAGAGGGACGTCATTAGCGTAGATTGTCACCATAGAGACTTGTTCTCCGAATTTATTAAATACTTTAGTTAGTATCCAAAGTTGGTCAGAAAAAAACTGCAAAATACCAAATCGCAAACGATTTAGAAACTTGCGGAACTCTAAAGTAAAAATATCTCTAGTTTAGAACCCATCCTAATTTACTTCAGTAATATTTGTATGCTCTTACTTATGCTCTAATCCTCATTAGTAAACAAGAATACAGTAAGAGCTTCAAGAAAGCAAGGAACAGTCGAAGAAATAGTTGCAGCAAAAATAGCAGTCAAAGCACACAAAATGAGCAACAGGCCCACCGGAGAAGCGACTTAGCGCTCGTGACGCTGCTTTACCCAGACAGGCGACCACCCCGAACACCGACCACACCGCATTACAATCAGCGCAACCAACTGAAATGCAACAAAACCGCAATCGTCGAGTAATGATAATAGCAATTGTTGCAACAGCTGCGGCAACGTTTGTATTTGTTGTTGGTTTTTAGCCTTTTCGTTTTCTTCCTTCTTTACCTCGCATTGACGATGTGGATAACGTTGGCGATAAAAGTCATCAGCGCTGAGTAATCACTTTCGGTCTCAGGTTGCACCTTTTAGAGTAATTAAAAATGCAAGGCAAAGCAAATCAAAAGAGCAACAAGCTGTGTGCCAACAAGAGTTGTAAATAAAACAAGAACAATACTACAATAACAAGCTTTAAAAATGCATCCTAGTGCACGTGTAATGCTTACGGCAAGAGAGGACGGTCGAACACTGAGCGTAAAAAATTACAAACGGAGCGCAAAGATTGTGGAAAATGTGCTGGGCCACAAGTTATGCGAAAAGAACAACGATAGCAACTTTATATAATGAAGAATATGTAAAGGGTGATTTTTTAAGAGCTTGATAACTTTTTTTAAAAAAAAAACGCATAAAATTTGCAAAATCTCATCGGTTCTTTATTTGAAACGTTAGATTGGTTCATGACATTTACTTTTTGAAGATAATTTCATTTAAATGTTGACCGCGGCTGCGTCTTAGGTGGTCCATTCGGAAAGTCCAATTTTGGGCAACTTTTTCGAGCATTTCGGCCGGAATAGCCCGAATTTCTTCGGAAATGTTGTCTTCCAAAGCTGGAATAGTTGCTGGCTTATTTCTGTAGACTTTAGACTTGACGTAGCCCCACAAAAAATAGTCTAAAGGCGTTAAATCGCATGATCTTGGTGGCCAACTTACGGGTCCATTTCTTGAGATGAATTGTTGTCCGAAGTTTTCCCTCAAAATGGCAATAGAATCGCGAGCTGTGTGGCATGTAGCGCCATCTTGTTGAAACCACATGTCAACCAAGTTCAGTTCTTCCATTTTTGGCAACAAAAAGTTTGTTAGCATCGAACGATAGCGATCGCCATTCACCGTAACGTTGCGTCCAACAGCATCTTTGAAAAAATACGGTCCAATGATTCCACCAGCGTACAAACCACACCAAACAGTGCATTTTTCGGGATGCATGGGCAGTTCTTGAACGGCTTCTGGTTGCTCTTCACCCCAAATGCGGCAATTTTGCTTATTTACGTAGCCATTCAACCAGAAATGAGCCTCATCGCTGAACAAAACGTAAAGCGCGAAACACATTTCGAACCGAACACTGATTTTGGTAATAAAATTCAATGATTTGCAAGCGTTGCTCGTTAGTAAGTCTATTCATGATGAAATGTCAAAGCATACTGAGCATCTTTCTCTTTGACACCATGTCTGAAATCCCACGTAATCTGTCAAATACTAATGCATGAAAATTCTAACCTCAAAAAAATCACCCGTTAAATGGTAAGGCGATAAATTCTACTACTTGCATATATGTTATAAGTTCCGCTGACTTTCAGGGTTTTAAAATTTAACGTAGAACTTAAAACAGTGAGAAGATATCAGCATGATTGCGTCACTGTCTTGCTTTAGCGTGCGCTGAATCGCCTAGAATAATTGTTCAGTGAAAGGCTTCACTGGATAAAAATAAATTAGAAGTTTGCTACCTGTTTTAATATTTTAAATCAAAAATGAGTAAGGAATGTCAAAGTCGAGTATTGTATTCCCTCTCTATTTGAATGTTATGATGAGATGGAGGCAACAGAAGTTGAATGCAGACCTGTTTGAACTATTCTGCAGTGCATTAAGGGTACGAAATAGCGACGCGGCCCAATTGGCATCCGCAACAATTCGTAGAATAATACATCAGAGCACGATCAGTATATTGGTTCCATTGCCACGATGAAAAAACTCTGTCACTCAGCTAGACATCGCGTACAAGCTGAGCCAACAAAAATCACCTCAGAGAAGCCTTTAAAAGTCACGAACTGCTCACAAAACTTTTTCAGTACGTCGAAACTCCAAATTAAATAGCTGTAACATAAAAACGCTGGAGGATGAAGTCATGTGTAGAAGTTCACGCAAGTGAGGAAAGTTCTCTGGATAAGGACTACGAATTGAGGGCATACACCTGGAATGTCCGGTCCCTTAATTGGAAAGGGGCCTCTTCCCAGCTGGTTGATGTCCACGTGAAAATAAAGGCTGACATTAACGCCGTCCCAGAAATGCGATGGACAGGACAAGGACTCAGACGACCTAGTCATTTACTACAGTAGTCATATAAAGGAGCGCAAGTTTAGTGTGGGATTCGTGGTGAGAGAGAGACTCCGTCGTCTAGTACTATCAGTCACTCCGGTGAATGAACGTATAGCCACAATACGCATCAAAGCGAGGTTCTTCAACATATCGCTGATTTGCGGCTCCCCGACGGAAGAGAAGGACCATGCGACCAAAGATGCCTTCTATGAGCGCTTGGAGCGCACCTATTAGAGCTGCCCCCGCCACGATGTCAAAATCATGCTTGGCAACTGGAGTAGCTGATATCCCACTAAATGCTATGATGCATTCTATAACCTCAAAGCCTTACATGTGAGCCATAATGTATGCTTGCAGGACGAAGGACGAAATCAACTGTCGCAAACAGTCACATGAAATTCAAACTCTCTCGACATCCAGAATACATATAAAAGGGTGATCTATATTGAGGTTGTTTATTTTTTTGAAGAAAAAACACAGAAAGTTCCATTTTAATGAGAAACGTTTATTATCATTCGAAAAAACATTCTTTAGAATTAAATTTTCGAAGATTTGCTTTTTCAAATGTTGACCGGGGCTACGTCTCAGATGGTCTAGCCGCAATTTTCGATGTTATGGCAAATGATACGCATGATGTTTTGCTGCAAGCCCTGAATCGAAGCGGGATTGTCCACATAGACTTTCGACTTTACATATCCACACAGGAAGAAGTCTAACGGTGTGATATCACACGAATTTTGTGGTTAATCGGCCTTCCCAAAATGTGAAATTATCTGCTCACCGAAGTGCTCTATAATTAAATCCATTGATTGATGAGATGTGTAGGAAGTGGCGCCGTCTAGTTAAAACCAAATTTCACCGATGTGACGAGCTTAAATTTCAGGAATCAGTTAGTGGCTTATCATGGCGCGATAACGGTCATCATTGATTGTTACGTTCTCAATTCCACCGGCTCACAAACCAGATCAAACCGTTTTTTTTTTCTGGATGAAATGGCAGAATTGCCGCACCCGATGCACGAATTGACTCTGCACGGTTTTCGTGTACACTCTTAACTATGGTTGAGATGATCTATTAAAAAAGCCTGTTGAAGAAAGTACCTCTACTTGTATCACCCAATATATGTATTACTCCTTATATGTCTCGATTGGTATTTGGAATTATAAACAATCCTTAGAAAAAAAATTGAAGGGTGTTTTTTTTAGGCATTTGGGCACACAAAATAAAAAAATTAAACGCATAAAATGTAATGTTATGGCCAAGTGTTTTGCATTATTATAAATATAAAGATTTGCTCGTATGTTTTAAAAATTACTTTATGGAAGTGACCACTCAAATAATTTTCAGACGAGATGCTCAAGTTTCGACCACATTTTGCAGCAATGGGGGCCAAATGTCATCATCTGAGGTGTCAATTGTCTGAGCATACATGATACTTTACAGAGCCATACAAAAAAGTATGTGCCCCCTAGGCCCGCGAGTTAATGCACTAACTAAAAGTTTTTTACAAGAAATTGCCGCAAAATTTTCTCGAGATCGGAATTAGTGACCATCTCGTTTTTGACCCATTCACAAAGCATTCAAAGCGCTTGATGGTCGTTCGGCTTCACTTCTTGCACTAGTTGCATTTCATAAGCCCGCAAACAAATATCCTTCTGCAAAATTTACTTACACTGCGCGCGATCGCCAATGGACTCATTCGCGTCTTTTTCGATACTATGCTCCACAGAAGCAATACAGTCTTTGCAGCGTTCTATACGACGTTTTGTGGATGCGCATTATGCTCTGGAGTAAAAACGTGGCAAAACCGTTTCATGGTTGCTCGAATTATCGACTCTGTTGGGCAACGTAATATTCAATGTAGCACGAGAAATGGCAAATCAAACTGAGTACAAATCCAATCACACGTCTAAAACAAATAACCATTATTAAGCTTTGTAACAACATATTGCAAAATAGTATATGAACACTTAGCTGATTTATTCCTTTGTAACAATTCTGTTTTTCAGAAGTAGCATTAGACCGATCCTATCACTTTACACGCGTAAATCCGCCAAATAGAAGAACTCGAAGCTGACAAACAGATTTTTCGACTGCCTTCCCTGCAAGAGGCATGGTTCATAAAGGAGAATCAGCTAAGGCCATATTCGAAAATTTTCAGAATTTCTCTTTATTTGGAATATACTTATAAGAACATACATAAATACTGCCTTTGTAAAGTCGAGTGTAAGAGATTTTTATGTTTATTTTATTTATGAAAAGTTATTCAAACTGACATATTTCATGTCAAGAACACAAGAAACCAACAAAGATGAAATCTGTGAAATTAAGCCAGAAATTTAAATATGCAACATTTTCCAGAGCAGCAGGGCGGACCACCAGAGTATGTGCAATATACTATTTACATACTTATGTAAATATGCAAATCAACCTGTACAGTGTACGCACACCAACAAACTGAGACACAAAGTGCAAATGGCAAAGAAAGAGCCGAAAGTTTATAAGAAAATTAAGCAAGTATCAAACAAGCTTAAAGCAAAGTGCAGTCAAGTGCACCAACAGACGTGCCGACTACTGATCTGGCAAATCTCTTGAGTGCATGTGTACCGGCGTGGCTAACCGCAACAGAATGCTTTGGCTGTTTCCGAGTCTGCATGCAATGACCACCGGCAGCAAAGCACTTTTTGCGAGAAAAACTGTCTCTGTCCGTGTGTGTGTGTGTGCTGCTGTTGATGGCTGTCCGTGTGGCGGTGCAGAGCAATTTCATTTGCAACAACCACTGGAAGGCGCCACAAATGTGGTCAAAATATTTCTGTAAAATATGCAAGGCTTGCAGAACTTTGTCCGTCTGTACGGAATGATGTGCCTGCGAAACTACAGCCTTCGTTTCAGGTCAGGCAATACACATATGTGGACACTTGAAGATTTACTTTACATAAATGTGTACATAAATTCAAATAAATTCTCACTTTAAACGGCAAAGGATCGAGGCAGATGGCAATCCCAGAGGTCCTTCCATTATTTTATAATTTGCGCAAATTAATCGACTTTTTAAACGAAAGAGAAATGAAACAGGCTCGTTAGTTTAATTAACTCCAGATTCCTACTAAAAAGCAAGAGATGAAAGAAGAGAATACTAGACGGTCTAGTAGAGATAAGCACGTTATCATTTTTTGTATGTTGGGGTTTATATAAATATTACTTTTCATAAGTTGTAGAATAGTATATGTACAAGGTGTGTTCCAAAGTTAACAATTGAATCTAGCGCACCCTTGTGGCGCCATCTATATAGTATATCGACTAGTGCGTTAGAATCTGCTATCTTTATTGATTGTTCAGTGAGAAATTCATAACATTTCATTGATTGGAAGTGAAGTTATTGCGTTCTAAGTGTTAGTATGTTTGTCTTTTCGGTGCAAAAATGAGCTTCGAACAAAGAGCCAACATTGAATTTTGATTTAAAATTGGAAAAATTTTTACCGAAACGTTTCAATTGATGAAACAAGTTTATCGCGATGATTGCATATTCCATAGCAGAGTGCACGAGTGGCTTCAATATTTTCAAAGTGGTCGTGAGGACATAAATGACGATCAGCATGTGGGCCAATCAAAATCCGTGATCACCGGAAATTCCATCGAAACTGTGCGTGAATTCATCAAAACTCAGCCGAAATCATCATTAAAATTCATGAAAATGGAATTGAACATCACCAGTATCCAACATTCGAAGGACGATTATTTCACCTAAAATCAAATTTTAACCGCTAACCACTCCCCTACTCACCTGATGATACCGTGCGACTTCTGCCTTTTCGGAAAAATGCATTGTCCATGAAAGGAAAGCCTTATGCAGACGTAGAGGCCATTCAAAAGCCTTGCACCGGCGTACTGGCAGCCATACCGGCCAACAAGCTAAAACACTCGTTCGACATGCTTTTGGACCGTGCAAAAAGCTTTATTGAAGCAGAGGAGACTATTTTGAATAAAATTAATTGATTTTGCCGAAAAAACCATTTGTTCTGTTTAAGTCCTGTTTACTTTGCTGCTTTCGACAGCACGAAAAGCCTTTGTGCAGTGACGTCTGAATTTGGTATCCCCGCAAAACTAATACATTGAGCAACACCAAAAGCTCAGTCAGAATCGGGAAAGACCTCTCCGAGCCGTTTGATACCAAACGAGGTTTCAGACAAGGCGATGATATTGATATCATCGCACGCCCCGTTAGTTCTGCTTTCTCCAGACTAGACAAGGAAGCAAAGCGGATGGGTCTGGCAATGACGACTTGGCAGTCACGTCACTGTTGACAGTCATAACTTTGAAGTTGTAGATAACTTCGTCTACCTTGGAACCAGCGTAAACACCACTAACAATGTCAGCCTAAAAATCCAACGCAGGATAACTCTTGTCAACAGGTGCTACTTCGGTCAGAGTAGGCAATTGAGAAGCAAAGTCCTCTCTCGACAAACAAAAACCAAACTCTATAAGTCATTCATAATTCCCGTCCTGCTATATGGTGCAGAGGCTTGGACGATGTCAACAAAGGATGAGTCGACGTTGCGAGTTTTCGAGAAAAAGTTCGGCGAAAGATTTATGGTCCTTTGCGCGTTTTCCACGGCGATTATCGCATTCGATGGAACGATGAGTTGTACGAGATATACGACGACATTGACATAGTTCAGCGAATTAAAAGACAGCGGCTATGCTGGCTTGGTAATGTTGCCCGGATGGACGAAAACACGCCAGTTCTGAAAGTATTCGACGCAGTACCCGTCGGGGGAAGCAGAGGAAGAGGAAGACCTCCACTCCGTTGGAAGGACCAAGTGGAGGAGGGCCTGGCTTCGCTTGGAATATCCAATAGGCGCCACGTAGCGAAAAGAAGAAACGACTGGCGCGCTGTTGTTGACTTGGCCGAGTGTAACGAATTAGGTATAAACTGTTAAACTCGTAATGAAAATTATACATTCATACATTGATCTAAATCTATCTCCGGATGACCTGACGGTGCTGGCTGTAAAGAATGGCAAGAATGGAACACTACTTCTTGCATCCTGCTAAATGACCCGTGACGCCGAAGCTCTTACTATCAAACCTACGGTAGTTGGCAGATGCCGCTGAAAAAAGGCTCTGGGTGGTAAGCGCTGACGCCAATGCGGACCACACGGTATGGGGTACTAGAGATAACAAAGATGGAGATGAGTCATTATTGAACTTTATACTAATTAGCTACACACTTGGATAGACCGGAGAAATTATAAGAACCAAACCTGGCAAAAAGCGTTGACGTTCTGCACGACGTACACTTCAACTCGTATTAACAACAACTAGTGTTACAAAGGACCGATAAGTCTATGTATGACGTGATAGCCAGCTGGTGTAACCTAACATAACCTAGACAAAGGGTAACTTAGTGCCCTTGTAGTGCACTCACGCTTAAAATTTCCCTCCAGATAAAGTTTAATTCCCGTAGCTTTAATCGCGCTTTAACTTTATACTGTAAAGAGAAAACCATTTGGAATTAAATCATGGTTTTAGTCCGATTTCGATACGTCAAACAAATTTTTATTCATACCTGTTGGTAGGATGTATGAAATTTCACCAACGGTGCATGATTCTGCTTCTATTTTTCAACTTTTGTACGGTTTTACACGGGAATTTACCGTCTTATTTTTTATACCCTCTCAAAATGTTGCTGTAAAGTACGATTTTTTGTTCTATAGTTTTGTGAGACCTAAAACTAATTGATTCGATGAGACGAACGGAAAACTATTAAAGATATTCCAAGTTTGCTGGGAGCAAATATTTACTCTGACCGTGTGAAAATGGATAAATTCAAATAATAACCCCGATAACTCTTTCAGAAACAAGATAGACATATTAAATTCTACAAATAAGATGGTGCAAAAAGTCTCGTAGGAGCCGGTTACAAAGATGGACAATGGCAGTGGAATAGGCACGATTCGTCTTCTCAAGAGTAAAAGTTGTCAAACTCGGACAATAACTCTTCAAACCCTTAGATACCGAATATTTCTCCAGTACATATGGCTAAATTTTACGGAAAATTGCGATCAAACTGTGAACTTTATTTTTCAAACTTGAACACAATATTTCCTTGATAATAGTATGTATGTCTGTCTAAATTATACTTCACTTTGCTCTCATATACGGATTTTCACTCACTCGGTTGCCGTTAACCGTATATATCGATCTACATCTAAGATATCTTAAAAAACTATGACAACATATAGCTGACATACAAATTGTCCGATCGGGATAATGTTCTTGTGTTCGAAGCTTTTTCATCGATGTCATCATTTGGTATGGATTAGTATGCCCTAGGCAATGGTGTAACCTCCAAAGAAAAAGTTCAGATCGAGTCACTATAGCATATAGTTGCGATACAAACTAACCGATCATAGTAGCTTAATCCCTTGTATTTATATTTGTAAGTGTATTATAGCTTCGTTGCAACTGAAGTTCAACCACGCCCATAAAATATTTTTCCATTCATTTCTAATATTTTGTTTTCAGTTTCCAATGGGTTTCAAGCTTCTTTGATTTCTTTCCTTTTTTACCATTTTCAAAGGCACTGGTCTGTTTTGAGATATTCCAGTCAAAAGTATTAGAGCTGATGTTTTTTAAAAATTCCCAAACAAACTGTATTTAACTGAGTCCGTGAATTGAAGCAATTTTGAAATGTGGCTGCTCTCTCTTTTTATCTGCAGGCAAATGTGAGAGTTGTGCAATCAAAGTTTGACACAGCTTGATGAAGAGGTACTAAGTGAATAGCCTCACTTATGAGCACAAAAACAAAAATGTAATCGAAGTAATTACTTCAGGAAATCACACGAATTTGAAAATTAAATGTCAGAACAATTAAATAATAAAGAGATGAACTGTAAAACACAACGCAATGAAGAAAGTAACCAGCAAAGCAAACAAAATTTTTGCTCGAAAACTTCTCAAATTGCAAACACACACATCCCCTCATATATGTATATTGGCGCTCTGATGCGAAAAATCAACATGCACACACACATATTAAAGAGAGTGCATTTAATGAAGTAGACTTTCGCACACTGCAGTTAATTTCCTTCGCACGGCAATCGTGTGTTCGTGTGCGTGCATGTGTGTGGGTGTGCCTGTGGAAATATTTGATGTTAGCGTATGCTCAAAAGTTATGCAAAGTTTGCACTCCACACACACACACGCACGCATGCACGCACACGTCAACAGACGCTGCTCTGCACTTTTTTATGCTCGGTGAAGTGTCGTTAAGAGTTTTTGTTGAAAGGACACCGCAGCTAAAGCTTTGATGGCTGCTGATACAAAGGAATGGAGAGCAAAGGAAATAGCTAAAAGTCTAAAAGCAGCAAATATTTACACGCCCACACACACACACACACACACCGCCCCAACTGCGAGTGCATATGTGTAGGCGTGCTAAAAGTGCACTCTTGGTACGAAGGAGGATGGAACAGAACTGCCAGGTGTCACTGTCAACAATGACATGCTGAAGTAGCACGCCACCATAAGTGTGAGCGCGCACAGTGTGGAAGGAGCAAGTGTGCACTCGTGACAAAAGAACGACAAGCAAAAAGTTAATAATGAAAGCGTAAGTGAAATGTGCGGCAAAAAGAAGCAGTGTGCTGGAAAAGCGAAGAGCAAAGCATATGAGAGATGCAAGTAAAAGTGAAAGAAGAGCAGCTGTAAAGATGATTGGCGAAGCTGAGATGCTTATAAAGTACTCATAGCCGGCCAACTGGTTAGTTTGTGGTAAGTCACTCAGCTGTCCATCCCGACATCATGCAGCAGAACAACAACCACAGTAGCGACGTTGCATTATTGACAACTTCATCATGCCAAGGAAGTGCAGACGAATGCCGCACAATAACCGAAAATTACATGCATACATATACGTACTCGTATATATATGTATATATACCATTTATTAATACGAGTGCGCTCCGATAAGTACTTTGGCCTGCAAAATAAATAGGAATATTTTGAAAAAAACGACAACTTATTCCTCAACATTGTCTCATTGTTTAGCTCACTACAGTAGATCCAGCGATGATCCAACGTTTAAGACCCGTAAATACCTTAAGCAGTCTAATATAATATGTGTTTTCTATAAGTATATAAATTTTGTATCCTTCCAATAACCTGCAAAATTCGTCTAAGTTTCTACTCAACGAGTTCATTTTTGGAACAAAGAGAAGAATGTACGCAACCAAGTTTGAAGAATAGTGTGGCTGGGACAGCACTTCGTATTGAACCAATTTGACTGTGTAGTCGGTAAAAAATCATTTTTCTCTCCGCAAGATGAAACCAATTTTCTGCAATGCGGAATCAAATCGAATAGTGGATTTCTATAACTTTTTTTTCTTCTTCAGGCAGTCAAGGAAAAACCTTGTGAATCTCAGAAAACGTTCGTCATTACTTTTTCGGCCGATAGCACACTATTCGCTTTCTTCGGAATAGGTTCAATGGAGAAATCTACTATTTCTTTGGTTTTTTTGTTTCTATTCCAGTGGATCCATGTTGTTTTGCACTGTTTATACCCGGTACACATGGCATCGACCCGTTGCATGAGCAAAATACTTCATGCAGCATTTGACCTATTCGACCTTTTGATCTCCGACGTGCGACTACCTTGAAGCTCAGCAGAACTATTTTTGACGATCGCTATTGAAAAAAAATATTGCTCGTAAATAGCATCCAAGCGCTCTTTGAGTTCTCCTAAAAGGGAAATTTCCAAAAATAGAATCAAATTTGCGACTTTACGGCTCACCATCGTATATACACCATATGCACGTATGCAGCAATATTTTCAAATATTAATATGTGCATACATAGATATATACCTGAAAGTTATATACGGAAAAGTTGCAGCAAATAAAATAAAATTTCCTGCCAGCTAAATTAATGGCAAAGAGGATGCCAGAAAAGGGGGAGAGATAGAGCACCGAAAGCTGTACAATATAAACCAGTGTGGATTGCACCTGGAGATTATTTTCTGCAGGTAGTCTGTTGTGCGAATTGAGCATTTATAAGGCACAGACCTTGTCGCTGGCGCTGTCATGTGAATGTGTACGAACGGAAATTGCAATCATTGTCAACAAGGTTGCCAACAAAAGTTGTAACAAAGGTACGGACAGAGAAATTTCAACGAAAGTAACATCAGTGCAGTGCAAAATATGTTGCAAGAATGTATTGTCGTTATTACACACAATCTACGTAATTCAATTAAATATGTATCGGTGCAATATGTGAGGTAAAACTTCTGGGTATATACATATAAGTATGAAACATGTGCATTCGCATCCACAAATGTTGTGTAGTTAAGAAGCATGGCCGAGTAATTGCACCGAACAATTAGAGGCGCACAAAACTGAAGCCAACTAATGTTAAATACAAGTATAAATATACTAGTAGCTGAAATGATTATAGCAAGTTTACTCGGAGCTTTAAAAGAGAAAATATTATTACCTGAACAGGATATATAAGCTGTCAGTAACGGAAACGTCGGAGATTCTGCATTATATATACATACATAATATAATATAAGTATTAGAAGCGGGATCGATTTAACGATGTTCGCCTGGCGGAAACTAGCTCCTCAGTTTTTAAGATATCGATCTGAAAGTTCGCACGCATTCTTTTCTCTCTCAATATATCGAAAACTCTGACTTCGAATCACTGTAGCACATAGCTGCCCTATAAATAGACGGATTAAAATCAAGATACATACAGGGTGGGCCCAAATAACTGTCGCGCTTTATTTTTTGTAGAAAAAGTTTATTTTTTGATATTTTGAGCAATTAAACAATTATATTTATTATAAAGACTGTTGGCTTACATTAGGACTGCTTAAGTTCAAATCGTTCACCTTTGATTTTTTTTACCAACTTCAAACGTTTCTGAAAACTATTGCAGGCGGCATGCACCACTTCATCTGGAATTTCGTCCCAAATTTTGATTAAAAGACGCTTTAATTGATCCAATCTTATGTTTTCCAAATTTTTTAATTTGTCAAGCATGTATCCCCATATACTGAAATCCAATGGATTCAGATTCGGAGAAGATGGAGCCCATTCATCAATCGGAATAAAGCATGGCATATTATCCTTGCACCAGCGCTGAACAATTCATGCTTTATGAGCCGGAGCAGAGTCTTGCTGGAAACAATATGGTTCGTTGCCGAAGAGCTCAGATGCATGAGGGTAAAAATGATTGACAAGCACTTCATCCAAGTAATATTGTGCACCTTTCTCAATAAAAAGGAGCGGGAGGTTGCCTTTTTTGGTAATGGCCCCCCATACCATGACAGACGTTGCGTTTTGATATCTCTGAACGGGGATTGTGACTTTTTTGCAATATGAATAATTTTTTATCAGAGAACACAATATTGCAACTTGCATGCCGTTGAAGCAATAAACCACTTCTTTCCCGTCGCATTTTCTTCTGACGCTCCGTAAGGCCATTAATCCTCTTCCTTTTGTAAAATTTATGTCCCAAGTCCTCTTTTAAAATATTTCGGATGGTTTTTCGGCTCACCTTCAGCTCTTTGGCTGATCTAGCACAATTTCGCCTTATCCTTTCACGCACATTCTTCACCAGCTCAGGTGTTCTTATACTTCTTTTTCGTCCAGATTTTTTGGATATTTTAACACTTCCAGTTCTCTTAAATCGAGCCACAGTGCGTTGGACAAATCTCCGGTTTACAGCAAAGTCTTTCAGCAATTTAACAATTTCGCCTGTCGTTTTGCCTTGCAAATGTAATTTTTGCACTAAGTCTCTTTTTGCTTCCATCACTCACAAATTTTAAGAACTACTGATCAGGTCAAAAAAGTACTCAATTAATTTCACAATAAAATAAGAAACACAAAAATATTACGGTAACAAAATTCTGTACACTTCCGCGAACATAACGTTGCTTCGAAAAAGTGCGACAGTTCGGGCCCACGCTGTACACATCTTCGTAAGGACATTTTTCCTTATTAAAGACTCTAACACTGGTGTCTTGAAAGTTTTTTTTTTTTATCTCAAACAAAGTGCCTAGAAATAACTAACAGAACGTTTTCCATTGGATGCAAACTGTTGGCAGGTTACATTTTCAGATTCAATTAAACATAGGTGTAGGTTAAATTAGGTATTATTGACGGTCTGTCATGCCACGCATAGACCTACTGGTCCTTAGTAATGCCAAATAGCGGTTCACTTTAATTCGAGCAGAAGAATGCACAATACATGAGAGCTTTTTGTTACCTTTGAAAGCGACTTAATATCTAATTGTCATAATTCGTCTAGTCGCTTGAACTGCTCCTAGATATCTAAGACGAGTTCTAGACGAGGCTAGTCGGAAGTATAGGTGTTCCTTTATGTATTGTCGTTACTAATACCAATCCGGCTCGCATGTAATTAATGTAAGTTGTAGCCTGTCATAAGGCCAACTACATTCCCGCAGTCCTTTCGAAAACGTATAAGTAAAAAGTATGCCTATTTTGTTTGGTTCTTTCGCACATTATATTGGCAATCCTCCATTTCCTGTTACCACTCAATCTCACACAAATCCGTCTGTCAGCTATTTCTGAAAATTCATTACGTATCGTTTTCAGGATCTTACTTATTTTTACACCCTTTGAAGATATTGCTCCAGAGGATAATAGTATTGGACAATGGGCGTGGCACCGCCACCTTTTAGGTAAAATCAGATATTTCCGGATAAACCAATTTCAAACAAATTTATATTGTATTTTTTAAGAAAATACTCACAATCGGTCTACAACCACAATTGCGATCATAAAAAGTTGGTATTCATCGATCTATATTGCTCTCGACGATAAGGGTGTCACGAGCTTCATTTCATAAGAAGTAAAAATATAGTATAAAATGCCATAGCTAAAGCACTAAATTAAGATATAAAGCTGTAATTTGGTACAGAGAATCGCAGTAGCAAGGGCAGTTGTGGGTACTTTTAAAAACTACTAAAAGCGCGAAAATTCAATAACTAAATAAGCCAGAGATATTAAATTGTTTCACCAAGAGGGCATATGCGAGCTTCATGAGAGCCCGTGTAAAAACTGGACGATGAACGTGGCACCCTGGTAAAATCCCATTTCAGGGGACCAGACCCACCGATTTTGACAAAATTTAGTAGGTGGCATTTTTATACTCTCGCAACAAAGTTGCTAAGGAGAGTATTATAGTTTTGTTCACATAACGGTTGTTTGTAAGTCCTAAAACTGAAAGAGTCAGATATAGGGTTGTATATACCAAAGTGATCAGGGTGACGAGTAGAGTTGAAATCCGGATGTCTGTCTGTCCGTCCGTCCGTCCGTCCGTACAAGCTGTAACTTGAGTAAAAATTGATATATCATGATGAAACTTGGTACACGTATTTCTTGGCTCCATAAGAAGGTCAAGTTCGAAGATGGGCAAAATCGGCCCTCTGCCACGCCCATAAAATGGCGAAAACCGAAAACCTACAAAGCGTCATAATTAAGCCATAAATAAAGATATTAAAGTGAAATTTGGCACAAAGGATTGCATTAGGGAGGGGCATATTCAAACGTAATTTTTTTGGAAAAGTGGGCGTGGCCCCGCCCCTACTAAGTTTTTTGTACATATCTCGGAAACTACTATAGCTATGTCACCAAATTCTAAAGAGTCGTTTCCTTCAGGCATTTCCATATGCAGTTCAAAAATGGAAGAAATCGAATAATAACCACGCGCACCACCCATACAAAGGTTATGTTGAAAATCACTAAAAGTGCGTTAACCGACTAACAAAAAACGTCAGAAACACTAAATTTTACAGAAAAAATGGCAGAAGGAAGCTGAACCCAGGCTTTTTTTTTACATTGAAAATGGGTGTGGCGTCGTCTATTTATGGACCAAAAACCATATCTCAGGAACTATTAATCTAATTAACTTTATAGCAAAATAAAATATAAATAAATGACGGATAATGAAATCTCGATTATTACTTTATCATGCGAGAGTATAAAATGTTCGGTGACATCCGAACTTAGCCCTTGAAATGTGATATTGTGAAAATAGACGAGATTGGACAACAACCACGCCCACTTCCCATATAGCCCAACTTTAAATTCCTCTCGATTATTTCACTTTCCAATACACAAATAAAGATGTAATTAATTAAACGGAATAAAATTTGTGTTATAACGGTATGTCTGCATGTCCAAAATGGGTTGAATTGGACCAATACTCCCTTAGACCCCATATACTTAATATAAACATTTTCGAAATTCGGGGTGACTTTGTACCGCAAATATCAGCCAATATGTGAGTTATCTCATTGAAAATAAGAGCGCTTGTTTTATTAATAAGACTGTATCTTTTTGTCTAAAATAGATAAAAAAAAAACTTGGCCTATCAAGATTTTCGAACATTCGGCTGACTTCACTCTACATGGTTGGTTTTACACCTTATAGTATTTCCCTCTCTCTCTCTCTCTCTCTCTCTTGCAAGTTGCAAGAGTATAAAATGTTCGGTTGCACCCGAACTTAGCTCTTCCTTACTCGTTCTTTATGAACTTCATACTTATTCGCAAAATCTAATTGAATGTGCAGAGGATGAGATAAATCATATAACGGATGTGTATAGTATATTATAATCGTGACTCCCAGATAGAGTAGAGTACATTAATAATTATCAATTGCGATTGCCACGTGTTTGTTGTTTTAATCCGTCATGGCGTGAATTTCCCATCCTTCTGAAGCTGACCAATATCTGAAAATAAACTTACGAAATTCACCCTCGGCTATCAATATTCATCTTAATTGCAGCAGAATTCAAGTATGGTTCGAACTTTTATAACTTTTCTAGTAAAAGTGAATGTGAAGCGAAATTATCTTTTCTAAGTAAAACTTATTTAAATGAATTTTTAATGGTTAGCTTAACTTCAAAAGCTAAAGCTTATATCCTAGCAGCGATTTCCATACTTGAACACTTATAAAATTCTAGCTGCTAGAACATAATAAAACCGTATTCTCTTATGCCAAATCGTGCTTCCTACCTGCAAAGTCTCAATAAACCATCGGCTCAATTTAAGGGTACTCAGTTTACCAGCCTGCACTTTCAATCTCGAATAGCCAATTAGTACACTCACTCGGTCAATCGGCATTTCCCGCAATATCATAAAAATCAATCGAAGTGGTAAATTATTTTAAGAGAATTTGATAGAACATTTCCTCTTAATGACCGCCAAAGCTGAAAATAAACTTTCATAATAAACTCCATGATTGACAAAGGAAAGCCTTTCAATAGCTTCATTGTTGAAGGAGGGAGCAAAGGGGCAGAACACTGCCTTGGCAACTTTAATAGAACCGCAGAGACAAAGCAGGCGTAAACCTCCAACTGTTCGCTGTGCGAGTACGAGTGTGGGCGCACGTGTGGGCGTTGCATTCCGAATGTGCGCCGAAGTGTGGCAGTTAAAGCTGCAGCGTGCCGAGCAACAACTCGTCGACAGGAGTAAGGAAGCGCAAAACATAAAATAGAAATAAATAATTATACATGTGTATCGAGGTGGGTTTACATGCTTGCCAAACAGTTAAGCGCCACAATTGAGTGCCCACTTGCACGGCTCTTGTTCGTCTCACGCTGCCCACACTTGCGCCAGGACCGCTTCGCTCGTAACGCTTCAATGCACGTACTACAGTAGGAAATATTTTATTAGCTTGAGCATGTCGTAAACGTAAAATGCTTTGATGCACTCACACACACACACACACACATAGACACAGACACTCACAAGCACAAGGACACAGCTGCATTCACTTAAGCACTTAAGTGCGTATGTATAGTTGAAACAATCGTATGGAGTTAATTACGACCGGTCGAAGCAATTGAATCGGAAAGCACACCAGCCGGCAGTCAGAGCGAACTGGCCATCAATGAGCGCATCTGCTCATCGCTTCACCCGCTTGCAGGGCTGCGGTGCAGTCGTTAACAACTGTACTTCGGTTTCTTTTAAATGTTACTCCCTTTAGTGTATGGCTGTGCTTGTGTGTGTGTGTGTGTGGGGGTAGCCACCGTGTTGTGAACTTGAGCGTCAACTCGTCGCAACCAAAGTCACAAAGTCGCAACTGTGCTTCAATCTGCTCTTATTTTGTATATGTGTGCGTGTGTATGTGCGGATACATGTGTCTGTTGGCAGGCGGTTGACTGGTTCTTTTGTGCGGGTCCACGACAATTTTCAGTCTTCAGGTGATACTGGCACAATTCCACAATTGTTGTTGCTAACTGTTTTTGTTGCTGTCGTTGCGGGCAACAGCTTATTGCTTGAGCAGTCAACTAAAACCGTAAACTCTTGGCCACAGTTAAATGAAAATGGCAATGGCCGGCGTTGACGTTTCCATTCGCCAAACCACTTAAAATGAAAACATTTCAATTGCGTCGGATCCTATGGTCAAATGCTATGCTTTGTGTCTGCTTCGCTTTATGTATCGTTAACTTGATTGCTTCTCAGCTCTTTTTGGCATTGCTTCAGCTGCAGACAAATTGTCTTACTGCTTGAAGGAGCTTCCGCAGGCTTGGTGTCTGCATGTATATGGTTTCTTATAACCATCTCGCAATGAAATCGCGAAGTTGAAAGTTGAAATTCTTTTTAGTAACTAGAACGGTTTCAGCGACGAAAAGACAGTGACTTTAAAATATGGGTTAGAAAATTGTTGGTATAAATACAGCAAATCAGCCACGGCTTTTGAAATAAAATACTAAGCTTTTTTAGCTTGGCTCTTTCATATTGTAACTACATAACTGTACATTTTTTTAATTGTAAATGTATTGTAAAAAACGAGATGTTAACAAATTGTTCAAGTAGATTGATCTAAATTCCTCGTTTGAGTCAATTGAGGCGACTTTATTACTCAAATGACTTGATACCAGAATAATATCGACCAAGAGCAAACTCTTTCTGCAGAAGTACAATGTATTGTTGGAATTTATAAAATTATAATACTTGATAATAAATATGTCAATTAAGACAGATTATAATCACACAAATGATTCAATGGCTATCAATTGTTTTGAGAGGGCTTAACAATGTTCCTGCCTTACTTTTGGTTGAATTTCAGTAGTGATGCACAACGTACGAAGTATTATTCAAGCCAAAGGAAGTTCGTACCAACAACTTCTAATTCCAGGACGAAAAGGTCTTAATTAACCACTCTATAGCATTACCTATTGACTGTAACAAGGAAGAGACCCTCCAGAACATACACAAGAGAGCTCATGTCCGCCTTTCACCTTGGAGGAAATGATCACGGCAGCAAACAAGTCCAAAAAAGCCCCTGGTCCTGACGGGATACCAGTGGAAGTGTTAAAGCTAATCGCTATGGAACGCCCGCACTTACTGCTATCCTGAACGAGGGCATTTTCCCAGAAATATAGAAGAGGCAGCATCTGACCCTAATAAGCAAAGGCAAAGGAGACCCAGGAACACCATCAGCATACCGACCTTTATGCCTGCTAGACACAGCAGGAAAGCTATTAGGAAGACTGTTGAAACCCCGCATCATAGCCGCCATAAACGATGCTGGAGGCCTATCAGAGGGACAACATGGCTTCAGACCAGGCAGGTCCACCATCGGAGCCATGGAAGACGTCGTGCGCAGCGTGGAGGAAACTCATCGAAAGAACAACTTCTCGAGGCCAATAGTCCTCCTCGCAACAATTGACATACGAAATGCTTTCAATAGCGCAAAATGGGAAAATATGATCGACGAAATGGTAAGTCGCTTCAAAACGCCCTTCTACTTGATGAAAATGATACGAAGCTATCTTAAGGACAGGGAACTATTGTACGATACGAGTGACGGCCCACAAAGTAAGGAAATAACCTCTGGAGCAGCGCAGGGATCAATACTTGGACCAAATCTATGGAATGCCAGCTACGATGGAATTTTAAACGTTGAAATGCCTGACGATTGCTACCTCGTTGGCTACGCAGACGATATCGCCGCCGTCATAACCGCGAGTAATACCGACATGGCCAGGCGTCGACTGACACAAGTTATGATACGAACACAGACATGGTTTAACTCACACGGCCACAGCCTAGCTGCTGAAAAAATAGAACTTATCCTGCTCACTAGGAAACATATCCCGCTAGAGGTAAACATGCAAGTTCATTCAGAAACTATTAAAACGACGAAAACCCTAAAATACCTTGGAATAAAAATGGACAACAAATTGACGTACTGGGCTCAAATCCAACATGCTGCAAAAAAGTCAGCCAATATAACTATGGCGCTATCAAGACTCATGGCAAACACCGGAGGCCCACTTGCAAGTAGATGGAAATCGCTTATGGACACAACACAGTCAGTGCTACTATACGGTAGCGAAATATGGGCCGATACATTAAATGCAGAACATAGACGGAAAGTGCTTGCTAAAGTGCAGAGAACAGCAGCCCTGAGAGGCGTACCTTGGCGTACCGCACTGTATCCGAATCCGCAGTGCTAGTGGTAAGCGGCGTCATCCCAATCGACCTTCTCGCAAAGGAGAGAAGACAACTATGGCTATGGAAGAAAGACGAAATAGAGATACACATGGCCACAAGACAACAGGCGAGGAAGCAAACTCTTGAAATCTGGCAAGATCGGTGGACAAGGGAGAGCAAAGGAAGATGGACCGCCAAACTGATTAAAGAAATAGAAAAGTGGCACAGTAGAAAACACGGCGAGTTAAATTACTATATAACACAGATGCTGTCCGGTCACGGGTATTTCCGAAAATACCTAGCAGCGAAAACTGGAAAATAATTGCCTCGTACGTGGAACATGTTCTGCGCACTAAAAAAAGATACATGGACGCGGACTCCCAATAGAAGACGAGCCAAATAGCTTGATGCTGGCTACAAAATCGTAGGCATCCCTGGACGCAAGGAGAGTAGAAATTGACCTGTAATGGCTCCATCTTGGAAACCTTGCCCTGAAGTAAAGCGAAAGCGGTCCCGGGTTAGGGGAAAAAATTCCATGATAGAAGGGGGGAGTGTTTTAGTGGGTACACCACTCACATAGGATGACGATCCTTATATGGAGCGAAGGCATTTTAAACCCTCCTTACGGCCTAAAAAAAAAAAAAACATGAAAAACAAAAATTGACTGTAACATTATGGCCTCATAGAGCACATCAAACAGTGACTTTGTGAGGATGTAACGGAGTCTGAACAACGGCAAGTGGTTTACAGGGTTTGTCCGAAAAGTAATAGGACTGATTTTCATCCGCCGCGACAATACTTCGTAGCATGCGCGCGTCGTTAGATTCCGTAGAACCCGTTTCTAGCTAACGAACGAGCGGCTGGTCAGTTGTCTCTGAGCACTTGGAAAGTCAGTACAAATATTTTCGCGCGACGTGTTTCTGTGAGTAGCGCAAGCCGAAAATGCAGCGTTCGTTAGAGCAAAAGTACGCGATTAAATTCTCTGTGAAGCTTAGTAAATCTGTGACAGAGACGTTTGATATGATCAAACAGGCTTACCCACATGTTGCTTTAGCAAGAAGTAAGGTGTTTCGGTGACACCATGCCGTTTTGGAGGGCCGGGAAGAGTCGTTGACGAAGACCGTGCTGGGAGACATGCGACTTCGACAAACACCGATAATGTGATTCGTGTACGCAAAGTTTTGAACTCAGACCGTTGAAGAAGTATTCCTTTAATTGCCTAGAGTTAAACTTATCAAAATCTGTGGTTCATGACATTGTGACGGAGCACTTGAACATGCGCAAGATGTGCGCGAGAATGGTTCCAAAAGGCCGGCATCCCAACGCTTCCGCAGTCATCCTACAGGCCAGATATGGTCACCCCGGACTGTGGTGAGATGCCTAAACAAACAATCCCTTCCATGAATCGATACACATATTATTTTAGGCCTAAATTTTGTACAAATTGGCTAAAATATTGTAGTTACAATAATTGTATTGGATCCAAAGCATACTGGTAGAATCCAAATCTCCTATAGAGTTGGCGTAAGAAGACAATCAATACATTTGCGGGTACAGTCTTTCCAGAGAGCTGCAACGAGTATGATAAAACCAGAACAAACACTCGTGCCAAAAACACAATCAAATGAATTCACTTCAGCATTGACAACATTGTTGATCAATTCGAACAATCTATTCTTCGGCAATCGTATCATGTCAGTTCATAGCGTTGCAACGATTGTTTGAATCGATGCGAAACTTTTTTTATTTGCGTAAATCGATGAGTAAAACTATAAGTACAGCAAACAACAACAATTTTCTGCTGGACTGATATGAATCATGTGTGACAAAAAATGTTCAGCTTTGAAAATGTGCGCATGTTACAAATTTTCGATGCGTAAGCAATGGAAATTCCATCGAGTACGTACAGCCATACGTACATGTTGTATGTATGTACTCGATGGAATATCCATATATATAACACATGTATAATATTTGAAATAAAACTGAAGTGCACGTGTAAATCAGTGTTTTGGGGATGATATACAAACCGAACGCTGTCGATCATTTCAATCATTGAAGCATAAGTTTGCATCACTTCGGGTATTTCTGCTGATGCGGACGATCATAAACAAATCAGGTATAAGCTGATCGCTAGTTATTCGCTTCGTGTACATGAACCGAACTGACAGAATCAGACAGAATGATGGATCAGTACTTAAATATAAACAAAAATTTATTACTCGTTGCAGTTCTCTGTGTCTTGCCTAACCCTGCTCTCTTTAATAAAAAAATTATTGATACAGATTATATATTAAACGCTTGACATTTTCTGTTCTTGTTGTAAATATTCCGTTGATATTAAATTTTAGCAGACGAACAAGTAAAGTCAACATAAACTTGTACTTACATACATTTATAGTTATTACAAATATACTACCGAAGTAGTTGCCCGCGGTGCCAAGCATCCGGTTAAGCCTGCCACTCAACCATAAGAACACACAAACCCACAAGCCCCTTCGTGTTTACTGTTTCGCTGTTCTCTCCGTCACTCACCACTTATTAATTTTATTACATTTTATATATTTCGTATTTCGCTTTATGCCTGTGCCAATTACAGGTCCTGTTTCCTGCATTATTTGCTTCCTCTCGATGCCACACTTCAATGCGCGCTTACCCTCCTCAGCGCCACCTTTGAACTGCTGTCTCAGCTCCTTTTGAGCAGCCGGCAGAGTTGCAGAATAAATCACCTTACCCTTCCATACTTCTGCCACTTTCACTATTCGCTTTTATTACTTGCTACCGACACCCGTCGCCGTCGTGCTGGCTGCTTAATCCCGCTTACCGTGTGCCGCACTTCAGTGGCGCCATTCACTTGAACCGCTTAGCGTGCTCACGAACGTCTTACACATCTTCCTGAGCGAAATTTTAAATGATTTGTGTTTTTTAATTAGCTGCAAAATCCACTTTTGTGTGATGTGCATTTTCAACGTGTTACTGCTGCAGTCCAATGTTGGTTTTACCGCACGAGCGTTGGCATTGCCTTGGCAGCCGCCACCAACGAAGTGCGCTGTTACATTTACAACTTTATTCTACTGCGCTTTTCTGTGTCCTTTTTTGTTTTTGTGTGTGTTTTTTTATGACTTTTTTCGAATGCTCTTTCTTTGCACTTTATATTTCATGTTTCGCTTCCTCCTTCAGAGACCGCACCAACTTGCCGCGCAGCAGCTGCCTCGTCTATTTGCTTATCTTTTAACTTTAGAGCTGTTTACGCTCGCTGCCACCTTTACCGTTACTAGCGCTACTGAGCAGGTGTTTTTTAAGCTCTAAAGTGTAGCTGCTTAACTTCACTCTTGCTGAGATCGTAATTTCTGCATGTTACATTGAGCTTTGCAATTCAACCGCAAGTCTCCACAATCCCCCATTACTAGAAAGGCACCAACACACACCTACACGTGAACGCATCCACATAGAAATTTGGCGAGAAAAAATACGTTGCAATAAAATAAAGTGTTGCTAATTAGTCGTAATCGCATTATAGCATATGTTAAGAAATTTGTTGTGGTTAAGAAGAATTCTTGCACTGTGCTGACGCTGATTTGAGCGCTTCCACATTTCGTGCGATTTTTCTTTTGCTTCCAGAGAAACGTAAGCTGAGCGGATTAAGAGTGATTTTTGCGTAATTAGCTTTGGAAACTCTGCGAAGACGCATAAGCAATTTGAAGAAGACGACTCATTTGAAATTGGAATCACTTTATATGCGCTCGAAAGTCATTAGTCCAATTATATGTTTTGGGCATTTGAATAATCTTTCCAAAGGTGGCCACATCAGGCAAAATAAGTGCGTATGAGAAATAAGTTTCTATAGAACAATCATAAAATCTTCGTAATTATGGTTAATAAGTTAATAAATGGCAAATGAGTTAAAAGATTTTGCTAATTGCTCCATCTACTGTAAAAGGATTCTTTATTTACTCTCTCTCTTTCTTCATTCTGCATTTAGTCAAGCGAAAATTTCAAAACATGGAGGCTAGGGGAATTATTGACCCAATTTTACCCATTCTTAGAACAAGGATATGCTGTCATCAAAAACATACTCCACCCGAATCACAATATTAGACCTTACAGATAGACCAATAGGTTCGGTAAAAAAAAATTTGTCATATGCACTGGGGTCCAAATATTTGGTGACTGTGTCCCTGAAAAGTTGTAGTCTAATTTGGATAATTTTTGGGTATAAGATGGAACAGTTCGATCGCACTATTTGTTCAAAGTTTTATTCTGATAACTTCGTTGACGTTGGAATTGCATACTGTAAAGTGAAAGAATCGGATGGAATCCAAAAGATTTTTATTTGGAAAGTATTCGTCAACTGATTTCACCCATTTTCACAGAATAATTGAATTTTTCGATACCGCACAAAAACCATTTGGTTGAAATTGGTCCAATAGTTTCTGAGATATAGAATTGCACCGAAAAGTGTGCGGGTGGGTCATCTAACGTTTTGAATTTGAATTATCTATATTTCGACATTGGAAACATCAAATACCATTCGGTAAGGGATATTCAGTAAAAAGTCTAAAATTTACAAAATGGGTCGCTATTCACTAGAAGAAAAATGGGAAATATTGACAAATTGGGCAGAAGATCGTTTTACCGAGGATGGTCAATTTTACCGAAAAATCATCTTTTCGGACGAGGCTCATTTCCACCTCGATGATTACGTTAACAAGCAGAATTGTCGCATTTGGGGCACAGAAAACCCGCACGTAATCGTCGAGAAACCAATGCACCCAGCACGAATCACTGTATGGTGCGGATTTTGGTCTGGTGGAATCATCGGTCCATTCTTCTTCGAAAATGAAGAAGGAGCCGCCGTAACCATCAATGGTGAGCGATATCGCAAACCGAACCGAATTTTTCTTCAAGCAAATTGAAGAGGAAGACTTGGACAACATTTGGTTCCAGCAGGACGGCGCTATGTGCCATACAGCAAACGCTACACTCAATCTTTTATGCCTTATCTTCGAATTTAAAATTTTATATGGCCCACCCTTTACTTTCCAAATTATACACCAATTTTATATAAAGACCTTGTGACTTATCGCACTTCAAGTATATTTTAACAAAAATTATGTAAGGGTTCTAGGCGTGGTTTTTATACAGGTATGACTTTACTCATTTTCCCATTGTATGAAATACTGAAAATACTTCTTCTCAGCAAGTTTGGTGGATTTAGCCTTTAGAGGACCAGGCCACGCCTACTAAAAGACTTGTTCGCGCGGAAGGATCTATTACCAATGCGACCCTTTGTACCAAATTACATCTTTATATCCTAATTTAGTGTTTCATTATGACACTATATAGGTTTTCGTTTAATGGCAGGGAAATTTTCGGAAATTTACGGTGGCATGAATGAAATACGAAATAAAATGGAACATGAGTAAAAAAAATTTAATATTGGTTAAAACTGCTTTATAACTGAGCGCAGAATCTGAAAATGTTGAATATTATGTATATAATTTGAAGTAATGAAGTGTAATACATAAGACATTCAATTTCGAATTTTTTGATGATACGTTATTTAACATTTCAGGTGACGCTATGTAGCAAGTTTCTTCAAAATATATCAATTTTTACTCAAGTTATCGCTTGCACGGATAGACGGATCGTCAAACAATCTTTCGGATGTCAACTCGTTTCCTCTACCTGATTACACTGGGGAACAATGTGAAACAAAATTTTTGTTGCTTTCGATTTTACAGCTACTTTAGAGTTATTTAGGCATGTTAAATTCAAATCCGAAGTCAGTTTTCTTCTATCACGTCAAGTTTTTTTGCTACAGCTTATAGTAATGAGACCACTCCCTGCAGTGTGCTGCTTAGATCATAAAACGGGGTACGCTCTTCTATAGACGGAAGTTTAGTTTTTGTTTTATTTGGAATAATAAGATAATCGTCTAGACGGTAGTTGGGACATGTATGAACCTTCATTCTCTTCTTCCCATACGAGCAAGTTCAGTTTCGCGCGAGATTGTGTGGTGAGACGTTGTTTGTGCTCATACGTTACGTCCAGTTTTTTAAACAAGGATTTTTTTATATTTATTTCCGAGCACAACTTCTCTTTCCTTTAGATCAGGTCTGTCTCTGGCATTTCACGTCGCAGGTGTATAAACAGTGCTGATTCGTTTTGGTATATTTGTGGCAGTTTTACTATTCCAAGTCAAAGGAGAAACATTAGTTCATTTGTCAGTCAAGCCTATTTAGAATTTTTTAAAATGAAAATCGATGATCAGAATAAAGCTTGGGCCCCTCACAAGGTGTGCAAGCAGTTTGTCGAGAGTTTACGAATGTGGACTTAGGGAACACGTGATAAAATGCCATTTGAAATACCAATAAGTTGGCGAGAGCTCAGAGATCATTCAAGTGACTGTTATTTCTGTATGGTGAAAACGTCAGGTTATAACAAAAAAAAAAAATAAATGTAAGATAGAGTATCCTAGTTTACTATCGGCTATACGCTCAGTGCCTTATTCAGCTGAAATCCCAGAGCCAGTTTTCGAAGAACTACCCCTATCAGAAATACAAGAAAGCGTGTGTGATGATGATTCAAGTGACTCCAACGATGAAGGCTTTGAAATTGAAGACGACTCTGCTCGAAAGGGATTTGATTAGAATGAGTTGAATGATTTGGCACAAGATTTGGGACTATCCAAAAAAACTTCAGAGCTGATGGCATCCAGACTGTATGAGAAGAACTTGCTTGAAAAAGGAGCTACGGTATCCTACTTTCGATCCAGAGTAAGTGAATTTATGCCATACTTTCGAAATGACTCAGAATTGGTTTATTGCTGTAACGTACAAGGTTTGATGAATGTGTTGGGAATTCCAACATATAACGCAACTGAATGGAGACTTTTCATAGACAGCTCAATGGGGAGCTTGAAGTGTGCACTATTGCAGAATGGAAATGTCTTTCATGCAGTTCCAATCGGTCATTCTGTTCGTTTATAATAAGCATATAAAGACATAAAGAGAGTAATTGATTTGCTGCAATATGACATGCATAAGTGAATCATCTGTATTGAACTTAAAATGGTCTGCTTCCTTCTTGGCCAGCAACGGGGAAACACAAAGTATCCCTGTTTTTTGTGTATGTGGGACAGCAGAGCTCGCAAGAAGCATTGGGTGCAGTCGAATTGGCCGCCAAGATCTGAGCTAAAACCTAGTGATCCGAACATTCTACATCAACCACTTGTCGATAGGAAGAACATTGTATTCCCATCTCTACATATAAAGCTTGGGTTCATGAAACAGTTTGTTAAAACTTTGTCCTCTGAAGGGGACTGTTTCAAGTATTTAATTTTGGCATTTCCTGGACTGTCTTTTGAAAAAATAAAGGCTGGTGTATTTAATGGTCCACAGATTCGGCAACTCGTTAAAGATGAACATTTCATCGAAATAATGACAGAGTTCCAAAAGAACGCTTGGTTGGCATTCAAAACCATTATCAAAGATTTTCTTGGAAATACTAGAACAGAGAACTACATTGACATTGTCCACCAACTCTTGGAGAGTTTCAAAAGGCTAGGTTGCAATATGAGCATCAAATTGCATGTTATCCCTTATACAATGGCAACTCCACTTTACAAAAAATGTGATTAAATAGCATTTGTTCAAATTAAATTACAATTTGTGAACAGTATATTCAGTATAATTTTTCATCTTTACTTTGTTTCGTAAGGATATTTCATATTATATGACTATTGGGAGAAAGAGGGTATTCTGTAGCTTAAAAAGTTGATGTGCTAGACAAAAAACGAGGTTATTTTTGGATTCAAAGGCCAAAAGTGACTCAAAAATAAGTATTAAATCGAAGTCAACAGAAATTGTGTTCCCCAGTGTTATTTATACCTTTTTCCGGAATTTAACGAAATCGAGGGAGACAAGCTATATTTGCTTCATATTTCATTTCTCAACATAGAGATACTATATTGGGTGCAAAATTTTCCTGGATATTTATAATCACTGACCAATCATGCAGCAAAGCTCGCACCGTTAGGTGAACAAAACTATTATGCTACATGTTACCATAGTATAAGGTGAGGATTCAATTAATCAAGCGTTCTGGAAAGTAATACAAGAAAAGTAATGAAACCAATAAGAACATTTTAGTATTTTTTATTGGAAAGCAAGTGTTCCTTAAAGGTCTATACGAGTATATTTTATTTAACTCTATTTATACTGATTTTTCACAGTAAATAACACAGAACAGGGGACTACTGGAATTTTTACAACAGATAAGTAAATAGTAACAAAAAACTAGTCAAAACTAGAAAAGCATTTGTTTATTCAGCAATGATCTAAGGGTAACTGCAAAATTTAAACAAATTAGCTAGAACTACAAGGATTAAAAGATTAAAGAAGATACAATCACATCAAATTATATGGCTAAGAAGTTTTGGTATAAATATTGAACTCTCACATAAAACAGCCCAGGAAATATTTTAGTGAAAAATTATAACATAGCACAATAATTTTCTTTCAGTCGGTGGTGGGATTTAATGCAACCAACCCTCCCTAAATAAATACTAAATAAGATAATTAACATTGAAATTAGAAATGTTGTATTTGCATAAAATACAAATTAGCAAGAAATCGTGGGCAAATAAGAACGTGCAAATTATAATTTAAATGAATATTGTTAACACAATTAATCATTACCACGTTTCGAATAATATGCTAATGACTAGATTTTGTCAAAATATGTAAGAATATTCGCAATAGTGATTTCGGGATTTTGCGCATTAACAATATTACTTTTAAATTTATAAACATTGGAGTGACAATAAAAAAAGCTAACATCTTTTATGACCATGTCCAAAAAGCACTTTGTTTCTTACAAGATTTTCTATTATTTACTCACTCAACGCACATTTGTATTACATAAGTCCCCCGAGAGAGAAAAAGTTACTTATACTTAGAGGCATACTAGCAGTCAAAACACACTTATTTTGACATTTATTTTCCGTATTCGTTGCCGCATTTTTATGCAAAGACTTACACGGTCGCAACGTTTAAAACTCGAAGGCAGTTATTTCCAAATATTTTGTTATTTGCAAGAAACTTATTTTTTATAAACAAAGTTAAATTGCCTTATTTGGTGAGTGAGCAATACTGAAATATTTTTTATGACCTAGGTAGGGTATATTGAGTTTGCCACGTTGCTTCAAACACCCAAATGGAAACGTCAGACACACTATAAAGTAAATATATGTATATACTACTGTGCCCAAAAATAAGATGGTATTTATTTTGAAAATTCTTTATTTATTCTTCTAAATCAATTTCATTCCCTTCAAAGTAATCCCCTCCCGATGCAATGCACTTATGCCAACGGATTTTCCAATCTTCGAAGCACTGGTTGTAGTCACTTTCCGGGATGGCCTTCAGTTCGTCTTCGCTGCGACTTGAATCTCCTCTATCGTATAAAAACTGTATCCACGGAACGGTGTTTTGAGCTTGGTGAATACTGTGGTTGCGGAACGATATGGGTTGTGTTTTTGGCGAAGTGATCACGAATTACGAGGGCAGTATGGGATGGTGCATTATCGTGGTGTAAAAACCAAGAATTGTCTTTCCACAATTCTGGCCTTTTTAGGCGGATAGCGTTACGCAAACCACGCATAACGTTCAAATGATATTCCTTGTTGGCTGTTTGACCGGTTGGAAGGAATTCATAATGCACAACACTACGACAATCGAAGAAAAAAGTCAACATGACCTTGAATTTTGAGCGACTTTGGCGCGATTTTTTTGGTCTCGGCTCTCTTTTGGCACGATATTCGCTCGATTGATCGGTTGTTTCGGGGTCGTACGCATAGATCCAAGTCTCATCGCCAGTTATAATGCGTTTCATGATACCCTGGTAGCCGAAAGCATCATTTCACCCATGCAACTCGACGCCTTTTTTCCAAAAAATACAATGTTTTCGGTACCAGTCGAGATTCGACGCGCTTGATGCCCAAAACATCCTTCAAAATGGTATTGGCTGAGCCTTTCGATAAGCCAACTTCATCAGCAAAGTCTCTAATTGTTAATCGACGGGTTTTCCACACCAAATCTTTGATTTGTTGAACGTGAGCTTCGTCGGTTGAGGTTGATGGTCGCCCTGGACGCTCTTCGTCTTCGACACGTTCACGGCAGGCTTGGAACTCACTATACCACTTGTAAACATTTTTTTTTAGACATAGTTTCATCACCAAAGGCGTTCTGCACCATCCTCAACGTATCCGTAGCAGAAAATTGATTCCGTAAACAAAATTTAGTGCAAATTTTTGCTCAACAAATTTCGACATCGCAAAAAACGAAAAACTCACTTTTAGCAGCTCACAAAACGACACGTATCTCAAACACTAATGAATATTTTGACATTAAATTTGACATAAATGTGACTGACAGTACTACATACCTAAAAAAAAACAAACAATTCTCTAACTTGCGTAGTCGCGGTGCAACTGAAGTAAGCGTCTTTTACTGTTTTAAAATGAAGACGTACTCAAACTGACCGTCAGTTGCGCTACTGGCAAATGTTTTGAATACTGAATTTGAATAATAAACTACATCAAAAACATTCGTTATGATGTTTAAAAATTCATATGATCAAATCAAATCAAATCAAATCAAAACGGGCGGGAACAATGAGAGCAAATCATCATTGTTATGTGACGAACTTTTGAACGAAAAACTGGACAACTTGGTCTAGAAACTATGGTTTTTGGAAGGGCTTTTGTTGTCAGTTAGCTACGACCGAGAAGTTGAAAACTTATTACCGAGTCGTAAATATAATACTGAAATTGGCTAAGCTAACAAAAATAAATATCAACTAAAAGATGGTTGTTATAAGACGTAGGTCTCTGTGGTACTCAAAACTTTGCTCTTTTTTGAAGCAAAAATTCCCGTATCCAAAAATCTTTCTCTACTGACTAAGTAAAAAACGACGCTAAAAAAGTTAATCTTCAAAAAAAATTTAATATTGAAAAATAGTCAAACAGCATTTCGATTTTTAGAATTTTGTTCAGACATTTTGTTAGTTCCGAACAAGTCCTGAAAAATCTTATGAAATGGTCATCAGCTTCGACAAAACATCATCATCTATGAAGACATAAATCCTCTTACCAAATTTTATTTATATTTACGATGTGATATTGAAGACCTTAGAATGTGAGAATATTTATTTCACTTCGACAGTCGTGAAGCGCATAACAAAGCATAACGGATTAATCGCCCATTCGGGATACACAACTCTAGACTGCAGAATTATAGCAAAATTAAATTAATTATAATAAAATAATATGCAAATTGAATGAATTATAGGCAATGAACGGAATTCAACTCGTGATTAGTGCGCAAAATTAATTAGAACTGCGCACACACATGCAAACATACGCATGGAATATAATTTTGATGGCGAGTTGTTAGCAACATTACAGGTATGCCATGTTGTTTGCATATGAATAAATATGTGCTTACGTGTCGTTATTATTTACGAAATGTTGATTTGTTTACTCATTAAATTACGTAAAATCATTTAATTAAAATGCGAATTTCATGCACGGAGCTGTTAATTGGAAACAGAAACACGACGGAGGTGAAAAAGGAACACGACTGTTTGTGTTGGATTTCGGCGATTGAATTGTGCCAACTGAAATGCTAAAATTGAGTAATTTAAATGCAAAGCAGGAGCTCGATACGCAAATAAAACAAATCAAATCAAATCAAATCAAATCAAATCAAATCAAATCAAATCAAATCAAATCAAATCAAATCAAATCAAATCAAATCAAATCAAATCAAATCAAATCAAATCAAATCAAATCAAATCAAATCAAATCAAATCAAATCAAATCAAATCAAATCAAATCAAATCAAATCAAATCAAATCAAATCAAATCAAATCAAATCAAATCAAATCAAATCAAATCAAATCAAATCAAATCAAATCAAATCAAATCAAATCAAATCAAATCAAATCAAATCAAATCAAATCAAATCAAATCAAATCAAATCAAATCAAATCAAATCAAATCAAATCAAATCAAATCAAATCAAATCAAATCAAATCAAATCAAATCAAATCAAATCAAATCAAATCAAATCAAATCAAATCAAATCAAATCAAATCAAATCAAATCAAATCAAATCAAATCAAATCAAATCAAATCAAATCAAATCAAATCAAATCAAATCAAATCAAATCAAATCAAATCAAATCAAATCAAATCAAATCAAATCAAAACAAAACAAAAATCATTTACAATTTTGAACCACCCTGCCTGGATGGTGTGCTAAGGGTTTAACTCTAATTCAATTGTTTGTGGCAATTGTGGGGCATACATCTACTTACAGGTATTTACACACACGTTTATGTAATTATGTGCTCTGTTGTCAAAGGCAAAAGCCGCAATGTGGCCCGACAAATGTCAACCGCTGCGGTCGCACTAAGTGCTCATATGTAGGTGAGTAAGAATATTGCCTTAGTGTACACATTTACCTTCGCACTCACTTGCAATACTGTACCTCATCTATAAAATATACCCCCAAAATTACATGTGTGTGCCCCAGCACCAGCGTATTTGCGAAGGCACGTAAGCCATGTTCCGTTGCATTTGTCACCTGCATGTACGTGCCTTGTTTGCAAATGCATTACACGCGTTCGAATAAGTGCAATTGATCCGATATTGATTGAAATATGTAACAGCTGTGAATAAATCACTTGAAAATAAATTTAATTACATAATTAACTTTTTCCAAGTTCGTGAAATATGATAGTACTACAGGGTTTGTCCAGAAAGTAATAGGACTGACTTTCTTTTGCCGCCGCTGTATTTCGAAGCGTGCGCGCACCGACTAGATTCGGTAGAGGACCTAGCTAACAAACGAGCGGCTGATCAGTTGTCTCCGAGCAACTGGAGGAATAAAGACGAACATTTTCGCCCGATTTCACAAACATTAACGGCCAAATAGGACTCCACTTACTGTCTGTCCCTCCAGAACAAATTCATTATGCACCAGAACACGAATATAAAAAAAAAATAAAGAGAAATACTTTGATTTTTAAGCAGCTTGATGTGGTTTTGGGTTTTGGCTAGTTTTTTCTCCTCCCTTCCGATGATTGTTGACTTGTTTGCATGTCAAGCTCATAAACCGATATCTCATCTTTGCAGTTATAGTTATAATGCTCTTCCTGAATTTAGGATCGGAATTCGTAGGATCAAAAATGTCCAAAGAATCCTGTTTACGATGCTATACCCGACCATCGACCATATCCAAAATATCCACTAAAAGCATTCGAATGGATTCGCGTGAGATGTTGAGCTCTCTTGCCACCTCTATAACACTTGCCGGCCAATTTTTAAGAACCATATTCAACGATTTCTTAACAGTGTAAAACTTTTCTGGTTTCTCGGCGAAAAACTGCGACAAGTAATTTTCACAGGTTTCTCTTGAAGTCCAATGGTGCAAGATTTGGACTAACTATATGGTGGATGCATCAAAACTTCCCAGCCAAGCTCTCTCAGTTTTTGCCGAGTCATCAAAGATGCGTGTGATCTAGCGTTGTCCTGATGGAAGACGAAGCCCTTTTTGATGATCAGTTCTGGCCATCATTTCCGATACCTCACTTCAATCTCATTAGTTGCTAACAGTAAAATGTAGAATCAATCGTTCGACCAGGCTCAATCAGCTCATAGTGGATAATTCCGTTCCAATCCCACCAAACACTCAGCATAACCTTTCGAGGCGACAAACCTGGCTTTGAGAATATTTGTTGAATTTCACCACACTTGGACCATGATCTTTTTTACTCATCATTGTCATATTTGACCCACTTTTCGTCTCCTGTTACCATTAGCCTCAGAAATGGTTTGATTTTGTTTCATTTCAGCAAAGAATCGCCGATGTTAATCCGGTCCATTAAATTTTTCACAGCTAATTTATGTGGTAACCAAACAACGAGTTTCCTTTTATAGCCAGCTTTTTTTTAAATGGTTGTAGAACTGTATTATGATGAATGTTCAGTTCCTTAGCGATATCATCGCTGCTTGTGTAAAGGTCCTGGTCAATCTTTTCCATAACTTCATCAACGATAGGTCGACCAGAGCGAGGGACATCTTTCACACGCTACATGCACTGATACAGCATCGCCTCCGTAAACTTCACAAATTTCATTAGTGGCTTGCGTGGCACTGTTCCCTTTTTTATACAAAAATTTCAAAATTAAAATCTCACCTTTCCAACACTATATGGTATGACACAATGTGATTGATAGCACTGGAGATATACGACTGCAACGACATCCATTGACAAAATACGAAAATCTGAAAATGTCCAATGTATGGCATAGTAATTAGGGACTCTCCTACCAGCTTAGTAAAATATATTTTTTATCCGGGGAGTTTAATTACAACTTCTGGGTGCTTTTTTGTCACAATGTACACTATAGGGTAGCCCACGTTTCCTCCTGGATGTTATGAACGTCGTAGCAAACTTAATATACCGTGTTGAAAGTATCAAATGTACACAATGAACCACCCTGTTTATGTATAACTGTAACCAAATACACTGGAGATTAGACACTTTATAACTAGTTGCCCTTCTTTGCAACTATCACCCTACAAGTCATGTTTATTTTTAGTAGATCTACGACAAGCAAATACATTACACCCCTGAGAGGTCACTATATGGTAAACAAACACAAATTTTACACTTATTGCCACAAATACACATACATATATGTTGCTAGATTTGTGCCTACACACAAATATTTATATATATATATATATTAGGGTGATTCAAAAAAAATTTTTTTTTTTGTTTTCGATTGGTACTTGGAAAAATAGGTTCCTAGGCACCTTTAAGAAAGCCTCTCCAAATATGAGTTTTTAATTGTAAGGGGAAGGTTCTCCTACACACAGTTTTATATTTTTTCTTATTATCAGATAGAAAAATTTATATCTCGCTTCCAACTTCTTAAAAAAATATCTTGCTGCTTAGATTTGGTAGGAAATTGAATGCCCTAAAACAAGGTCTCCTATGATTTTTTCGTTAACCCAACCGTTTAAACGATTTTCTCAGTTTAAGTTTGATTATTTTTGGAAAAATTCTTTATTTCTTATTAATTTTATAACTCAATGGGAAAAAAATTATTTTGAATGATGAAACTCATAGTTTTGTAGGAAATTTACTGCTCTATAAAAATGGTCTCCTATTATTTTTCGATTAAGTTAAGCGTTTACGAGATATTCATCGTCAAACATCAATGCATATTAAGGTGGATCAAAACAAATTTTTTTTTTTTTTAGATTGGCACTCTGAAAAATAGGTTCCTGGGCACCTCTAAGAAAGCCTCTCCAAAAAATTATGAGTTTCATCACCCATAATAATTTTTTTCATTGAGTTATAAAATTCAAAAGAAATAAAAAATGTTCCCAAAAGTAATCAAACTTCAACCGTTAATATCTTTTAAACGGTTAGGTTTACGAAAAAATCATGCAAACCTTTTTTTGTAGAGCATTCAATTTCTCACAAAATCTAAGGAACAAGATACTTTTTCAAGTAGTTGGTAGCGAGATATAAATTTTTCTATCTGATAATACGAAAAAATAGAAAACTGTATGTAGGAGGAGAGGACCTTCCCGTTATAATTAAAAACTCATATTTGGAAAAGCTTTCTTAGAGGTGTCTACAAACCTATTTTTCAGAGTACCTAACGAAAAAAAAAAAAATATTTTTTGAGTCACCCTAATATATATATCTTACAAAGATTATATGTGTAACTGCATATTTGTGTGGAAGTGGTCTCACTTTATAGCCGGCTGACTTTACCGCATTCCTTGGCAAATAAATTGCCACCTTGCAACAACAGCAAACCGTAAGGTTGTCAACAATGTTGTCAATGTGCTATTTACCTTGTTGCGATTACAGACATTATACTATAGTTGCTGCTTCTCTGGTTATTGCTTGTTGATTTTGTTGCTATTGTTGGTCCAGCTAGTCGATAATAGTAATTGTACGGTGCTGAGCGGCTGCGGCAGCAGAATTTATTTGTGTTGACTTTGCTAATGTATGTGGAACATCAAGATTACAGACAAAGCACACACACACATACAAGCGCTAGTCGATAGATAGAGACTTGTTTATGGCACATTTATTTAGCTGTATATGTGTGAGTGTATAGATGTGAGCGGTTAGTTACCAGCTTCGCCGCAAGTTAATGCATGAAAATTAGCACAATAAGTTAACATTATGACGCGCTGAAATAGAGCGGATGACGGAAAGGTTACAATGAAGTTTAAACGAAGACATATGCTCCTACAACAACACGAATGTAACAACAGCGCTACGAGCACAATTTCTGTTAAATAAATAGGGACAACTTCTTTTGCTCTTTATTCTTTATGCTTTTGTCCTTAATTTTACTTTTTCTGTAAACACATCTGCAATGAAGGACACAATGCATCCCCTCGGGTGCAATCACTGTTTCTAGTTGTGTGTGCTGAGCAGCACCTGAAATGCTGCTGTGTCTGTAACATTTCGTTCTAACATATCGGCAAGCGCATATGTGTTCAACTGCATGCGCACTTCTCTACAAATCTCGCCCGATTTAAATTTTCTTTTCCATCGTCACTCGGTCATTTGCTCATTTCCTTCTTCTCTATTGCCGCTTTATACTTGCAACGTGTCTCTTCCCTCGGCTCTTGCGTTGCTCTTGCACTAGTTCTTCCGTTTGTTGACTGGTTGACTCTCGCTCTGTCCGTTGCTGCCAACAACACTTAACCCCAATACACAATTTAATCTTTTAACGCTTTTTTACCTGAAGACACAAATCCCATCAAAGATTTTTAACACGAAACGTGTAAAACGTCCAAGGCACAAAGGTGCACGAACAGCACAGTGCTGCCACATGTTTGTGTAGATTCATGCCAGAGCATTTTGGCCACCAATGTAATAGTAAAGTAAAAAAGGCAAAAAATACACTTTTTTTCATTTTTCTCCCTCTTTCATTCCATCCGTAATCGGCACACAGATTTTCTGTCAACAACAACTTTAAAATTAGGTAAAATAAAATTATAAAATTTAAATATAATACTACTTCTTTCAGCTATATTTACCTTTCACTACAAATTAAAATTTCAGAGACAATTTAGACATGACCACAACGGTGTGGCAGTAATTTCCACTCAACTCATAATTCTTTATATCCTTTCTTACAGAAGAATTATCCCTTCCTTCATACTAGCAGCACTCCTGTTGGCCAAACCCAATCAAAAAGCTTAATTTTTATTGCAGTAATTGTTCAGTGGATCCCAGTACTAACTCTTTCCCATAATATATATATATATATTGTAACAAACAAGTAATTTAATTTCTCCGGGTCAATGATATTTCAAACAAAATTATTTTGCTAAGTTAGTAAGACTGTCTTTAATTACTATGCCAAATATGAGTGCGATTTATCGACCAATTTGTTTACAGCACCTGCTTAAAACGCTTACCGCGATTCATTTTTATCAAATACACAAGCCTACGAGTGGTACAAAGCCTTCAAAGAAGACCGCGAAATCGTTTAAGACATCCGATGGTCTTCGATCTATACAACTGTTCAAAATACAAAAAGAGAGGGGTATGGTACTTGAAAATTATCTCGTAAGCTAGATCCCTTCGATCTATGAACTCTTAAAAAGTTCCAAAAAAATCCGACGTGTTCGAGCCAAATTTTCTTCAGAAATGAGTCCCATTTCTGGCCGCATTTGGGACGAAGAGCAACATAAAAATATTCAAAATCTACCATTTTAAACAGAAAAACAAGGTTTTGGTGGCATTTGTGGGCCGGTCAAAACATAGATCTTTATTTCTTCAAAAATGATGCCAGTGAGAACGACATGATCTCGGCGAAATTTGGTATCAACAAGACGACGCCACTTCCCACACATCGCATCTGAAGGATTTATTGAGATTTATTGTTATCAGTAAGCAGATAATTTCACGTTTTGGGCCCATCGATTGGTCACCAAATTCGTGTGATATCAGCTTTATTTTGAAAAAAATACAGACCTATGATTCCACCAAATCAAAAACCACATGATCGGATTTAGTTCAAATCTTTTTCGATCTAGACGGCAACTTCATAATACCCCCTTCGTAGAAGTCCCTTCCTTATTTACGCAGAACTCGGACAGCAACTTTTCACAAACCTCTTTTGAGTTCAACTTTACACCAATAAGAGAGTTTGCCATGGACAGAAACATCAGGTAATCACTTGGCGCTATGTCAGGGCTATATGGTGGATGCGATAAAATCTCCCATGGTTTCTTATGAGTCATCAACTAAATCTGGCGTTGTCTTGGTAGAACACTTCCTGTTGGCCAATTCTGGACGCTTCTGGTCGATCGCCCGCTTCAACCGGTCCAGTTATCCGCACTAGATGGTAGAATTAAGCATGTGGCCATATGGGAGCAGCTCATAGTGGATGATTCCCTTCCAATCCCACCAAACACACAGCAAAACTTTCGTCACCGGCCTTTAAACATGATCATTTTCGTTTGATATTGTCGTATGTGACCTTTTCTCAGTCGCATTTCCAATTTTGGATGAACTCACTAAATATGTAGATCGTATGTATCGAGTATTATACCACTCCCGTGGTGACACCGATACTCACTCCAATCTAAATCGTCTAAAATCAGTATTGCCTTTTTTCAGTTAACTTACATTGCGATAATAATGTCATACACTACTGCAATATATGTATGTGAGTAAGGACGGATGAGACTTGTGTAAAGCCAATAGATCTTGTGGAGTCTTACACCCCACTTTAAGGCAGTGGCTCCTTTACAAGAGTTTTCGATTCATCAGTCTCCTGTTTCGACGTGATGTTCGTTGGAAGGAAAACCTCACATTTTTAAATATGAACACTTGGAAACTAAGCACCTGGATATACTTCGGTGAACGTCTTGGTGTTGGCGGCCTCTACCTCTACCACTCTCCTCAGAGTGAGCAACTTCAGGATGACAACCCTCCGAAGACAGGATTGTCGCGCCCTGGCGACGCTGAACTGGACGATTGAAAACAACAAGTTATTTTTACCACCTACAGATATTACCTTCTGGGATGCTTCCACAATGGAATATCTCCCACAGACTCTTCCTCAATTACAATTTCTGTTGGGCTAGCATGTTTATTATTATTATCTTTAGCATTAATTTCATTGTAGCCAGCCTACGCCTAACGAAAATGTGAGTTTTCAAGAGGTTTGGGGCATCCTCATCACGCATAAGGTGCAATAGTTGTGAAGACAACAACAAGATTGGGCTCCCTCCGGGTCTCCCAGTAGGTTATGACGTGGTTAAAAAACATGTCACTGTTAAGAAAAATGTCTTTTTCTCTCTATTTTGTCAATGTTGATTTTTTTAACGGTCTTTGCAACTTATGGTATGGATCCCTTACTGACCCGCTCAGTCGATCGCTTACAAGAGATGGGTTGCTTTGCTCTATTTGCTCATTTAGTATTTCGGATATTCATAGATCTATCTACTAAAAGAAAAATGAAGACGACCATCGTCCCGTTTACGAGACGAAGATCCATGTCTTGTCTCAGAATGCTAACTCTTGATAGCGATCACTAACATGGTCAAATACCTTGGAATCACTTATGGTGTGCAATCGGCTTGCTGGTAAATCATGGGCCTGTAAGCTAAGGATTGTCAGGTTATATATTACATATGGAGCGGTGGTTTGGGCCTCGAAAGCATCTCCGTCTTCAGTAGGACTTCAACTAACGACCTCTGCATTGACTCGCCTGCATCTGCGTGTTGGGTACTTTGCGCACATATCCGAAGGTAGTACTTGAAGTCATGCTGGATCGCAGACCGCTTCACCTAGAAATCGACCAAGTTGCCACATACACACTGTTCCAAATAACAGCAGAAAGGTTTGGCAGAGGTAATAAGATAATCTCTTTCCAGCGCATTTAGAACTTAAATGGCAAAATTAAAATACCACTGGTTCTTTTCCCAAGGCACAGCGTTACTAAAAGTGTAAACTAGATTAAAAAGTTCAAGGTTACCCTCAGCAGTAAGGCTGAACGAGACGTTTCCACTGTCGAGCTACTGCGTAGAGATAGTACAATCAAGTGGTAGATCGATGGCTCGAAAACATCTTAGGGAATTGGCGCAAGAGTCTCACGACCCCACACGAAACTTGACATACCTATGAAAAGCTTTCCGAATGCATTCCAAGCAGAGGTTTTTGCTATAACGCAACGCAACTATCGCAAACAACATATAGCGCCATATTCAAAGACAGTCAAGCGGCACTAAAGGCGATCTCTGCATACGACATCAAGAGTGTATAGAACAGCAGAACAGACTATCAGATCGTAGCCAAAGGTGCACTTGTCAGTACCCGGTCACAAAGGTATAGCCGGGAACGAACTGGCTGATGAGCACACATCAACAAACCTTTAATTGCGGTTGGTCCTCATACCATAAAGGAGCTATTGCGTAAGGATGAAGAATTGGATAGGCAGGGGTATTGGCAACAACTCGGAGGCATGCGCCAAGTCGCTAATGGGTAGTCACCACTTTAGCAGGTTTAAATATGCAATCAACTTTCTAAGGGACAAACTCAGGCTACTTATCGCCTTCTACACTCATCATTGTAAGCTCAAGAAACACTTATATAATATGAGCCTAGCTTCTTATACGAATTGCCAATTCTATGCAGGGAGACTGAAACTCCAGAACATTTGCTAATTGACTGCCAAGCAGTCTGTAAGTGCACGATAAAGGCCCTTGGATCCATGTTTCCAAATAGGGGTCATATCGCCTAAATAGCACCTAGCAGTATGAGAGAGGGGCTAAGTAAGTCGTTGTGACTTAGCAGAGGACACAATAGACCTTAGGTCGAGGTGCAATCCTGATTTATTCATCTAATCAATCTAATCAACTTTTGGTTGAAATCTCAAATTAGATGCGTAACAAATATCACAGTTTGAAACTGGGCGAAATCAGAATCGCCTACTTTCCTATAATAAAATTTCACACTCAATCTAATTCTTTCACTTTACAATACACAAGTGTGATATAAAATTAGACCATAAACCAAGTGCCAACGAAGAAATCGAAATAAAATTTTGCACGAATGGTGTCATCAGAGTGTGGCGCCTTCTGTTAAAAATTAACGAAGTGGGACTATTAGTCCAGATACCAAGTAGACAACTTGGCACATTTAATCGAAAATATCTGTCTGTCGAAATCTGTTGTAACATAATTTAATGAAATGCGGAAGAATCGTTTTTGCTTGATGTTTGTGCTAATAGTTTGTTCTTCTGCTAAAAGTGTGAAAAATATAATGTACAAATAGATGAATATGTTTTCCAAAAATAATGTGACTTAGCCAATCTGACAATATTTCCCGCCTGTCACCCTTTTGAAAAAGGGAAGTATGAAATGTTCATTTACACTTGAACTTAGCACGTTCTTACTAGTTTTTGCTGGAAATTTGTTTTAAAGTGTAGCACTCTCTTTTAGAAATAACGAAACTAAAAATGTTGTTGGTGTTGCTGATTAGTTGTACATCAATTAAAATGTACAATCATCGATATCTCAAAATTGAGCTATTCCCCAGAATATTATGCTCACTATTACTATTTAATATCAAATATCAATTGTAAGCCAAGTATCGCTGCTTTGAAAACCGAGCTGTTAGACGAGTAAAGGCACCACTTCAGCACGCCAGTGCGTATGAGTGATATTAATTTGACAATTATTTAAAGTTAAGGAACACAAAGAGGAGCAACAAAGGCGTGAACTGGAATGTTATAAGAGAACAATTTGATTCCGCACACCACTTCTGCACACACCAAAATGCTCATGAAATAAAAAATCGGCGTGGCAAAGGAGGAGCGCAATGATGAAGTGCTGCAAAGGGTTAAAACTTTTTAAATTAAGCCAGGCAAAAGCCCTCGTGGAAACGCAAAGTGTGCACAGGACAATCAAAGCAAAAAAAAAAAAAACAAAAACAACAAAAAACATTAACGAAAAACGTTGTAAAAAGAACAAACAGGAAGGAAGAAAAAGCACTACATGTTTATCACTTCCTAAGCTGCTGCTGAACGAAAGGCGGAAGAACGAGCGCATAAAAAGCGTACGGCGGCTAGTCAAGTTAGTGAGAAAGCCGAGCGCTGTATTGTTGGTGACTGGCGCTGCCGTTGTACGTTTTGTTGTCATATTGTTTCCTTCCGATGTGTTGTTAAATGCCAATAACTCTAGTTGCAAAGCAAAACCAGAACACAGCCACAACAACGGCCGGCGTCAAGCGGTGTAGGAACATCGGCAGCCAGCAAGACAACCAGGCCAGGAGCGACGGCAGCAACAGTAATACGTGTACTAACAGGATGAAAACTGCATATGTCGCACCAATACATGTCTAAGCCATGCCACAAAAGCGTGCCGTGCCATGCCATACCATGCAAGGCCAAAGTTTTTTTGCTAACATTGAGAAAACTTTTGCAAAGCAAATGTGTGGTTGCACGGAAGTTTTTTGTTGCGCACCAGCCAAAGCAACAAAGGCGCTAGCAATGAAATGCTCGTATTTTATGTAACCGGCTGGACTGGTGTGAAAGATGCATGCAGTACAATGCACTCCACACATACACACGCGCACACTGCCATTTAAGTGCTTCCCATACATGTATGTATATTTGTTTTTTTTTTTTTTTTTGTGCTGTAAAAGTAGCTGGGGAAAACTTTCGACAAAAGGCGACACTTTTAAGTTGCAACTTTTTAGTTTAAAATACTACAATATGGCAACACCGACACAACGCAGCTACCAGGCGGAAGTGTACTCTCGATTATAAATAAAATTTGTAACGCCTTTTAATAAAACTCATAAATGCAAATTAGACACGAACCAAAGGCCAAGCAAAGTTGCACGCTACCATAAAAGTAAGCAAAGTTGAAGGGCAGACAAAAAACTAAGCTACTACAAAAACGCCTGCAGCATACAGCAACAATAAACTACAGTTTTATTACTTTCCCGACTGACACTTTGTTGCATGCATAAGGAGTGCGCGTGAGTTGGTCAATGCCAGCGAAGCTTAAAAGCAGTCGCCAAAGCTCCAAACGCTAAACAAAGCGCCAAAGTACCGGCAATGGTATACACAGAAGCATCGACTTTGTTGTTGTTGTTACTATTGTTCTTATTATTGTTGCGTGCTTAGTGCCTGGCGTTTATTGCTGCACAGCACTTGGATGAATAACGGCTAACAAAACTCCTTCGGCTTCAAGTCTTTCTCATTCAAATTACAGCTTTCTTCCAGCAAGAAAGATCATGCAAGTTTCTGGTTATGTATGGTCGATGATTTCGGCGATAACTTGACTATGAAAGCGAAAATTTTTTTTGCATTGCTCTTTGAACGATTTTATGGCCAGCGAAAACAGTGGATTCAAGTTTGGTTTCGCGCTTATTGCAATCACATTGACATGCAAACAGACCTATTTCTCATATAAACAATTTAAATTCCACAGATTATTTAACTTTACGATATATGTATTTGTAATGAAGTCATCGGAACCAATATTTGCATTTATAGGACCTTTAAAGTATGCCATCTTACACCTAAAACATTATATTCTGAGATACCGAAGATGCGAACATCGGGACGGCTGACGTTTTACTGAAAATATGATTCTCTTATGTCAAAAATATTTTAAATCGGTTTTATACTACCCATTCTCCCATATACATACAAATAAGAATCAAACCCCCTTTGGTTTTATATTATACCATATACTAGAGCTTCGAAGTCATCAATACTAGTGTTGATGTGTATTTGATGAGCATAAGACATTAAGCTACGTTGTCAAAGATCTCTTTTGCGACCTCTACTCAATGTCATTTTTGCGAGTGATTCGAGCCTTTCAATACAAGTCAACTACTGGAGCGCTTTTAACCCAAAATATTAACCAAAATCGTTAAATGGATCCATACATGTTGATATCCCTAGCTATCTCTCTGATGCCAGCACTACGATTTTCAAGAAATGTTTCCTTAACTTTTCGAATGTTATTGTCACTAACAGATATGAATAAACGACTGGTATTAGGCAAGTTTTTGGTGACTTTAAGATCATCACTGAATGCTTTGTGATACTCAAATACTTGTGTTCGTAATATAAAAGACTCCCCAAGCACTTCTGTAACAGTTGCAACGATTCTTTGGCCGTGACATAGAAATCAAACTTCACACAATCATAAAAAAGGTTGTACCCCTGGATTAATATGGAGGAGTGATTGTATAATGGGTTCAAGATCTTGCTTTTTGAATATCTTACCTTAATTCCATCCAACTTTAAAGCTGTTGGAAACACCAGCATCAACAGTCTCAATTTCTCTCTTCGGTATATTTTGGCGTTGTTCTCTCATAAAAAGTTTGTATGTGAAAGAAAGAACAAAGTTACCGAGTTGATTTCGATAGCAAAGCTTATGTGAGTATTTCATTAAATGATGCTCGTGCTTTCTTTAATGCTACCAAGCTTTCTTTTACCCATTTTAACGTAGTAAATGGCTCAATTGAAAAAGACCGTAGTAGTAAGGTTTGCGATCTCATCATGAAAAGATATACGATCCAACAATGAGTCGAAATTATTAAATTTTACTATAGGAATTCGGAGTCAGTGGCCTCAACCTTAACTTTCTTGACAATCTCTTGATAATTAACGGTCTTTTCATCGAAAAATCATTTTCAGCGACGAGGCTCATTTCTGGCTGAATGGGTTCATCATTAAGCAAAATATGCCACACATACTTCATGAGTCCGGTTTGGTGCGGTTTATAGGTCGGTGGCGTTATTGGTTCGTATTTATTCCGTGATGATCAAGACGTTGCTGTGAACGGATGATACGGACTTGGACAAAATGTGGTTCCAACAGAACGGCGCTACTTGCCACACAGCGGTTGTCACAATCAATTTATTGAAAACCACGTTTGGGGTACGCGAACGCAGTCTCGGTCGTGCGATTTGGCGCAGTTGGATTATTTATATTGGCATCAAATGTATTTTCACAAAAATAAAGAGTTTCTTGAAGTCGCTACTCTCCAATGCTTAAAAGATGGCGTGGGCGATCCATATTCATGCCCTTGCCCCATATTCATCCCATTCATTACACGCTTACCTACTTGTTGAGTAGGCTAGGTATTGACTCCACTAAGACTCACCTACATCTATATCACATTTGACAAACAGATATCTAGCTATCGGTATATAAATTTTCACTTAAGAGATCACGACATTTTTTCACACTCTTTGACGAAAAGTTCTTAGCTTGGATTTGATTATGTTATTTAACTTTGCTGTAGGTAATTAGTTTGAACCCATCCATTTAATAGGACAAATGAAAAGTCTCCTTCCTAACACAGTAAAACACATTTTACGACGAAGTTCACATAGTTCCAGCATCGTTCTTACTGACTTATAACACGATGCGGTTAGTTTAACTTATTTACGAATGCTATAGTGCCCCGATAACGGCGATTTCGATAAGTCAACAGTTTCTTGAGAAGAAAACGACGTGTGCAAAATTTCAGATCGATACCTCAAAAGCTGAGCAACTACTTATCTCGCGAACAAAGAACCAAACAAATAAATAAGTAGCAGGAATACCCCAAAAATAATTTGTTTATTCACAAGTTTCAATAGATTTTCTGCTACGAAGTTGAATAAATGATGTCTATATATTTTGGGCAATAAAACTAAGAGCGAAAATAGCTCACCGAACTACAACTAACCTTTATTGGCATAAAAACTTCCAAAGTGCTCGTAAATGCTGGAAGAAATGACAAGCATTTAAGCTCCAAACAACCACAACAAAGTTATTTTTTCCATACCGTCATTTATTAAATCCACGAAAAGGCATGCGAATCCCAAATAAAACGAAAACTTCAAGAAAAATGTATCTCTGCGGAAATGTTTAAGTACAGCAAGAGCACGAAAACAATCCAATAATAATAAAATCTCAGCAAATAGCTGACTGAAAAGAAACAACAAGTTTGAGTGATAATAAATTCTGTTTACCTCCCAAATGATTGATTAAATATGCAAAAAGTGCCTAATAGCGAATAGCAAAGAAGCGAGAACGCAGCGCGCAGCGCGCAGCACGCACAACTCACGCTGCGGTCCGCTAGCGGGGAGGAGATAACACGGAAAGAAGCACACTTACAACAAAGATCTAAAAATGTGAAAAATAACCACATATATCGCACACAACAACAACAAAAAACGCTCACACTACCACTCGTTCAAGCAGCTGGGCACAACCTGGCGTATGAGTAACATAAAAAATGCCACTTCACTTGAAACCCTCACACATACACATGCGCACAATCGCGCATATTAAAAAAAAATATATAAACCGAAGCTGTTAATACGTCGGTGGGGACGTGCGGGCAAGTGAGCGGAAAGCTTGGCGAGCAGAAGACACGGTTGCGCCGTAACAAATTGTCAATTTGCAAATAACAAAGGCATACAACTTTTCCCAGCGTACGGCAACCCATTACCCCGCTAGCAGCTGATTTTGTAGCTATTGCCATTCTACGAGCTATTTTGTATGCCATAAAATCTGTGAAAGCCATAAGGCGACAGCGAAATGTACGCTTTGTGCTCTTCTATGAAAATTTACTTTAATAAATAATAAATTAAGTGGGTGAATTATGCGCTGTGGTGCGTTGTGTGCTTTTTTACTGAGCGCGGAAGCGGGCGGAGCTCATGCGCTTTGCGTATATTGTGTGCTAAGCACTCAATTGTTTTACTTGCCAGACATCGAGTTGACTCTTTGATAAACTGCCCTCAGGACATTGGTGTGCCCTGAGGTCGGAAAATAGGCAATTGCATGACTTTATTTATTCGGTTTATTTATGTATTTTGCAAAATTAATGTTTGTTACCTTATTTAGCACTTAGCAGAACATGCTTCCGTTCAAGTTTTATACCCTGAAGACTTCGCTCTTTACACTCTGAGAAAGGTGAACGGGTGAAGCAAGTGAAACTAAACTAATAAGTTGAATAACTAGACTTAAAACGTCGAGTATTGACAAAATTACTCGGTAAGTTTCCTCGTCGTGCTGGGCTAAAAAAGTGTGAAGGCATGTACTATACAAATATGTAGCCTTTGACCGCAGTTATAGCTATCGATTGTGCAGAGGACTCTGTAGTGTTGATCAAGCGACATCGAATGTAAATGAGCGAACTCTCTTCTTAGCTTCTATTCAAATCATTGCCACAACAGACTTTAAATGACTAAGTTTACTGTTTACCACTGTCTTAAATGCTCACTACACAACTCGTGCACTATATTTGGAGCCCATGCTTCATTTTTAATTTTGAACAATGCTCAGATATTCTTCAGAACTTATTTTCATGAAATTTTATAAATAAACAAATACCGGGGTGCCGGCATGAAATGAGTGTTTTTGTGAAAATTAAATACTAATTTTGAATGGCAAAATAAGAAAAATGTATTGGCGATTGCTTTTAATTGCTTTTGGCCACCTTTCTGGCAATTTTTAAGTACTATACCAAAAGAAATTTTCGCCTTTCGAAGCAAATCAATCAGACACCCAATTTTCGACTTCTACTTAGGAATTGAAGTGCTGCTCAGCCAATAAGTGCTGCATCGAAGAAAACAAATGGTATTCGAAAGGACGTAAACCTAGTGAATAAAGCGGTGAGATGGTGGAATAGCAGCTCCCAGCCAAGTACTTTGATCGTATTCATTTTTCGATCAATGCATGATTCAAATTGATCATTTGTTGTCCGTAGCTAGTCCAGTCATTATATTATAGTAAGTTCACCTCGGAATTCGATATATCCATTTATATGTCTGTAAATACTTGTATATTTAGATTAGATAGATAGTAGATTCTTACCTAATTTAAGCTTAAATGACTGGACTAAGCGATTCATGATAAAACACATCCTTTTGATCCCACCAAACCACTATGGCCGAAATTGGGATTTTAGCGGCAAAAAATACTTCCTGGCAAGCTAGCTTCACCAAATTTAGTGTGTAGACTTCTAATGATAAAAAAATCGATTTGAGAACAAATTGGGCGTGCCACGCCCCCTTTTTTCAAAGTAGTGGCAAAACGTACTTCCTGGTACAAAACAGCAACTTGAGAAAAAATTTAACGGTCCTCGCCCTCTTTTTCCTATATCCAAAACCCAAATTGTCGCTAAAAATACTTACCAAAACGCTGGCTTCATCAAATTTTGAAAACGGACTTCTTCTGACAAAAAAAAGCTTTAGAAAAAATGGGCGGCCCGCGCCCACTATTAAAAAAATATTGAATGTTACCAAGAAATTAATTTATTTTTTAATTCATAAATTTATAATTTTAAAGAAGTTGTAAATGCTTATGGATTAATCTTAATCTTCGTTTTCAGCCGCTTCTAATTCCAATGAATAATTATTTATCGACTCTAAGCTTACATCGGAATCATAACTATAATTGCAGCTGGAAGCTTCTTGAGATGTTGAAGGTAATAACAATTCTGGTGGCAATTCAGAGATCAATGATTTCTCGAGGAAAAAGAAGTTTTTTTGAACTATTTGTACGTTCTTGCAAACATGAACTTGAAATATATGGGTCAGAGCTATCCATAGCTCTATGATACATGGCAAGTATGTTATGCACTCTTGAAACCTTTCGAGCGTGACCAGATCGATCTTTTTATAAAATTTGTTTCGCGCCTCAGACGCATTTTCGGCCAGGACACCTACGGGTACTACTGAAGCCTCAATTATTTGTGACGAATGCACTAATAGACAGACATAGAGTACCATTCGTAGTTTTGGAAAAATATTTCACTGGTTTTAATGCAATAATCACGAAACCTTTGAGCATCAATTTCAAATTCAGAGGAGAGAGCAATTAAGATTATGTGTAAATGTTTTAAAAAATCAATATTTATACCAGTAATAGATGCTAAAAGGTCCGTGCGAGAAAATGCTCTTCTATCGACATGAAACCCCATTTGAAGCAAAAACTCTTTTTGAATTTTTTGTTTCTTTTCTGTCAAGATTCTCTTCTCTTCTGCTCCACGAACTTGCCATTTTTTCAAATCTAGCTTGTATGAAAGTTTTAAAACATACTCGAAACTACGAATCCACGCATGCAAAGGGCTTAATCCATATTTCAAAGCGTCGGTCTTCGGTTCAAAATAAGGAGAATCAAAGTTTCTTATAGTTCGAAATTCCTTTGGACCGGCATGACAGATGGGACATTGCTGTGCACTTTTAGTTTCTGTCAACACATTTAAGACTTTCCCATCTATTAATGTCATATATAAATTATATTTTACTTTAATTTTTTTCCCATTACTTAGTGTGTATTGCAGTGGTTTCAACTCCTCTGTTTCTTTATGGTGTGGTTTTCAGTTAAAATGTGCTCTTTTGTTTCTTTAACAAACCCCACTTTTAAAGGTCTACAAAAGCGTACTGACTGAGGTGTACGGTTTACCCAAATGTTATACCCTGCTGATGAAATTATTTTTATTGGAATGACTGATGTCATAAAAAGGGAATGATCGAAACTTTCCGAAGTATTTTCTACAAATTTTTGTTTAAACAAGCTGTGACCGGTAGAACCATTAAACCCGTAGCTCGAAATTAGGATCGATTCTTCAACATCCATTGTACACAATACTTCATCTTGATATTCAAGAATTCTTTTAGCTGTGTGGTCTAACAAATTTTACAACGACACTTCGACAGAGCTTTCATTCGCTTTGATTTCATCCGGTCTACATTTCAATTTGCTTTCATAAACTTTATCATAAGTCGGATAAATACTACAATTGTGTTTTATGTTTAATTGCCGCATATTTGAGTACACCTTTTTAGTTAATCCGTTTTCTAACACAAACATTAGAGCTTCATCAGGTGATACTGGTGTAACTTCTTTATGGCTAGTATTAAGAACTTCTCGAATTTTGGATGGGCGATTTGGAGATGTAGCAACTTGCTGTAGGACAAATTTCAAATCCGTTGCGTGGGATTTTTTGGCAGATATAGAGGCAGCATGAACTAATAATTGCGCATTGTCTCCTTGCTGGGAAGCTAATCTCCTTTTATTTCTTTCGCAGCTATCATCATACGTCAGTTTTGGTCGCCCAATAGTATTAATCTTTTTCGGTATTACAAAAATTGTTTCTCCACTCAACCATTTCTTATTATATTTTCTAAATGCATTCTCATTTCTGGATTGTTTATTCCATTTAAGTTTAATAAAATTAGATAAGTTCCGAGCTTTAGTACATATCAATTTACTTAATTCACTGTCAATTTCGTATGAAATCTTTCCTTTTATGTAATTCGAAACATTCCTGTTGTTTCTCAACCAAAACTCAAATAGTTCAGAAATTTTGAACCTGAGTGTTTCTACAAAAGTATTAAAAATTCGTTCATTAGCAGTCAAATGCATACACTTTTACCATGACATAAAACTTGAGTTTTCTACAAACAATCACATGTAAATAGTTCCAATGACACTTCAAAACATTTTTAGTTTTACTCCACGAAAAACGATAAAACTCTTCATAATTTCACAAAAAAATACGTACAAAAAACCACCAAAATAAGTACGAAATAAAACATTTAGCAAACTATATTTGTATATAGTAAAATTACTCACCTCGAGTAATAGAACTCATATTTACAAAGTTTTTTTACAAGAATATATTATTAAAAAACAGTTTTTAATTTTCTAAAAATTTTGCTGCTTCACTTGTATTAACACGTACTAAAAAATTTGTAAATATTACCAGCTGTTTGTACATAAACAGGGTTGCCAACAGTAATTTTTTTTTGATAATTTTTTCTTATCAATATGTTGGGTATTGAACACCATCAAAATAATTGCAAAAATTTAAATTTGAAAAATTGACTTTTTGCCGCTAAAATCCCAATTTCGGCCATAGTGCAAACACAGAGAATTGCCTTCTTACCGAATCGATCTGTTTTGCGGCCAATGTTGATGGTTAACCCAGAATACCCCATATTTTAGTCCGTTTAATATTCTTAAAATAAATCCATTTTTCATCGCCAGTGACAATTCGATGCAAAACTGATTTTCTTCCTTTGTCTTTGAAGCAAACTTTCACAAAGGTTTTTTTCGTTTTTCATTCGCCTTTCATTCAGTTCATGAAGCCGCCATTTTTTAGTTACATGACTGTCATTTGCTTTCCACTCAGTATCTTCTTCATCCTAAATTGCTTGCAGTTCCGAATCTTCAAATTTTTTGGTGGTATTCCACGTTTTTCATTTCTCACATCAAATTTATATCTTAAACAATTTTTTGTGATTAGTCCTTAAATAGAATTTGGAACATGCGAACAGTGTTACAGCGTTTTCATTAGACTTGTTCTGTCTCTCATATTGCGTACTACTTTTTCTAACAAAGCTTTATCTTTTTATAAGGCGTCAAATGTAAATTTTCTACTGGTTCGACCCCACAAAAATAACGGATATATCACGCGATTTAGGTCACCAATTGTTAAGCCAGTTTTTCATTGAAACAATGTAAACATCTCAGCTAATTCGGTAGAGTCAATAAAAATAACAAAAATTACTATAGAAATTATTGCTCCCGCCAATTTTCTAATTAAATTCTAAGGGAAGGTGTAGCTCCATTTACTCCATGCAGTGTTACGTTTTGACTCACTGAATGATGTTTAAGTCAGTATTAAGTTTGTAATGCTTGTCTATCCATATCCTCCTACATGTTTTGTTAACAAAATAACTACCGCAATATAGATTGAAGTAAGAATGCCTGCAATGAATCGACCTATTTGATAACTAGCTTAATTTTAAAAGGCTTTGTTAAGTTCCATCCCAATTGAGTAAATATATGGTATATAACTGATATTGATTTATGTTACTTTAAAGGGTCGTATACGTTTTCGGCGATATAAAACTTTTGGAGAGAAACAAAGACTTTCGATGACGGTTTTCGGTTCATTTCTAGGGGATCAATATCAGATTAATTGTCAATGCCATCATCAGATTGATAGGATCTTAAACTAGATCTTAGTCCTTAAAATTACTGACGAGAGATTTGGGTGTCTTCCTAAGGTTAAGAAAATAATTACTTTGACTGATAGTATTCATTGGTGTCTTCCTAAGGTTAAGAAAGCAATTACTTTGACTGATAGTATTCATTGCGAAATTGACTTTTAATTCGGTCACAATTGTCGTTCGATGCGATGGTCGTTTTCGACAGATGTTCGCACGCAATGGCTTCAATACGGCCAAATAGAACTCCTCCGGAACAAATTCATGTGTCATCAAACCACGACTATCATTGATTTTTAGTATATTAAGTTTATCACGCAGTTTGTAGCACCCAGAGGGAGCTTCGAAGACCCTATAAAGTATATACATAAATGATCAGTATGTTGAGCTGAGTCTATTTAGCCATGTCTCGTCCGTCCGTCTGTCTGTATATATACGAACTAGTCCCTCAGTTTTTAAAATATTGTTTTGAAATTTTGCAAACGTCATTATCTCTTCAAGAAGCTGCTCATTTGTCGGAACTGCCGATTTTGGACCACTATAGCATATAGCTGTCATACAAACCGAACGATCGGAATTAAGGGCTTGTATAGAAAACTTTCATATTTGACGTGGTATCTTCACGAAATTTGACATGGATTACTGCTTAAAGTAATTTTTTTTATTTATTATTTTACGTTGTACCTAGTATATAAAAGTAAAATACTAACAACAATTCTAGTCGAATTAATTAAGAGAGATACTTAAAAGCTAAATATTAAGAAATACAATTGCTGCTATTGTTGTCTTACTAGATCGGAAGGCTTCTTGCGTTTCAACCGGATTTCTTGCCTAGCAGTTTCGATGAGTGTGGAGGCTTCCTCATTAACGTGCCGTCTAAGAATCAGTTCGTGAGACTTTGCTAATTTGGAGATTTCATTTACCACTGAATTCACGCCTAGATCACGGTGCAAGTCACCAGATCTAATGTACCAAGGAGCATTTACTAAAGTCCTTAGTACCTTACTTTGAAAGCGCTGAATGCTGGCAATACAGCTTTGACTTGAGCAACCCCACAGTTGGGCTCCAAAGGTCCAAACAGGCTTTAAGACTTGACTATATAATAACAGTTTGTTTTGTATTGATAGCTTGGATTTCCTGCCAACTAGGTGATAAAGTGTGCATAATTTCATATCAAGCTCGCTCCTTTTTGTTTTTTGGCATGCTCTTTCCAGCTTAGCTAAGCATCTAATGGTATCTAGGTACTTAGCACTGCTATGTTGTGGTATAGGAATGTTATTTATATAAATTGGGCAATATGCCGGCTTTTTCAACTTCACTTAGATGCCCACTTAGTAATTGCGTTGACTGCTGTCTGCACTCGTCGACTAGATACTGAAGTTGACTCTCCAGCTGCTAACAAAGCTGTGTCATTCGCAAATGTCGCTGTCATATAACTAGAATCAGACGTGAGGTCACTGTTAAAAAGCAAGTAAAGCATTGGCCCCAACACGCTTCCCTCTTGTTCAATGCGGAAGTATCTATCTTTTAAGTAAGAAGCAATTATTTCACAAAATTGTTTGGGTAGAATGTATTTCAATTTGAGGAGTAGACCCGTGTGCCAAACTTTGTCAAAAGCTTGAGACACGTCCTATTGGTTTGAGCCTATTTATGAGTACATTCTCAAAGATTTTAGATAAGGCTGGCAGTAGTGAGATTGGCCTATATGATGTAACAGCGTGTACTGGCTTACCCGGCTTGGGTATCATTTTGACTTCAGATACTTTCTAAAGCGATGGCACGTGTCTTAGGCATAAAGCACTGTTTATAATGTTTACAATTTTTTTATACAATTCTTTGGTAAATTGCGTAATATTTCTCCAATTATTAAATCATACCCAGGTGCTTTTTGAGTCTTGTATTCCCGATAAGATTTTTAATTTCTTTAATAGTAACAGCAGAAATGCTGATGTGTGGATCCATCCAACTATTTTCATAGTTTATCTCATACCCATCGTTAGGGGTAAATGTGTTTCTCAAATGATTTGCAAATACGGTAGCTTTCTGTTCATTCGTGTTGGCCCATGCAGTTAAACTGCTTAAAGTAATAACATTATATAATCTAATTGTTCAGATCGGATTACTATAGCATATAGCCTCCATACAAACCGAACAGACAGTTGCTAAAAGAATTGCACCTATGAAGGGTATATTAGCTTCGGTACAGCCGAAGTTAACATTTTTTCTTGTTTTTTTTTTTTTTGGTTTTGGTTTTGGGTTTTTGTTGTCGAACCATCTTGCCATCTCTCTAAAACTTGCCTGACGATTTTCAAGCACCATATCCTTAACATTTTTTTCACCAGTTGAAGAGGTCGAAGGTCGTCCAGAACGAGGCAAGTTTTCGGCGATCCTTCGACCGTCTTTGAAGGCTTTGTACAAATCGTAGGCTAGCATTTTTGATAAAACTGAATCTGCGCAAGCCTTTTCCAATATGGTTAGAAATACGAGTACAAAATTTGAGACAAAACATTAAATAATATTGCATTTATTTCTTCTTAAAAACCACGTAACCAAAAGAACACTTTTTACTTTCCTTCTTTCAATAGAAGACAGTTAATATGCCTGGTCAATGAGCTAGTTTCAGAGCAATAAAAATTTATCAATTTAACTGCCCAAAAAACGCCTTATTTATATTAAATAGAGCAGTATTCACATATCCACTTTTAATATCTGTTCTTTGCAAAGTTTTAACTACAAAATTTCCTCATTCAATGGTTAATATCTTTGTTTTGTTGTTGTTTTCGCCTTATTCTAAAGTAAATTTTATATTTACACAGAGGAGCAATAGCTTTGTCGTTGTTTTTATATGTCAACCACAAAAACAAAATGGCGAACACACCAAACGCTAACAAAGAAAATTGCATCAGCTCAGGTAAGTAAATTGAAAGAAGCTGCAATATGTAGCAGCAACAACAGCAGCTTAAATGGCCCGTGGCAGCACCCGCTGGCGATTGCTGGCAACATTGGCTTTGGCATAACTGTGCAACCACTAAATTGGCTATAAGCAAAATTGCTGTAAAATGGCTTAAACGAATGAGCTGTAGTAACAAACAAGCGAATGGGCGCACAACGGCAAAGGAGACGGGGGCGAAATCTGCCGAAAAAAGCAAAACGAAAAAACCACGGGACAAGGGAATATATCTACAAAAAGTAGAAATGCAAAAAAAAAAATTAAATTAACCGAAAAAGTAAATCTGCTGCTAGGAGCATCCGCAGGACGTCGAAACTGAAGCAATGAAAATAGCACAAAGCGCAGAAATAAAAAGGCGAAGACGCAGCGCAGAGTACGGCGGAAGAACGAGAAACCTGCCAAGCCGTAGATGCTTAAGCGGCAGCTATAGCTGCCGGCCATGCTGGGGGCAAATGATGCGCGCAAAGAAAATATGGTGATGCGGCTGCGGCGGTGGCGCTGCTGGTAACGGAACGCCAGTGCTGCTCCCGCTCCTGCTGCTGCTGTGCTGTACAGGAAGATGAAAACATATTTTATGAGCTTCTTGTTGATGATAAAACTTTGTATTAAAAGGAAAAAATCCCGCTGGGAGAATAATTGAGACTTTTACATTTTATGCGTTTATATATCTGCATGTGTATACTATGTATGTATGTATGTAGTTAAGGGCGAGCGTCACATATGCACGCCACAGCAAATAGAAACAATGAATCAGTGTATGTACATATATATATATGTGTGTGTGCATACGCGGGTGGCACTATCGCGTGAACAGCATGACTTTTTGGAGCAAACACGCTTTCCAGCGCTGAGGGAGCCGCTATGCGACCGACCAAAATGTCGAAAGAGTAATGTAAGCAAATACAAAACAAAAACAAGAAAAAGCACCACGAAGCGATAATACCCCTAACACGGGTCTTTCTTATAGCTTTAAGGGTATACAAAAAATATTTATCTTGATTTTGATCGGTCAGTTTATACGAGGGCTGCTATATATATTTCTGGCCTAATAATGAAAATAGGACTATTTATCAACAAAAATGGTTTTATTGTTTTTCAAAATACTCTCCATCATGATTTATACACTTTTGCATGCGCTCAAACCAATTTTCGAAGCACTTTTCCCACCCCCATTGAGACACCTCCAAAACATGGTTTTTGAATATTTCAACAGCATCATCTGGCTACGAAAATCGTTGACCACGCATTATTTTCTTGATGTGTAGGAATAAACAGAAGTCATTGGGTACCAAGTCAGGGCTATACGGCGGATGACCCATCAATTCGACGTTTTGGCCGGTCAAAAAGGCGCTGGTTTGAGCCGATGTGTGAGAGCTCGCATTGTCATGGTGCACAATGATTCGTCTTCTCTTGTTCGTTTTTCGAATTTCTCCGAAGACTTCAGGCAAACAAATGGTGGAGTACCGCTCAGAATTGACCGTCCTACGTTGCTCAAGTGGAACAGTCGCCACATGACCAGTTTTGCCGAAGAAACAGGCGACCATTTGCTTCGAAGTGCTTCTTCCACGAACAACTTTCGTTATATTTGGCTCGTCTTGGAAGACCCGCACGGTCGATTGCTGCTTTGTTTCGGACTCATACGCATAGGTCCATGATTTGTCACCTGTGACGATCTTATAAACGTCTTTTGAAGCACCGCGATCGTATTTTTTCAGCATTTCTTTACACCAATCCACACGAGCCTTTTTTTGAGCGATTGTCAAATTGTGCGGGATCCAACGAGAACAAACCTTTTTTACGACCAGGTGTTCATGCAATATCGAATGTATGCTGGTGGTAGAAATGCATAGGCATGCCTCTATCTGAAGGTATGTTACATGACGGTCTTGCATTATCAGTTCACGTACGGCATCGATGTTTTCTGGCAAAACGGCTGTTTTTGGACGACCTTCACGGAATTCGTCTTTGAGCGAGCGTCGGCCACGATTGAATTCGTTGTACCAGTTTTTCACAGTGCTATAGGATGGTGCTTCATAGCCATACAAAGATTGTAGTTCATCGATGCTTTCTTGTGATAATCCACGTCGAAAGTTGTGAAAAATGATCGCACGAAAATGTTCACGAGTTAATTCCATTTTTTGGCCGAGATGAATTTTTTAATTCCCTGTTAAGAAAACAATTCACGATTAAATGACAAAACGTTCCGAGTGATGTTATGCTAAAAAATGTCAAACTTTCCAATGGAAATGTCAGATTACACCTGGCAACACTTAGTGTTGCCTAGTCCAGAAATATATATAGCAGCCCTCGTATGGTAGCTGTATTAACATTGTGTTCTAAAATTGTAGAGATACCTTAAATAATAATATAGGTCAAATTTCGTGAAGATACCTCGTCAACTGAAGGATTTTGCCACACAAGGACTTCAGTCTGATCAGTGAGTTTGTAGGGCAGCTATGATAATGCGATCTAAATAATTTATTCGTAAATTATAGCGATGCTCTGGTTAAGAATCTGTGGCAAATTTCTTGAAGTTAATTCGTGAAATAAACAAGTTATAAATACCAAATATTTATTCTGATCGTTCAGTTTGTGTAGTTGGTATATCATATAGTGATCCGATATCGGCGAATCCAACAAGTTATCAGTTTCTTGACTAGAATAGAATGTATGCAAAATTTCAAATCGATATCTCAAGAACTTAGGGACTAGTTCGCTGATATATAGACTTATGGACAGACGCTCTTGGATAAACAGAGTCCCAAAGCTCAAGACGCTGATCAGTTGTAAACATAATTTATAAGATCTCGAACATATCCATTCGATTTCACAAATTTCGTGCAAATCCCTGTTCAGGGTATAATAATAGCAACAACATGTAGTAGCGTAAAAAACTAAATCAACAGTATGGTGCACACACACACACATTCAAAGGCGTGGCAGCAATAAAAGTGGCAACGCTTTGCTATTTCTATGGTTTATGCTCAATCTTTTGTCAATGCTTTGTTGTTACTGCTGCTTTTTCCAATGCCGTTCAGCAGCTGAGCCACTCAACTACAATCCTTTTGCAGCACTCGCTCCACTTGCAATCGCATCGGCACCCAGGGAATCGATTGTAAGTATCCGCACAAAGTGCATTCACGCATATTTCACTTGCTGCCGCAGCTGCTCCGCACTTCGCACTTTACGCTGCAACACGCCACTGTATTTCGAGCGAAGCCGCTTGAGGAGTTGGCGTATACTCCCGCTGGGATGGCAATGGAGACGCTTGTGTACAATATTTACGCTTAGTTAGTTGGCTTAAACAATACTGACGGCGATAAGTAGCATTATCAGACGCTTTTAGTGGGTGGGAAAACTTTTATTAATAAATATTATATATTTGTGTATGTTTGTTTCGAATTTTTATTGAATTAATTGTGAAATTTCTTTCAAAAAAGCATAATAACTGTATTGCCACATTGACCGTCTCGTTCGCTCATCTCATTCCAAAGTCCAAGTAAACAGGAATTTTACTTTAAATCAATTCAGCAATTCAAACTATTCTATGTTTTACAACATTTGATCAACAACACCGTATACAATTTCCTGGAACTTTCTGGAGAAAAAAAGTTAACTCCGAAAACTGCAGTATGAAGACCTTAAATATACAATAATGGCTTCATTCGATTCCCGTAGCTTTCCAACATCGGCCAAGCTTTACGTTTTATAAACCGATTAAATAAAATTTAGAATCTTAAGTGTGTAGAAGACAATTTTTCGTTACTTATAGATAATAAGACAACAAGCAGAGACGTTTCTAATCGAAAACAGCTAAAAAAAAATAATAAGTCCATACTTTTCAAAGCTATGCTTTTATTGTTTTTTTTTTTTTTTTTGCGGGTGAGGGGGTGAAAAATGCCTTCCGCATCACCAGAGCCGTCATCACAGCAACGGTATGTGCCACTAGCAGATCTCCAAAAACCCTCCTTTAAGGAACCGTCGCCCACCCTGGAACCGCATTTGCATTACTTCAGGATGGTGGTCCAGTTTACATCTGTACACCTGCGTTCAGATCCCGCTTTTTTCGGCGCACCAAAATTGCTGCGTATTTCGGGATAATCGTCAGTTGTTTTTGCTCTCTAGCATGACACCAATTAAATTGTTCCCATTTATTGGCTAACCAGGTCTTCTACGGCAGTGCGTTCCCGTTGCGTTGGCACACATTTAAAGAACATGTGTTTTGCACCATCTACCGTCTTCGGTTTCGTGGTTATATAGGCATGACGACTCTTCGACTTTACCCATTCTATGAAGTTCAATATGGGGTCCAGTTCTACGCCTAAGTAATTCACAGCTTTTTTTGTCCTCAAAATGTTCTTTCTCGATTGCATGCTCATTACGAAAGGAATGTCGTCACTTGCTCACTTATGGCTTATAAACGAAATATTTTTACTTTCCCTTATCTTATTTCAACATTTTTTCGTCCTGTCCGCAAGCGAACGGATTTAAGCAATCATTACTGTCGTTATATTTTCTAAGCACTCTTCAATACTTCTATGGATTTGATAAAGTTACTATACTTCCTTCCCCAGCTGTTCAATTTCTTCATAACTGGAACATTGGTAGCCGCCGGCTGGTAGCCGCCGGCTGAAGCCTGAAGATTTACAAGGGTAGTGTTCTAATGTCCCACCACCTTGACGGCAAGTTATAAGTTCTTCCGATTCTGTTTTGTCAAATTTCTGAAGTTAAGATATAAATTATAATAATCATGCAATGACCTCTACGATGTTATTAGAATCCCATTTTATAACCTGCACAGCTTAGATTGCATTTATCACGAAGTTTGTAACACGAAAGCGACGGAGACATTAAGGCAACCAGTTAGCTTAAAGTAACTGCTTAAGTCGGTGAATTCAAAAGCAGAAGTCTGCAAGTGGTCAAAGCCTTTAAAAATGATCGACAGGTCGTTGAAAATATGCCGCGTTCTGGACGACCCTTGACTTCCTCAACTGATGAAAATATTAAAAATGTGCAGGACATGGTGCTCGAAAATCATCAGGAAAGTGTTAAAGAGATGGCAGGAGATCTCGATCTTTCTCGGCAGACCGTTCGAATGATTTTGTTGGATATATTGGGTGCGAAATGCGTTCTTGCTCGACTCGTCCCGATAAACCTTAATTTTTTTCAAAAAGAGCACCATAAACAGCTGTCTTTGAACATGTTGATTGTAACTGATAATGAGATATGGGTTTATGAATTTGAAATGCAGAACAGTAAACAATCAATAGAGGGGAGAAAACAGCCGAAACCAAAAAACCACGCCAAACCTGCTTAAAAATCAAAGTGATGCTCATAGTTTTTTTCGATGTTCATTGTTTTTTGCATCATGAATTCATTCCGGCTGGACAGACGGTCAATAAGGAGTTCTTTTTGGCCGTATTGAGGCGTTTGCGTGAGAGCATCCGTCGAAAACTGTTGGAATTGTGGAAGAAAAATTAATGGATTTTATACGATGACATTGAATCATCGCCTCGAGCCATGATTGCGGCTGAATTTAAGGCCAAAAATGCAATTAACGTCATCGATCAACCACTGTATTCACCAGATTTAGCTCTATGTAATTTTTCTTGTTCCCCAAACTGAAACTGCAACTCCGTGGAACCCGTTTTCAGTCCATCAAAGACATAAAACGAAATTCGCTGAAGCAGCTAAAGACCAACTCAAAATGTGTTCCGAGGAATGGAAAAATCGAGCTTTAATGTATTACATCTGGTGAGGATTACTTTAAAGCCGACAAAACAAATATTGATGAATAATTAAATATTTTGCGTTTTATTTACAATTTTCGGGTACTTTATGTATGTATAAAAATATATCCACATATATAACCATGTCAGTGTTTCTTTTTTATATGCCTGGCTTATCAGATTAAAGCTGCTGTTTATTTGTCGGAACCGCTGATATCGAACCACCAATCCAAATGTTAGTTATACACTAAACTGACTGGAATTAAGTTCTTGTAAGGAAACTTCATTATTTGTGAAAGGTATTCTAAGTTAATATTTTTTTTAGTTTTAAAGAAGCCTTTCGATCTGTCCAGTAACTACACTATCCCAAATTAATTTTGTACCGCTGACTGCTTTGGTATTAGTCCAAGATCTGAAGGGGGCTTCGAGCATCCATTGTTTCAACCAACGCTTGCGGGAACCACACGGTCTTGGCCAAGGTATATGCACTACATTACCACGCTACCACCATATATTAGTATGGGACAGATATTAAATATCCGGTGTACTACCAACTTATCATAACAGTTGGAATTTTAACTCTCGCTTTATGGCAATAACTCTTTAACAGGAGTTTAATCCCAGTTCCGCAATCTCTTCATCTCAGTTTCTTTATCAAATTTTCGGTCTGCTTTTTAGTGGATTTGGCAAAACACTCTTAAATTCCAATCCTTGGGCATTCTTTATATTTTCCCCCATAATTTTTAATTATTTTTTTTCCAGATCGAGTTTGCTCTATTTCAAAAATGGAGTTATTTGAAGAATGGCGAAAACGTAGAATAGAACGAAATTCACGATTGGTTATTTGTGTTTTCACAAAATTTAGTGCTACAGATGTAACGCCTGATACATAGAAGGAGATAAAGTTAAAAATTTCGAGTGTTTCGTCAAAATTTTCGAAAAAATGGACTGGAGCAAATATGATGATTGAACGTTTTTGAAACAAAAATCGCAGTGGGTTAGAAGAAGCAGATTTACAATTTTACCAACAAATGGAACATCCCTGTCCTACCTCATCAACTGGAAGCAATCGACCTCAAGGTAGACCAAAAAAAATTTTGAAGTGTCGTCTTTTAAAACGAAGGGTCGATGACTTACTAGAATCGCGAAGTGCCATCGAGTTGACCGGAGCCGCTGAAGAAGCAAATCGCTTGGAGGGTAATAGAAACATAGCTACTTCGATAAAAGAAAGTTTGAAATCTACAGAAAAAAAGAAGTCTGTTAATACTACATGCGAAGACAGACAATTGACAAGTGATGAGGCATTAGCTTATTATGTTGATTCTAAGTGCACAAGTTACTCCATTAAACAGACGCGAAAATTGTCATTGAAGGCGGGACATAAAGTTTTTCCATCCTATTTTAGTTTACGTAAGTCTAAAAATTTGTATTACCCTGCAGCTGAGCATATCTAGGTAACAGAAACGCGCGCCGAAATTAAACTTCAAGCCATTTTGGATAAAACCGCTAAACGTTTAATTGAAGCGCAACGTAAAGTTTTCAAAGAAAATATATCTTCAGCTATCTTCATCTATATCTTCACTAATCAGCAAATGGGGATGTGACGGAAACTCCGTCCATAGTGCTTATAAACAGAAATTTGAGAACTGCGATGCTACTGATGAGTATCTGTTTGTTTTTGCTATTGTTCCATTGAGATTTAGTGACGATGCTAGCCAAAATATTTTATGGAAAAATCTGCGGCCTTCGTCCACACTCTATTTTCGCCCAATTAAGCTTATTTTTTCAAAGGAAACAACTGATTTTACTACATCAGATACTAACAAGGTTTTGAAAGAAGTATCTCAACTTCTTCCAACACTTTGTGATAATCGCGGTTCTCAAATTTCGGTAAAACATAATATAGATTTACTACATATGCTTTTAATAACATCCGATCCGGTAATCATTGCATTGTCCGACCATGAAGAAGTTCGAATAGCAATTACCCATCTGAAAAACAACAAAGCGGCTGGGGCCGATGAATTGCCTGCTGAGCTATTCAAACACGGCGGCGAAGAGCTGATAAGGAGCATGTATCAGTTTCTTTGTAAAATATGGTCGGACGAAACAACACCCAAGTATTGGAATTTAAGGGTGCTCTTCTCAATCTACAAAAAGGGAGACCCCACAATCCGCGTCCACTACCGTAGGATAAGCCTTCTTAACATTGCGTATAAGATTGTATCGAGCGCATTGTGTGAAAGATTAAAGCCCACCGTCAACAAACTGATTGGACTTGATAAGTGTGGCTTTAGACCTGGCAAATCAACAACCGACCAGATATTCACCATGCGCCAAATCTTGGAAAAGACCCGTGAACGAAGAATCGACACAAACCATCTCTTCGTCGATTTCGAAGCTGCACGAAAAGGAGCTGCCTTTATGCACGATGTCTGAGTTTGATATCCCCGTAAAACTAATACGGTTGTGTAAACTAACGTTAAGCAACACCAAAAGCTCCGTCAGGATCGGGAAAGACCTCTCCGAGCCGTTCGATTTCAAACGAGGTTTCAAACAAAGTGACTCCCTATAGTGCGACTTCTTCAATCTGCCTCTGGAGAAAATAATTCGGCCTGCAGAATTTAATCGAGCAGGTAATATCTTTTATAAGGGTGCACAGCTGCCGGCGTATGCCGATGATATTGATTATATCTATAAGACACTCATCATTCCCGTCCTGCTACATGGTGCAGAGGCTTGGACGATGACAACAACTGATGAGTCGACGTTGCAAGAGAACACTCCAGCTATTAAAGTATTCGACGCAGTACCCGCCGGGGGAAGGAGAGGAAGAAGAAGGTGAACGTCTTGGAAAAACCAGGTGGAAAAGGACCTGGCTTCGCTTGGAATATCCAATTGACGCCACGTAGCGAGAAGAGGAAATGACTGGCGCGCTGTTATTAACTCGACTATAATCGCGCGAACGGTGTCTACGCCAGTAAGGAAGAAGAAGAAGAAGATAAAGTCTACAACTTTAGGCAGCCAGATGAGATTTATCATTATAGCAAATCAATAAAAGAAAAAATTCCAAAACTCGTCTAACTCATAAGGTGCTAATAAAGGGGCAGATGGTAAACTTTAGAATACTTTATTTTTATACCCTGAACAGGGTATATTAAGTTTGTCACGAAGTTTGTAACACCCAGAAGGAAGCGTCGGGGACCTTATAAAGTATATATTTCAATGATCAGAATGTTGAGCTGAGTCGGTTTAGCCACGTCCGTCTGTCTGTCTGGCCGTCTGTATATATACGTACTAGACCCCCTTCAAGAAGCTGCTCATTTGTCGGAACTTCGGATATCGGACCACTATAACATATAGCTGCCATACAAACAGACGTGATATCTTCAAGAAATTTGACATACTTATAGGGTATATTCTTCTTTAAATCTATCGATACTTTGGACTTGGTTTACTTACTAACATAGAGCCACATTTTATTAGCGAAAAGTTCACCTTCAGCCCATAAAAAATTTCTTATTTGAAAGAAAAAAAATTATTTCTTATTAAATTGTAAATATTAGATATAATCAGCAGATTCTGCATATATAAGATTCCAGAACAAAAACACAAAAAATGGTGAATGCATCAAACTATTTGCTTTCGTTAGCAATCACTGCTTTGATGAAACAAAGCAAAAATCAATTTAATAAGACAATCAAGCAAGGAGTTGCCTCACACAGACAAAAACGCACGCATACACGTATGTGGAAAGATTTAGTATCTCTATGCTTCATCAATGTTAAATTGATAACGCACGAAATAAAACTAAGCAAAAAATGTAACAACAACGACAACAAAATAGCAACAATGGCAACACTTTCTGCGCCAAAGCGACAACAGGAACTAGCAGCAGGTGATAGTGCAACAGCATATGCTCCTTGTACGCTTACAAGCTTGCAAATAATACATGGTATGACACAACAACAACAACGATAGTATTGCTCTAGAAGATTAGAAACATTTCAGTGCAGCCACTGAGTGATAGATGCGTTGCTACTGGAAGGACATTCAATCAAAATCAAGCAGAAGCAATAGCAAAGAGAACAAAAACCTAATGCTGCAAATAAATTTGATCAGAAAACTGAAAAGTTGTAAATTTACCTGAGGATATACATGTGTGCATATGGAAAAGAGCGTAGCGCTGCAAAAAAAATAAAAGATTGAATGGACGAAGGATGAACCAGCACCAACACTGTACGCAACAAATAAATAGATGATTTTGCTTTTGTTGTTGTGCTTAGGTAAAATACTTGGAGATCTGTCAATTTAAAGAAAAGCACACGGATGGTATTAACAAAGTATGGAACAAATGTCTGAGTGTGTGATGCAAGTATGTGTGCGTATATTGAACGCAAAGGAATTCAGCGAATACAATCTCCCTTTACTTCGGTAGTCTAAAATAGACCATAAGGTTTTCCTCAGCATTTACAACAATCTCGTATTTTAGTACATAGGAAACATAACTGCGTTAAAGTATTCTCACATTGTCCATTCAATTCTTGCTTCTTACTCCTTCTTCTTCTCCTTTTTCTTCATTGGCGTGGATACTGGTTGCTCTTGCTTATTACAATGGATACCTATTGGGTCTATGATCTGTCTAATCCCTCGCTGATCTGTAGAATACTAAAATGCCGATGAATAGCGATGATACCGAATCCTTACCAAGAACAAGAAAAAAAGTTAACTTCGGGTGCACTGTCAACAAGAGAATTCCATATAGCATATGAAAATATAATATAAATAGATAAAGGGTGGTCTATTTCGAAGTCCCCCTCTTTTAAAAAAAATATAGAAATTTCAAATTTAATGGCGAATATTTATTATCATTCGAAGGAACATTCTTTGGCATTTATTTTTTGAAGATAAGCTTTTGCAAATCTTATCCGCGGCTACGTCTCAGATCGGTTGAGTCCAATTCTCGATGACTCGTTCGAGTATTTCGGCTGGTAACTGTCGAATGGCAAGTGTGATCGAAGCGAGATTGTCCGCAAAGACTTTATTCCTACATATTCCTAAACGAAACCTACAGGTTAACGGTGTGATATCGAAAGATCTTGGTGGCTAATCAACCAGCCCAAAATGTGAAACTATCCGCTCACCGAAGCGTTCTTTCAATAAATTCATTGATTCATGCGACGTGTGTTAAGTGGCGCCGTGTTGTTGAAACCAAATGTCGCCGAGATCACGAACGTAAATTCCAGGCATTAAAAAATATTTTTGAAAAATATTGGCCGATGATTCGACCGACCCACAAATCACACCAGACCGTTGTTTTTCTGGATGAAAATGCAGCTCTTAAATCTCTTCAGTTCGCACTTCGTTTCAAATGCGGCAATTTTCTTTGTATACATATCAATTGACCCTGAAGTTATCCTCATCGCTGAACAAAATTTTGCTCCAAAACGGCGGATCTTCTTGGAACTTTCCAAGAGCCCATAGAGTGAATTGATTTCTTGATTTCGTGCACAAGCTGAATTTTGAACGCTTTAAATTTAAGATATCGACGTAAACTACGCCAAGCTTTCCACACGTCAGTCCGAATTGCTTCGAACGGTGCCAAATCAACTTTCCACAGTCTTCGTGTACACTGCAGCTACGGCTGCTATATTTTTTTTTTTACAAAGAAGCTAATGCATGCTCCTTATCAGTTCTTCGTCGCAGTCGGCCGGCCATCCATCGGCCCCGCTGCTTTGTTGTTTTTCAGACGAGTAAAAGTGTTGCCTCCAAAATTTAAGTATGCTCTGAGCATCGGTGACTAGATCCGGTCATGAAACCTTCTGTAAGCCGCCGCATGCGAGTCTTGTGTGCAACAAGATAGTGATCCAAGTCAGTGTTAGGACCTGGGATTGTACGCATGTCTAGAACACTGTAGACGTGGCTTCTGTCTATCACAACATGGTCAATCAGGTTGGTGGCTTTTTGATACGGAGACAGCCAGGTAGCTGATGTATTTTCTTGTGCTGGAATCTAGTACCGCAGATAATCATATTTCGGACCCCGGCGAAGTCGATCAGCCTCAACCCATTTGGGGATGTTTCATCGCGGAGGCTGAATTTACTGACTGCAGTGCCAAAGATACCTTCTGTGCCCACCCTGGCGTTAAAGTCGCCAAGCACGACTTTAACATCGTGGAGGGGGCAGCTCTCAAAGGCGCGCTCCAAGCGCTCATAGAAAGCATCTTTGGTCACATTGTCCTCCTTTTCCGTCAGGGCGTGGGCGCAAATCAGCGATATATTGAAGAACCACGCTTTGATGCAGATTGCGGATTGTAGCTAGACGTTCATTCACCGGAGTGAATGATAGTACTCGACGACGGAGTATCTCTCCCACCACGAATCCTACCCCACACTTGCACTCCTTTAAATGGCCACTGTAGCAAATGCCACAAGGACCTACTCGTCTCTGTCCTTGTCCCGTCCATCGCATTTCTTGGACGGCGGTGATGTCAGCCTTTTACGAGGACACCAATCAGTTGGGCAGCGGCACCTTTCCAGTTAAAGGACCGGACATTCCAGGTGCCTCAATTCGTAGTCCTTATTTCGGTTACCATGGTCGTCATTAATTTTTCATTGGTAGTGTTTTTTTTACGTGGCGGGTGCCAAACCCAGCGCACAACCCTGTGTAGGGGATTTTTCGCATTCTCATTTTAGCCCACTTTCAAACGGATGTCCTTAGGCTACTCAGAGGCTACCTGGTCAAAGACCGGAAGTCGTGAGCTAATTGAGCCATGTGTAAAAGAATCGCTTCTGGCCACTCCCAAGTGAATGGCGATCAGAGAACTCAGAGAACCTCACTTGAACTTCTACACATGACTCCATCCTCCATGAAGATATATTACAATCATCATTTTACACTTCTTTATGTCCGATTTATATCCCATTTCAAAAGTGAATCAAGAAATTCTGTAGGAAAGGTTTTCCTTACTTTTCGTTCATATAACCTAAATTGTGAAATGTGTATATGCAGCTTCCTATTTTTTATTATTATTGGCTTTATATTTTCAATAACTTAAGACCTCCATCTGTTCAACAAATTCCCTTCATGAACATTTCCTTAAGTTTTTCTACAGGGCTTTACCCTGTAAATATATTTCCTTAAGTTTTCCTATAGTGCATATGCCCCGTATATATAAAAATAGACGATTTGTCGATTATGTGTTCACTTGTTAGCCAGTGGATTTCAAAACGTAATTTTCCCTTTCGCCAGCCCACTCAACAACAGCTGTGTAAACTAACTGCAACATGACACTGAATATCTGAGAACACATACAGATGTCTATATATTATATATGCCGTTATACAACATAAACATCGATTCCTTACAGGTATGTATTTTGCTCGCATCTTCACATATTGATGCGTATATTTCTTGAGCGCATTTCCAGTTTCCTCGATTGATTTTGCGTTTCAACTGCTCTTCGCTTTTCGCATAATATCAGCTTCTTTTCTGTCTTGTAAGTAAGCTTGGAATTATTTATGATTGCAAATGGGCTGCGCCATCAAAGGTAAACACATACTTATATAAAAGCACTATACATGCACAATGTGCACATATGTTTATGTAAATATTGGCATATTCGCCTCTGATCACAAATAGTTAGTTGCAGTATGGCTTTACTCAGACATAGCTATCAGACTTTTGTGCTGTATGTGAATGTGTGCACGCAGCATTTCATCTGTTGATCGCTTGATTTAGTTAATTTACTTTTTTGTTTTTATTTGTAAACTTTTCTTTTGCATTTTGTAAGTTTCAGTGATTCAGTTTCGACGCAATTGTTAGCCATTTTCACTCAAAGACACTAAAAGAAATGGTTTTCATTTGCACATTTTAATATTTAATATTTGCTCAAATGAAGAATGCCTGACTTGAATTTAAATCATAAAAGAAGTTCTGTCAAAGTACTTCTGTGCTGATGATTGGTTACTATTTCGACTATCTTATGGTGACTGAAGCTTAGTAGGTCTTGGGCAATTTGTTGTATAGCTTTTATTGGAATATTTTGCACTGCCTGCGATAGATGGCGACTATTAAAAAGACTTTTTTTGAATTCCTCAATTTTATGCAACCGACATTCGAACGTCTTAGACACAGAATGATAATCATACTTGAACACTTGTCTACGACAGATTCTATTATTTTGTATACATATAGGGATATATTGACTATATGTACATAGTACACATATCATAGAAAATGCATCGTTTTGTTATCGCTGACATTTCTTCAATACGTGACCCAATATTCTGCAAGGTCTATTATAGCCTGATAATTTTCATGGCAGCTTGCAATTAAATTTTCCGCATATTCCAGCGGAAGCGATCTCCAGGTATGTCGGAGTAGGATTTCAATAAATCCCAAATATTCTCTATTGAATTTACGTCTGGTGACTTTAGGGGGTTAGGGGTAGCCAGAGGTACGAAAATATTAGAGTTTTCAGTTTTTTTTTTTTTTTTTTTGCTACTAAATCATGTTATTTTACAAAAGTAGTAATATGGCATTATTGTAGGATGTGTTGACTTGAAGTCACGAAAATTTAAAAAAAAATAAAATTTAATTTTCAAAGTTATAATTGTTTGTGTTGACCCAGTTCCAAACAAAGGTACTTGCGGTGACAACTATAAGTCCTTGGAGATTCATCTAAAAACAATCGGAACAAAATGGTGGCCTCAAGAATTTTTTTTTAATTTTTGCGAAAAAATCAACAATTAATTGGTCTTAAAAAATCGGAGTTTTCGAAAAAATAAAAATCGTTACAATTCTTTAAAAAGTTTCAAAATAGGCTCCGCGTCGATGCAGCGCTGCCAGCGCGAGTTCTAAGCATTGAAGGCATCACCAAAGGCATTCTCCGGAATAGCATTGAGAGCCGATGTAACGGGTGATTTTTTTGAGGTTAGGATTTTCATGCATTAGTATTTGACAGATTACGTGGGATTTCAGACATGGTGTCAAAGAGAAAGATGCTCAGTATGCTTTGACATTTCATCATGAATAGACTTACTAACGAGCAACGCTTGCAAATCATTGAATTTTATTACCAAAATCAGTGTTCGGTTCGAAATGTGTTTCGCGCTTTACGTCCGTTCAGCGATGAGGCTCATTTCTGGTTGAGTTGGTCCAGTTGTTCCCACACCATTTTAAGTAAGAAATTGTCACTCAAACAAGTAAAAAATATGAATATTGTTTTCCAGTTTGAATTAAAACACAACAAAAAATTCATAAACACAAGCCCTGGGGAGCAACCAATATTTAACCGCGAGAAAATAAAAAATAGAAAAACAAAACGACAGAAAATACATATACTGAAATAACAAAGGCATGTGATGTTAGTGGCTTCCGACTTTGTGCGCAGAGTTGAGGTTATGTGTGAGCATGAGAACTTGGTGAGCAGGAAAAACTGTTGCTACACCAGAGAGAGCAATTTCCAATATTTAAACAATAAAAAACTGACGGGCAAATAAACGACGGGCGGACGTTTATTTTATGAAAGCACCCTGCGGCCTAGAAGACTGTGCGGAAAGCAACTAAAAACACACAAACCTGCATGTGGATGATGCACAAATAAATAATTATTATAAAATATTCGCTCGAATTGCGGTTTGTATTCCGCTGTATTGACTCCTGTTGCCATTCCGATGCCGCTGATAGCGCGACCGCTGCAACTAACTAAACAAGAGTGCTGATTTATGGCGCTATCCGGAGCGATTTTAAAAATTACAAACATAACACAAGCGCAGCGAGTAACGAAAGGAAAATAGTAAACGCCAAGAGGAAGTGCAAAATGATGGGAAATGTAGTTTTCAAAAATGTAACAAAAAATGCACTTATTTGAAAAAACATAAGCTAAAAATCCAGCAAAACACAAAGTGGTATGGTTAAAAATATAAAAATAGACGCGGTTCTTAAATAAATGCTAGTCAGGAGGTGTGTGAGCGCAAAAGCTGCAAGTCGTCACGGTACATGAAAATGATACGAGTGCCGTTGTTTTTGCAAACAAAGCATATAAAAGTGAAGCACAAAGCAATGTGAAGTAATAAATTGAGTCACATCTCGATGGAGTCAGAATACTCGCACTTTCTATGAGTAACGGTATTGGGTTGTTTCAGAATTTCTATGTAGTGCTTCCTTTGCTGAGGACTGGTTGGGCGATTTACGTATAGATTTATTACAATGAGAACATCAACATCAACATCAACACATTCGTCGCTGGCAGGCAAGCTTCAGAGGTTGCATTTTTCGCTTCGTCGAATTTTATGCTTTCTTTATTTACAATAAACGCTCTTAACCGCTTTCCGAAAACCATTGGGCACTGCCAGGCTAATATGCAGCACCAAATGTGTATACAAGTATCTACATTGTGATAAAAACCTACCTACAAACACTTCTACCAACGACTTTTCCTGTCCTCAAAACACTGTTCGTAAGCACTTTTTGGGATGGCCGTCAGCTCCTTCAGCGAATTTTGTTTTATCTCTTCGAACGACTAAAAACGGGTTCCACGGAACGGCAATTTTAGTTTGGGAATCAAGAAAAAGTCACACTGAGGTTAATCTGGTGAATACGGTGGTTAATCAACGGTATTTATTGCATTTTTGGCTTAAAATTCGATTAAATCGTGGCTCGATGCGATGGTGCTTTATGATTGTGTAAAATACATGATTGTTCTTCCACAATTTCGGCCGTTTTCGACAGATGTTCTCACATCCAAATGCCTCAATACGGCCAAACAGAACTTCTTATCGACTGTCTGTCTCTCCGGAACAAATTCATGATGCACCAAACCACGAATAACCAAAAAAAAAAACAGTGAGCATCACCTTGTCTTTTTTTTTTTTTTATTTTGGCTCGTTTTTTCCTCCGTCAGGATCGGGAAGGACCTCGCCGAGCCGTTCGATACTAAACGAGGTTTCAGACAAGGCGACTCCCTATCGCGCGACTTCTTCAATCTGCTGCTGGAGAAAATTATTCGAGCTGCAGAACTTAATCGAGCAGGTACAATCTTGTACAGCTGCTGGCGAATGCCGATGATATTGATATCATCGGCCACAACACCCGCGCCGTTAGTTCTGCTTTCTCTAGACTGAACAAGGAAGCAACGCAAAGGGGTCTGGCAGTGAACGAGGGCAAGACGCGCTCGCGACTTGGCTCCCACGTCACTGTTGACAGTCATAATTTTGAAGTTGTAGATAATTTCGTCTATTTAGGAACCAGCATTAACACCACCAACAATGTCAGCCTGGAAATCCAACGCAGGATTACTCTTGCCAACAGGTGCTACTTCGGACTGAGTAGGCAATTGAAAAGTAAAGTCCTCTCTCGACGAGCAAAAGCCAAACTCTATAAGTCGCTCATAATTCCCGTCCTGCTATATGGTGCAGAGGCTTGGACGATGACAACAACCGATGAGTCGACGTTGCGAGTTTTCGAGAGAAAAGTTCTGCGAAAGATTTATGGTCCTTTGCGCGTTGGCCACGGCAAATATGGCATTCGATGGAACGATGAACTGTATGAGATATACGACGACATTGACATAGTTCAGCGAATTAAAAGACAGCGGCTACGCTGGCTAGGTCATATTGTCCGAATGGACTTAAACACTCCAGCTCTGAAAGTATTCGACGCAGTACCCGCCGCGGGAAGCAGAGGAAGGGGAAGACCTCCACTCCGTTGGAAGGACCAAGTGGAGAAGGAACTGGCTTCGCTTGGAATATCTAATTGGCGCCACGTAGCGAAGAGAAGAAACGACTGGCGCGCTGTTGTTGACTCGGCTATAATCGCGTAAGCGGTGTCTACGCCAGAAAAGAAGAAGAATAATCACCGTAAGCCTTTTGCAACATTCGCATTGATTCCGCACACGAAATTTAGTTAGAAATAGAAAATTTGAGGCAAATTCAATGTATATACATATATACTGTATACGAGGTGTGTTCAAAAAGTATCGCGAATCGTAACTGACAGTTTTCTTCGATTGCAGGGGCGTGGTGCATCATGAGTTCTTGCCACAGGAAAGAACGGTCAATAAAGAATATTACCTGCAAGTTATGCGCAATTTGCGCAAAGCAATCCGCCAGAAACGCCCGGATTTGTGGAAGAACAAAAATTGGCTTTTGCACCACGATAACGCCCCTGCTCACACACGTCGTTGCTTGTGCGCGACTTTTTGGCCAAAAACAACACACTAATGATGCCGCAGCCACCGTATTCCCCAGATCTGGCCGCCTGTGACTTTTTCTAGTTCCCTAAACTGAAGAGGCCCATGAAAGGACGACGTTACGCTTCTCTTGACGAAATAAAGACGGCATCGAAGGAGGAGCTGAAGAAGATAAAAAAAAAATGATTTTTTGAAGTGCTTCGAAGATTGGAAAAACAGTTGGCACAAGTGTATAATATCTCATGGGAATTACTTTGAAGGGGACGAAATAGATATTCATGAATTAATAAATAATTTTTGAAAAAAACACAAAATTCGCGATACTTTTTAACACACCTCGTACATAACGGGTGATTTTTTTGAGGTTAGGATTTTCATGCAGTAGTATTTGACAGATCACGTGGGATGTCAGACATGGTGTCAAAGAGAAAGATGCTCAGTATGCTTTGACATTTCATCATGAATAGACTTACTAACGAGCAACGCTTGCAAATCATTGAATTTTATTACCAAAATCAGTGTTCGGTTCGAAATGTGTTTCGCGTCCGTGTCCGATGAGCGATGAGGCTCATTTCTGGTTGAATGGCTACGTAAATAAGCAAAATTGCCGCATTTGGGGTGAAGAGCAACCAGAAGCCGTTCAAGAACTGCCCATGCATCCCGAAAAATGCACTGTTTGGTGTGGTTTGTACGCTGGTGGAATCATTGGACCGTATTTTTTCAAAGATGCTGTTGGACGCAACGTTACGGTGAATGGCGATCGCTATCGTTCGATGCTAACAAACTTTTTGTTGCCAAAAATGGAAGAACTGAACTTGGTTGACATGTGGTTTCAACAAGATGGCGCTACATGCCACACAGCTCGCGATTCTATGGCCATTTTGAGGGAAAACTTCGGACAACAATTCATCTCAAGAAATGGACCCGTAAGTTGGCCACCAAGATCATGCGATTTAACGCCTTTAGACTATTTTTTGTGGGGCTACGTCAAGTCTAAAGTCTACAGAAATAAGCCAGCAACTATTCCAGCTTTGGAAGACAACATTTCCGAAGAAATTCGGGCTATTCCGGCCGAAATGCTCGAAAAAGTTGCCCAAAATTGGACTTTCCGAATGGACCACCTAAGACGCAGCCGCGGTCAACATTTAAATGAAATTATCTTCAAAAAGTAAATGTCATGAACCAATCTAACGTTTCAAATAAAGAACCGATGAGATTTTGCAAATTTTATGCGTTTTTTTTTTTTAAAAAGTTATCAAGCTCTTAAAAAATCACCCTTTACATGCTGCTGGGATCCCCTCTGTCGGGTCCAAATGCTTGCCTTTAATCGCCCTTTTCAGGCAAGGAAGCAAAAAAAAAAGTCTGGTGGGATCACATCTGGGCTGTAAGGCGGCTGCGGAAACGTTGTGATGCCGGCCTTGGTAAGGTAGCTGTTCACAAGAAATATGGTGTGAGCCGGGGCGTTGTCGTGGTGCAACTTCTAATCGGCTGCGATATCTTTTCGGACCCGATTGACTCTTCGTTTGAGTCTCTTGAGGATTTCCACGTAAAACTTGGCGTTGACGATTTGTCCAGGATGAAAAAATTCATGGTGGACGACGCCTTTGATGTCAAAAAAGACAATGAGCATCGTTTTTACTTTGAATTTGCTCATTCATCAATGACCTCTTCCCGGCCCTCCAAAAAGGCCTGGTGCCACCGAAACACACCATTTCCTGCTCAAGCAACATCTGGGTAAGCCTTCTCGATCATATCAAACGTCTCTGTTGCACATTTACCGAGTTTCACACAGAATTTAATCGCGTACCTTTGCTCTAACGAACGCGGAATTTTCGGCTTGCACCACTCACAGAAACACGCCGCGCAAAAATGTTTGTCCTGACTCTCCAGGCGCTCGGAAACAACTACCAATCGTTCGTTAGCTAAGAACGCCTTCACTGCAAGAGGTGGCATGTTGAATTACATGACCGAACTGCAATTGCATTGAACATGTGTTAATTTATAAATTAAAACAGATTTCCGCGAATTGATCGCACAAAGAAGAAACGTTATTTTTCATGGTGGCAATGCGTACCTTTTACGACTACACCATGACATCCGTTACTCTGCTAGCGTTAGTTAGTATGCATTACAGGATCTAATTTGAGTAATACTTATTCCGCATGATTTAAGGTGAATTTTTAATTTATACTTCGCGTGTTTTTCGAATCCGTAAATTTTTCTGTATGTTGGTAGTATTTTTAGTGACATCTATGCTAAATTTCACGTCACAATATTCATTAGTGTTTGAGATACGCGTCGGTTTATGAGGCTCTAAAAGTGAATCCTTTGATTCTTACTATGTCTGAATTTATTGAACAAAGAAGTACGATAAGGCACCATCTCATACTGCATTGGTTATTCGTGATCATTTCACCACATTTTCCACTAATATTGTGCCCCAACCACCGCATTGCCCGCTTTAGATAGATAGATAAATAATTGAGGAATGCACCGCGACCTTAGGACGCCTGATTTACTTTCGTGTAACTTCTGACTATTCAGAAAATTCACATGACCACTTCGAGGACACCGTTTTGACTCAATTGAGGATATAAAAGCTGAATAGAAGAAGGCTCTGATAGCAATCGCGACGGAGGATTTTTCTAAGTGCTATGATGACTGGGAAATTCGTTGTCATAAGTGTATTGCAGCGGGAGGGGATTACTTTGAAATTGACGAAATTCACCTTTCAATTTGATCACAGTAGTATATAGCTCTGTACTAGCAAAAAACGTGCAAAAAGATCTGTTCTCAATAGTTAATATAAGAAACAACAAGATTGTCAAACATAAATAATTCGTGAATACAAGGCTAAGACTTACATATGACAAAGTGATTAAAAGTACTTTGTACATCTTAAGCTGTATGCTCAAAGGAAGATCATATGGACATAATTAGATTTCGTTATTAGATGTTCGCATTCTTAAAATTATGCCATCTAATAATGATACCTTGCTACCAGTGATTGAAAAATGTCTATTGAATGAAGCCTTAGATAATACGGTAGTAAAATTCAGAAATAGAACTGAAATCGATATTCAAAAAGTATATTCCTACCCAAATTGTTCAACCAAAGGTCAGTATGCATTCCATATTTCGTTTCATTTTTTTGATACTCTCGCAACCTACAGAATATAATAAATAGTTTTATTCACCAAACAGTATATATGGACTTATATATGGTATATATGTATACCATAGAGCTATACCAAAAGTTTAGGTCAGACCAAATATTCTCTGCACTTTCTCCGGCAGCGTGGAAATGGGTGAAAGCATAATAACACCGCCTACTATCGGATTATTTCAAAAATTACTATAAATGCGAAAACTCACTAAGCAATACGTCTTAATTAGATTTCGCAGTCAATATGCTACGGGAAAATCTTGTATGAGATGGAGTCAAAAATAACAACAGTGGCCTAGTGTCGCCCACTTTTACCTGAAATTTCATATTTCTGGAATTATTCATTCAATTTGAAAATAATTATATAACATTATCCTTACATATTATATAACATTGGGAAATTATCGAAATCGGACTACATACCATTTCATCTGATTCTTTCCCTTTGCAGTATAAAACTCAAGCATTAGAGAATATATTGGAATATAACTTTGCTTGTACAAAGTGCCTTTCATATATGCCAGCTCATTCTAAAAATTGTAAAAATTGGACCATAAATTTTATGACTTTTAAGACATCTTACCCTTTATGTTAATGACCTGGTACCCGGGTAGCACCGCGATGTATTAAAGCGAATATAACATCAAAACAAAATAATACTTCACCTTAAGCCCCGAATTGTCGTTATATACCTCGAAATCTAGCCAATTTTGAGTGCATGTAACTGTTTAATTCTAATTATATCATTAAAATTTATTTTAATGATTAGCAAACGGGTACCGGGTAGTACTCACAGTAGCAAGCATAGAAAATGAACTGAAAATTATGCTTTCAATCAACTTTAATTTAAAATAAATTATTATTACAGTTTTTTATATAATGGTAATGCTAATTATAAAATTAAGGCATTGTACAATCTTAGTTGAATATTAATCTCAAACTGGCTGTCCGTCGTCTTTTAATTGGCCAATATCACATAAAGCAAGATCCTGTGGCGTTTTTCCGTCCAGTTTAATTTAGTTGAACCAGGACTCGGCGCAAAAGTTCCTGCTACAAAGCCCAAAATACTATCTATGGCAATCTTCGTAGTAAAATGAAATTAAGGAGGGTTCGTTGTGCCTGTGGGAAAAAAAATTTGGAAAAAGTTGGCGTAGCCCCGCCCTCTAATATACATATCTCCTAACCAATGAAGCTACATCAACCGAATATTATAAGAACTCCTACCGACAATGTAAAAATGGATAAAATCGGGTATGGCACCACCCACTTTTTGATGAAATCACATGTCATGGGACCCCGACAAAATTTAGAACGTGTCACAGTGCTAAACTAAGCGAAATCGAAATTCAACCATGCCTATAGTACTTCCCATATAACACAGCTTTAAATTCCATTTGATTCTTTCACTTTGCAATACACAAATCAAGAAATAGTTAATATAACGGTATAACATTTTGCTCTAATACTTCCATTAAAGTATACCACCTGATGACCAAACATTGTCCAAATCCAACCAAAACTGTTCAAGCCCCAAGGTAATTAAATAAATAAACGATTTTCGAACCTTCGGGTGCTATATGCTGGATATATCGGCCAAGATTTGAGTTATGTCAATGAAAATTATAGAACATGTTTTACTCATGACGGTGTATCTTCGTGCCTAATAGATGATTAGATTTTTAATTAAGAAAAATATTTTCCATTAATTTTGAAGAATTGTGAATATCGAAAATTTTCTTTGACATTAAAGACCTGTTACCGGTTATGTAATCGGTTTTGAACATTTAAAAATTGCATAAGTATAACATAAACCTTGTTTACTCGCACACATTAAAAAATATTATCATTTTCATACAAGAGATTGCCAATTCAACCAATCATTTCAAGAGAGCGGCGATTCTAGGAATTCGTTACCAGTCTAAATCCTTAGTTACAGTAGTAACAGTAGATAGCGCATACAAAACTGTATACGTAATCAGATGTCTCACTGTTATTCAATTATCTAAATTACATTTGAGAGACACCTATAAAGTCCGTGAAGCTCATTGTTTCGCTATCGGTTCGCGTTATTTCGTAACTATTTGCGTTTTGAAAATTTCCCTCGAGTCTTTATGAATTATTGCTGCAGCACATGACCATCATATTTAAATTTTAAAACTAAATGTATTGTACGATAACAAGGAATACGATTACCAACTTTTCAATTACAACAGAAAAGACAAAGATACAACATTTACATAAAATATTTTTATAATTATTTTATAAAGGCATGGCAAGACACCTCTGAAAGAGAACCCATGTAAACGCGTGATACACTCACCTACAAAAAGCTGCGATGTTAGACTAAGGTGGCTAAGGACTTAACATGCTGCAACTTTGGGGCAAGACTCACATAAATCAACCCAGCTGAAAGCCAATTTCAGTTATTAATAAGCATGTGAGCGTGATAATACTTTTAAATATAATTAATAGATAAGACGATGTACAAAGAGATGATGAAACAAAGACAGCAGAAGGGCAGCAAAAGAGACTATACTTATAAAATATGTTAGGCACATACAAACGTATTTAATTTTATTACACGTATACTGTTGTGGAATTCTCTTCCATATGCTCCTCCTTTCACACTCCGCAACGCGGCGTTTCTACTTTCTCTTTCCTCAAACCAGTAAATAGCGGCTTAACACCGTCCCCAAACGGTCGCATTTTAATTAATCGCATGTAAGTCAGGTGAGCTTTTTCACGTCGGTGACGCAGAGTCACCAATAACCGTCAAAGTGGCCCAAGAACAAAAGTAATTATATAACGGGAAACAGTGCAAGGACGGCTAGAAGGCCATATCGCCAAAAGCCCAAGTGTGTGTGTGTATATGAAATAAAATTAAGAAAGAAAATACAAGCAAAGTACCTAAAAGGAATAAAAATGAGAGCATAGCATATTGTCGTGCGAAATTCAATTTTAGACCACATTGAGCATTTTCGGAAGACGCACCGCTTAACGTACAGAAGAAAGCTTGAGGGGTCAGTAAGGTAATCTTTTTTCAATTCTTTTTTTTTTGCATTTTCTGTTTCCTTAAAATGAATGTCGAAACCCACTTCACCATTGGAAGGTTTCGAAAAAGGGCCAAAAATATTATAATACCACTCGACGTTCGGAGCGCTCGGAATGCAAACCTCAAACTTTAAACGCGTTTTTCTCAAAACACACTTTTTTGAACTGGCAGACTTGATTCCGGTCGAATTACTCAACCGATTTTCGTAGTTCGCCTGGCTATCATCCCTATTTTTTTTATAATTCATTTATCAACATTTTTTCATGATTCTAGAAGGGGCGATAACCATTCACGTACTTTTTAAGAATAAATTGGCTTTTGTGTTTCAGATGATCCAAGCATGAGAAATCGTGTCCGCCAGTGAAAAAACGCATCTCATTCACCTAGCCATTTCTCCGACAGATGTCATTAAAAAATTCCGAAAGAATTTTTTTTTATACAATCCCCGATATACCTCATGATATGTGAAAAAAGTTCTATTGTAGAATAAAAATTTTATTAAAAAAAAATGTCAAAAAAACAAGCGAGATTATCCTACTGAATCATTAAAGTGTCGCTGAAAGACATTTGTGATTGGAAAACTTAAATCCCCAGCTCGTTTTTTCTTTTCTCAAACTTTAAATTAATTAAAAGCGCCGTTGCAGTAGCAATACTAAAAACAATTTTACGCCAGTAAATATCATAAAATATTACTTTTTCCACCGACAACAAAAAACACCTCAATGGCTGAGTCTTCTAATGCATAAGTACTACATTAACGAAAAATAGTAAAACTTTGCATATAATTTTAAAATTCTTAATTTATTCTTCAAAATCAAGGTCATCCCCCGAAAAGTAATCCCCTTTGGACCCACTTGTGCCACGTGAATGCGCGTTTCGATTCACGTTCAATATCTTCAATTCGCTCAGAACGGTTTCCCTGGAGCGGACGTTTGAGTTTGCGGTTTGAGCCAGAAGTCAGACGGAGCAAAATCCAGCGAATGCGGAGGTTTCAGCAAGTTATTGATTGAAAATTTGGCGAAAAACTCACGAAGTATCAACGAAGTATGCCACGGTGCATTATCGTGGTGCAAAAACAAAGAGTTGTCGGCTCTTAATTTCGGTCTCCCTTTACGAATAGCAAACGAGGCATAACACTCAAATAGTATTCCTTGTTGACCGTTCGGCCCGTCGGAAGTAATGCAGAGTGCACCACACTTTAATAATCGAAGAAAACTGCCAACGTCTTCTTTTCTATTGGCTTTCGCGATTATAGCCTTGTTTACAAACGCGCGCCAGTCATTCTTTCTTTTCGCTGTTTGGCATTAATTTGTAGACTCCAAGTGTAGCCAGGTACTGCTCCATCTGCTCCTCTTCCTCTGCTTTCCCGGTAGGTACTGCGTCGAATACATTCAGAGCTGAAGTGTTTTCGTCCATTCCGATGACATGACCTAACCTGCGCAGCCGCTGTTTCTTAATTTTATATTTTATTCAAAGGACTATACATTTTCCGCAGAACCTTTCACTCGAAAACTCGTAACGTCGGCTCGTAAGATGTTGTCATCGTCCATGCCTATACACCATATGCGAGGTATGACAATTAAGTAATGAGACTGATTATATAAAAACCGTATATTTAAAAATTATTCTACAACTCTGCCATCCCCTTCAAAGTAGTCCCCTTTGGCAGCCATACAGCGATTCAAACGTGTTTTCCATGCTTCGTAACATTTCTGGAACGCTTCGACTGGGATGTCCGCGAGTACCCTCGTCACGGTAGCCTGGATGTCCGTAATCGACTCAAAATGGATTCCTTTGACCACCGATTTTGTTTCAGGACACACAAAGAAAGTCACAGAGTGACATGTCGGGTAAATAAGGCGGCTGTTGCAACACGGCGATCCCTTTAGAGCCCAAATACTGGGACACGCTGAGGGCGGTGTGACACGGCGCGCTGTCGTGATAAAGGACGAAGTTACGAGACCCTGTTGGCTCGTTTTTGCAATCTTTCGAGTACTTGGCAATAGTAGACTTGATTCACAGTTTGCCCCAGTGGATCGAATTCTTTGTGGACGATTCTACGGCTATAAGGCAATAATCATCGTTTTCACATTCGACTTGCTCATGCGAGTTTTTTTCGGGCGGAGGGCCCGCGGAGCCAACCATTGTGAACCTGGGCACGACTAAGAGCACTATCACCATACACTCTTACCATTTTAGCGGACGTTTCCAAGGCTGTTTCGCCCAATCTGGCGCAAAATTTTATCGCGACGCGTTGCTCTTGATTTCGTTTTTCCATTTTCGTGACGAGCACTACAAACACACCTCTACTCAATTTGACGCAGCAGACGAACTAAACAAGCTAGAGCGATGGTACATACTATGTATCAATGGAGAGGGGGAGGGATGCCGGAAAAATACAAAGGGAATTTCAAGGTCACAGGTTTACCACAAGCGCGGCAATAAAATCAGTCTCATTACTTAATTGTCAAACCTCGTATCTGGACGGGAATAATGAGACACTTATAGAGTTTGGTATTCGTTCGTCAAGAGCGGACTTTACTTCTGAATTGCCTATTCAATTCGAAGTAACACGTGTTGGCGAGAATTACTCCGTATTGGATTTCGAAGCTGACTTGTTGTTATTGTTTGTGGCTCTAAAATAGACGAGATTATCTACGAATTCGAAGAGATGATTGTTAACAAATATATTTTGTCTTGCCCTCGTTCACTACCTCACCCATTTGCTGCGCTCCCTTATCCAGTCTGGAGAAAGCAGAACTAACGGCGCGATTGTTGAGGCCATTGATATCAATATCATATTCTTATAGAAGATTTGACCTTTTCTATTCAACCCTGCAGCTCGAGTTATTTCCTCCAGCAGTAGATTGAAGAAGTCGCACAATCGGTAGTCGCCTTCCTGATCAACATCAATTTACACAGCTGTATTAGTTTTGCGGGGATTAACTGTCATCCATACCCTTTACTTTTTAGCTGCTTTGACGTTGTTTTTTCGGCTTCGGCTCTTCTTTCCCAAGATATTCGGCCGTTTGATCTTCTGTTCTTAAGTCATAAGTTTCACTAAGTATTATTTCACAGAGCCGCGTTAATGCGTTGTTTTTCGAAAATATTGAGTGGTTTGGAAACCAATCATGCTACACTTTTCTTAGGCCCACATTATCTTTCAAAATGATTTAACTGATATTTCCGATATTTCAAGGATGCCAATAAGATGTTGATAACAGTTCTGGACGTGGTACGTCGTCAACACGTTCTTGACCCCCTTTGAATGACTTATACCAATCAAAAACTCTTGCTCGGGACAAACAATTATCACCGAAGGCATGATGAACGTTTCGGCATCAGACATTTGATTTCGCATACAAAATTTAATGTAACTGCTTTGTTGAATAATTATTTTGATGTAACATTTGAAGAAGATGTTACTAACAGTCGCAGGGGTGGCTTCAGAGTAGAATTTTAAGAAGGGAACTGTATAATTTTGTACTTCATTTGAGAAATTTGTATATAGCGTCGCAAACATGGAGCAAAATAAAGAGAAAATACGGGATATTTTACAGTACTAATACGATAAAGGCAAAAATGCATCTCTAGCCGCCAATAAAATTTGTGCTGTTTATGGACCCGATACAGTTTCCATTTCCACCGCACAACGATGGTTTCAACGTTTTCGTTCTGGTGTAGAGGTGGTCGAAGATGCGCCACGCTCCGGAAGGCCTGTTGTCGAAAATTGTGATAAAATGGCTGAATTGGTCGAAAGAGACCGGCATAGTAGTCATCAAACCGTTGTAAACCATTTGAAGAAGCTTGGAGTCACTAAGAAGCTCGATGTATGGGTGCCACACGAATTGATTCAATAAAAATACCGCAAGACTTTTTTGACAACCTAATATTAATTGCTGTTAATCGTTTAAATTTTTAAACCGAATATTTTCAGTTCTTTAAATGGAATGTGGTTTATTAATAATTTCTCTATATATTCTTATCTATACATTTCTCTTCAAACCAAGTGATGTTTGGCATTGTTTATTATTTCTCGCTAGAATTTCAATTAAATAATTTTGGTTTCTCAGCAATAGAATTTTAAACGCTATGCAACTAGCCGTTTAATTCAGTCAGGAAAGACACCTTAAAGAGAAGGATGTCTGAAAAAGAAATAATATTTCGTGACAGTGAGGTTAAGTACGATTGCCATCAGCTTAAATGGATTCACTGCCTGTAGATGTTCCAAACTGTTAACTGATTATGTAGTTCCTCAATATTTCTAATCGTTTATGTTGAAATATGGTGTTCTAAACTGATCATATAAATATAGAAATTTTGGATGAATCTATTTATAACAAAAATTGGATAAACATAATGAATATCATAAAAAATAAAATTCATAATTTTTCCCTACTGAAAAATCCAAGTTTTACCTTTATATCGTTGATTGTGGTCGATTCGAAAAAAAAAACATTTGAGCGATCCTTTTTGTCTCTCTCTTGCAGTATTTCATATGCAACAGCAATGATAACTCATTTACTTTGAACTCATACAAAAGTATACAAAGGTTTTAAAATGCCCTTAAACTGCAATTAAAAGCATTGTGCAAAAACTCATACAGAAAGAAAATTAATTTACGCACAAAATTCTTACCGCTCAATGAAAACACTTCCATTACGACAAGGCGGTATGCGGGATGAAAATTATGCAAAGTTGAGGTTCCCTTTCGCACAAGTTTCTCGACACTTTCTCCACAGCTTCACCACCGAAGAAGCGAAGAAACTCACATACATATATGCACACATGCATTGTCGTCTCTTTCGCCAGCGAACGAAATTCATAAATACTTAAAAGTTTTTCCCAAGAAACGCGCCAAAAACTTGCAACTTACCTTTTACGCGTTCGCCAAACTGACAATCACAGCTCATGCACTGCCACATGCAAGCACTCACCCACCGATTCACCTCACGTTATGTGTGCTGTGCCTTAGGTTCTCAACTCAAACACTAAAAAACTTTGCAGAATTGCCTTGCCAACGGAACTGAGAATGTCTTACGCTCTTCATTTTCGCTCGCATTTTACACATTAATGTTCCACGCAGATTTTCCTTATACACACACACACACATACATACATATATGTGTAGTAATTAGTTACCTGCCAAGAACGTATCCCTTGCAGAGTGGTTCAGGGGGGAGGAACGGAGCGCTGCATGCATTTGCAATTAGCTGTAGGTCAGCGGTGCATATTTTCTTGCAGTTAATTGCATAATCGACTGGAGAAAGCATAACTAAATTCATCATATTCCTTTGCACAAATAGGGAGAAGTTAGTTAAGGAACAGTGTCTTAAATTTATTCAGAAATTACTTTTATGGAATATAAAAATAAGGTGTACAAAAAATCCATTATATTTACATGAAATTGAAGGCTTTATTTCGCATAGTTAGAAACAACCGACTCGGATCAAATATGCAATTATTTCACAGAGCCACTTTAATAAAAAAAAACGTTTTTATTGACTGAGACAATCGATTTTCACAAGCTTCTCTTTATGAGTAAGTATTTCTCTCTAGTAAAACCATTAGTTATAGACAGGAACAATTAGAAATAATTTAGTTTGAAGTCCTATAGTTATAAGATGGATGTATATCCCACCTAAGCTTTCGGAGCTTGTGGCGAGCCAGTATTGCGGGCCAGTCGTTGTCCTTATGGAACGCAATTCCGCTTCTATTGCCTAAAGCAGTTCATGGCTTCTGGGAAATTCCCTGCTTCAGACAGCCCATTTACTGACAGTACAGATCTGAAATAAAATTTGCTCTGTAGGGCAGCAGCTCATAGTAAATGACGCCCTGCCAATTTCACCAAACCCATAGCAAAATCTTCTCACACTGGAATATACATGTACGATGGGATTATGTATTATACTTAACCTTAGATGTGGTTTGTTAGGTGATTCGACTTTTTATACCCTGAACAGGGTATATTAAGTTTGTCACGATGTTTGTAACACCCAGAAAGAAGCGTCGGAGACCCTATAAAGTATATATATAAATGATCAGTATGTTGAGCTGAGTCGATTTAGCCATGTCCGTCTGTCCGTCTGTCTGTATATATACGAACTAGTCCCTCAGTTTTTAAGATATCCTTTTGAAATTTTGCAAACGTCATTTTCTCTTCAAGAAGCAGCTCATTTGTCGGAACGGCCGATATCGGACCACTATAACATATAGCTGCCATATAAACTGAACGATCGGAATCAAGTTCTCATATGGAAAACTTTCGCATTTGACAATGTATCTTCACCAAATTTGGTATAGATTATTTTCTGGGGAAAAAATGTAATATCCGAGAAAATTGTTCAGATCGGTTAACTATAGCATATAGCTACCATACAAACTGAGCGATAGAAATCAAGTTCTTGTATGGAAAACTTTCACATTTGACAAGATATATTCACGAAATTTGGTATATATTATTTTCTAAGGCAACAATGTAATCTGTAAGAAACTTGTTCAGAACGGGTTACTATAGCATATAGCTTCCATACAAACTGGACTCATAGTTACTAACAGAAATGCACCTGTGAAGGGTATTTAGCTTCGGTGCAACCGAAGTTAACGTTTTTTCTTGTTTACTTTGTATTCACTTGAAGTTGTAGAGAATAGAAGTCCTATAATAAGTGCATTATACAAGTGCTTATCATTTATCAGATTACTCAGTTGTACGAATCTATATCAATTCTGATCTCTACATGCTAACCTATAAAAAAGACATTCACTCTCGGACAATCTGTATACTTGGTCACACTTTTAATTCAAGGGGCTTTCAATTATTCTGCTATTTTCTTGTTCTTTGGCACTCGAACAATGGGTTGATCTTGACTGAGCACACAAAACTACGCCATTTACCTCTATCCTTTCCAAGATCACGCCAATTGTACATCACAAGTGCAGATAGGTCGCTTTGCAGTTGGTCTTTCTATTACGGGCGCGTTCTTGTTTATCCACCATGGAACTCACCCATGAATCCCGAATCGAGGAAGGTTTTCGTTAGAATATCACTTTCGATATGAGCAACATGGACGATCCAGCGCATTCGTTAGATTTTTCAGCGTTTAACTAGTTATATCGGCTCCAAAGGCCGTGTGGGAACCGTTCTCTCGAATGCTTCAATTGCTTTATCATCTCGGTTCGACGCGAATGATAAGAGACTTATACAACAGACTTTTAATTTTGTTCGGCGGGAGAGGGATCTGCTTCTCAATTGCCCGCCAACCCAAAATAGCATCTTTTGGTTACAGTTATTCTGCGCTTGATTTGCATGATTGTTGCTGGAATCTTTGCTGGTTACGAAATAATCAAAGCCCTTCATTTTGAGAATTCATCATAGCACCAATCTCTGTCATTTTTTTAGGCAGGAAAAGGCTGCGCTGACGGCTCTTAAATAAGCATTTCCAGACAACAAAGTACTTGGAGTTGAAATAACTTATTTGCTTTTCACAAAATTTAAAATTCTTTTAAGAAAATTTTTCGAAATTTTCCTAAAAATTAAATGATAATATTTCCTTGTAAAATGCTTAACAATTGTTGGATTAAAGTGACGTGCTACTTTAATTACAGTATGCTATGCAAGTCTCATGTCCGCAAACCAAAAATCCGCATGCCAATGCTTACCCATACTTATACTTGCATATGTGGAACAGGTCAGAAGCATTATAGAATGCAATTTTTTATAGGCTTACAAATTTCGTAAAGTTTTCTTATATTTTCCAAGCAATTTTTGAGATTATACACACAAATATATGCATTCATGGGCAGTGTGTATGTAGACAAAAGTCATTTATGTTTATATGAACTTCATGTTCACTTAAAGATGAACAAATATTTTACAGCTAAATTTCTGCAATGATACATAATTAATAAATATACCTATGTCCACATGTAACTAAATATATACATACTCGTACATGCTATGCAAAAGTGGGTAACATCCAGATTTATTCATGCAGGGATAATAAGAGGTTTAACATGTCCCTTTAATCATGTCATAATCAAAAGTTTGCAATTTCAAAGGGGTTTCGAAATCAGTCAAACTGCAATTTTAACCGAAAATTTCATACTCTTGCAACTTGCCAGAATCAAAGTTCGTAGAACTTATTCAGGTAAATATGGAAGGTGAAAGTGGTATTGCTATTTTTGCCAGCAAAACATATTGTTAATATGATACGAGTACATACTAAAACAGGAACCGGGTGCAACCGAACACTTATTACTCTAACAATTTGCCAGAATCAAAAGCAGGGAAATACTTTAAGTTGTTAAACGTCAACCAAAGGATCGAAATCCAAGCAATTTTATAATATATACACATACTACTTATAACTAGTACACTGACAAACAAAAATCATTATAACATATTATGTATAATGTGGAAGTTGAGGTAGTTCGTACTAATTTGATCTATTTTTCGCAATACCACATATTATTAACATGCCACATATTAAAAAACCAATCGCATAGAGTAACATCAGCCGGATGTTCGAAAATCCTTATATTAGTTTATTAGGGTTAAGGGGTTAGAGGTAGTTAGAATTTTCAAAAAAATATTTTTTTTGCATTTTCGTTAAGTGTAATATCTTAAAAATACTCCATGAAAATTTCACGTTGATCCGATAATTAGTTTTTGAGTTATTCGAGAAATAAGAAAGAGATCTCGGGCACTTCAAAGCGCTGGTGTGAAACTTTAAACGCGTTTTTCTCAAAACTATGTTTTTTGATTCGGTGCCAACTGTAACTCGAAAACCGTTCAGTAGATTTAATGAAATTTATACAACTTTTAGAATAAATAATAAACTCCGGTCTGATTGAAGGACTTTTATTTTTTCGAAAATTTCGAGCGGAGTCTTCTAGTCTAGAAATCAAATTTTGCGCAATTTTTTTTTGGAATTTTATTTAAAAACAAAAAACCAAAAATATTTTTGCAATATATTTTTTTATAGTTTTTTATTGATGTCTTAAGAATACACAAAAAAAAATTACAAAAAAATATTAAAAATTAAAATAATTAGAGAGGGGGGAGAGACAGGTGTAAAAAAACATGGCGCATCCTGGTGACATTGATCCAGACTCTCCCGCTGGTCTGAAAAAAAATCAAAAGGAATTTTTAATCAGTAAGGATGCTGTTATGGTCCCTAAATCAGCGAACACGAAAATTTTTTTTTTTTTTGAGAAATGGCGACTGGCTGAAAATTAAAATCATTTTTTACGCTTTTTTTTGAAATTCTTGAATTTTTTTTAATATTAAAAACAACAAATTTTGACACAATGCTGGTAGGAACGATAAAAGATTATATAAAGAAGGTTCATACAAAATTTCAAGTAAATCGGTTGTATAGAACTTGAGATAATGCCGGCACCGTGTGGAAAAAAGTACTTTCGAGAAAAACGCGTTTAAAAAAGTGAGTCTACCTACCTACCGGGCTAGGTACTGAGTCACTAAAGTAACTGTAGCTCTTAAAATAATTTTAATTTTTTAAAACCCTTTGTAGGATATGTTCTTAAGGGTCTAAACTTTAAATATATGAAAAAAGAATCCACATTTTCAAAATTCCAGAGTAGAATACCCCCTTAAGACCAATTAACTGTTGATTTTTTCGCAAATATTAAAAAAAAAAATTCCTGATGCCACCATTTTGTTAATTTTGAAAACAAAATAAAATCCTTCGATCAGGCCCGGGATTATCTATTTATAAAACTATTTTTTTTTTTTTTTGTCCGATTGTTTTTAGATGAATCTCCAAAGACTTAGGTTTGTCACCGCATGTACCTTTTTTTTGGAACAGGGTCAACAGAAACTACTTAACTTTGGAAATTAAAAGTTTATTTTTTTTTGAAATTTTCGTGACTTCAAGTCAAAACAGATTATTATAATGCCATATTACTACTTTTGTACGATAACATGATTTAGTAGCAAAAAAAAAATACTGAAAAATCTCATTTCTTCGTGCCTCTGACTACCCCTAACCCCTTAAGGGAAGCGTCGCCCCGATTCAATTTATTTTTGACATACAGACATACCATTGACAGAGGAGGATTATCCCTGATTTTCAATTATATATCTTACACATTAACAATCAACAAAAGGTACTGGGGTTCAAATATTCGGTATCTATTGGTTTGAACATGTTTGGTTGGATTAGAAGAATGTTCAGTTATAAGATGGCATACTTTAAAGAGATTTTTAATGCAAAGATTTGTTCCGTGATATCAATTGCTTCTAGATTTGTGTACTGGGAAGTGAAAGAATGAAGTGGAATTTTAAGTTGTTGTTATTTAGAGATTGTTGTTATTTCAGATTTCGCTCATTTTCGCACTGTGGCATAATAATAAATAACATAAATATAATACTGAATAATCCTCTTCCAAGCCAACCAGCACAAGAGCCATAAGTGCGGTATTATTCAAGTCATGAAAAGGAATAGAGGTTTTAAGGGTCGAGATAATTTTAGAAACAAATATTTCATATATTTAGAATTGAGTTATAATAAAGTGTTACAATTGTATTTATTAAGAGAAACAAATATAGTCCTTTTAATTTTGATAAATCAATCAGACAAATCAAACTTGCAGAAATGAGAATTAAAGTCATGGCATGCACGGCAAAAGTTATAGTTCAGTTCAAATTTTAACTTTGAAGATTTGAACTATCGAAATCACCCGTTCGTTCATTAACTTACCCTTAAACCGAACTGAAGAATCACCGTATTGTCTGACATCTATTAAAGATTGTGCTTTCACTTTTAGTGAAGGAACGTTTTGTGTGCCTAATAATCCACTTGAAAGAATCGGAGCATTTAAAGAAGAATTATAGCAGCTTTGCAACTTAAACTACTTCAGATCAGTGTAGCAATTACTCCTCTATCGTACTAATGCATTTCATTTGTGCTGGACTTAAACACCACTTCCTTAATCTGCATATTAAAGCCTTAGAAAACGTCAAGGGAGTTTAACTGCTCAAGGGACTATGGCAAACTTACATACATATGTATGTATTAGTTTCTGCTTAAGTAGAACTGAATTTAAAATCTACTGCTATGCGACTATTACTGCTTGCCAATAGGCACTAAAAGCGTTCGTGCCATGCATCAAAAGTAATCCCTGCCGCTCCATACAAGCCATGCGCACACCTCACAAACTCATTTAATGCGCCGAACGCGTGCTAATGCGCACAACATATGTACTGGCGTGTGCAGAAAATGCATGTATAGATGGGGGGGGGGGGGGGGGGGGGGCGGCACACATTACTCCCCTACTCGCAGCCGTATAATTGCTGTTTAAGCGCGAACATCAGCTTCTTATGCACTCAACTTGTGACTTTTCATGCCTCTTTTAGTTTTGCATCTTCTGTTAGTCTTTGTATTATATGCCAGCGTGTTGTTATTGTTGTTGTTTTATAACTTACGTATGCATATGTGGCCGTGTTTGCCGCTTGCGTAATTTCGTTATAAACACTAGCATACTTTCAGGCGTTATATGCAGCTTTTGTGCATTTGCCATCCGAGCAAAGTTTTTCTTTGTGCACCCTCGTGCGTCGCTCAGTTGCGTTGGCTTGGCGCTCCCTAACTTGCTTTTTGCCTCTTATCCATTTCTTCAAACATTTATTACCACTTGCGTATCTTGTTGCCTTTACTTTTGCATAATTTAACATTTTTAGTGGCGTTTTTTTCCCCACACTCATCCAGGCAGCGTGTGGAATAGCTTTGGTATTTTTTCTGGTTTTTATTTTTGTTTAAAATACACATGTATATGGTTTTTCGCACATTCCAGCGAGGCAATTACAGTTGCCACTTTTTCCACTAGTATATGAATGGCAGGCTAACACAAGTACAGCATGTTACTTACTCAACTTCCGGTCGCCACAGAAACCCTGTCTTCCACGCCGCTCACACAAGCGGTGCACAGTGAAATGAGTTGCAGCATACCATATTAAATTGAAAATGAAACTTAGTGGTGTAATATGTAATGTGCTTAAGAGTGACTTAAAAATGCATTAATTTTCGCTAGGAGGCAACTAATACTCCTTTAATAATTATAATTTTACAAAAAAACGATATTTTAGATGTTCATTGAGATTGTTGATTTTATTTCAAAATGTGATTATTTATTTTTAATTTCAAATTTTTCCCACGTTGGCAACTCTGTTTCGGAAAAGGTTTATTTTAACACCTTCGTGCATACATTACACAAAGCTTTCCTAGACGAGACATGATTGGCACGAGCTGTGAAATATTTTAAAATATTTTCAGTCTTCCTTTTTTCTATTGTTGGCAACCCTGTTTAGGTCATAACATACTTTTTATAAAACTTGCTTAACCGAAAAATATTCAGCCTAAAATTAAAAAAAAAAAAATATGTCAATTTCATCTTTTTAATATGTTGGCACCTCTTTCCAACCTTTCACATTTTTCGATTGTTGGCAACCCTGTTTCAGGTTATTACCTACCTTTTTAGAGCTTGCTTAAACGAGAAATGTCCAGTATACTCGTACATTTAAAAAAAAATTATCTCGGTTTTGTACTTTATACATATATGTTGGCAACCCTTTCCACGGCATATTTATTTTTTGTTGTGTTTGAGCCCACATTAAGGAAATGCTTAATTTCGGTGTACTATTTTTAATAGCAGGCAACTCTATTCCAAAGTATTTCTAATCTAAATATTCTGCGAATTTCAAGAAAGACCACTAGAAACCCTAAAAAAAACATGTATAGTTTTGCCTCAAAATTTCTCTAAAACCTCAAACTAAAAAAAATATTTTTTATCTACCAAATACCACCGTGCGTTGCAGCTCACTTCCCTCACTTTTTCGCAGTTCACTTTATTTTCCTAAAGTTTACGGCATTCGCATACCAAATCGTAGCCCTGCATGTCGTATACGTAACTTTTTGCATGTAGACATTTTATGCTTACAACTAACTGGTTCGCACTACGGCAAATGCATATTTTGCATGCCTACACACACGTTGTTGTTGCAATAGGTCGTTTACTTTTGCTTTTGCATTTGTGTTGTTGAGCTGCTTGTAAGCTTCAGATTATCAAGTTACCGTTACTCTTGTACACTCTGAAGTGTTTTCGAAATAATTTCCAAGTGTTTCACATAACACGATTTACAAACGCAACATCTTGCAGCGCACGAACACACACACACACAAATGACTGCTGGCAGATATAGTTATGAATGCATACAAGTGCCCCTTGACTCGATGTTAACGATAGTTTGTTATCCAATTGTGCATCGGCATATTCTTTCAATCCATTCACATTTTTTTTTCACACTAGTCGATTTCCATTTTGTATTCAATTTCGGTTTTATTGCATTTACACCAGCCACCTTCTGATATAATCCCACTCCATGATTCGTTGAGTTTACAAAATTTATCAGAGCCTACTATTTTAGTTAAGTTCCAACTGGAAGAGGCGGTATTTTTGCTGAGAGTAATCTTCAAATCAAATAAATATATAATTCATATTTAAATATCCTGCTAGATACTTATCTGAGTTTCTCATGTTCATTCTCTATGAGATATAATGAGTTATAATCCAGGTGTACCGGTTAGCGCTAAGAGCCCCAATTTTTTTCTGTTTGATTGGCATAACATCTGTCAAACATATTCAATAACTTTACTGTTATTGACAAACAACATCACATTTTTTCATTGTGTTGAAAATGAAAGCTGATAATTTTTGGAAAGCATTGTTTACATTTGAAGAAAAGAGCTGTAGAGGATCGAATGCTTTCCAGGCAAATGGTGATAATGCTTTCAGCATGCAGAAGATAGTCTCAACGGTTCAGAGATAATGATTTTGTTGTGAGAAATGAAGAACGTGTAAGACCACCAAATGATACAACTTTTAATACCTTCTTAATGCTTGAATATTAAAGGAATATATCACTGAAACACTTACTCTGCAAAGTAACTTTTAATGTATATGTGTTCATATAAGTTGCCTCAGCTGCTCAAGAACACCAACACTTTCATCAGCCAGCGCACATTCATAAAGGGTATTTTTTAGAGGTAAGGGAAATAAAAAACATTTTAAAAATAAAGGGTAATTTTTTAGAGATGAGGGATATTTATTTTTAAAGAAAAGAAAGGAAAATTTAGTATAAAAGGGATATTTTTCAAGTAAAATTAGGAAACTTTTTATAAATAAAGGGTAATTTTTTAGAAGTAAAAGATATATTTTTTTTTAAATAAAAGAAAAGGAAATTTAATACGTAAGGGTACCTTTAGATGCATTAGGAAGAATTTTTTAAATAAAAGGTCATTTTTTAGAGGTAAGGGATATTTTTTTTAAATACAGCGCAAGAAAATTTAATTTATAAAGGTATTTTTATAGGTATGGGATTTTTTCAAATAAAATTAGGAAATATTTTAAGGGTTAATTTAAAAGATATGGGATTTTTGAAATAAAAGTAAGAAGAATTTGAGATATAAAGGCTTTTTTAGGTATTATTTTTTTCTAATAAAAATACGAAAAATTCTATTCATAAAAGGAAGTTTTTGAGGCCACTTTTGACCTTACTTTTGCACATAAATTTTGGCATTTATGTTGAAATTCGATTCAATTTCAGTTTTAAAAGTTATGGCTCTATAATATTTCCGATATACAAACTACAACAACAAACTAGTGACTATTTCTGCAATGAAAAGCTCTTTAGTTTCGACAAACCGAATGCGAAATATGGAATTAAATTTCCGCGATTTTCGAATTGCCGGTGAAACTCAATATGTGAAAAGTTTTAACTGTACATTGAACATAATTGCTTATGATTACTCTAACAGACAGTTTAACAGCTAACCCTATAAGAAATTTTAAGCCACTAAGAAACACCCTGTCCATAAATATATTAGGTTGTCAAAAAAGTCTTGCGGTATTTTCGCTAGTTGGCGCTGAAAGCGCGTAGTTCTCGTTTTATTCGTCGCATCGGGTCATGCTATACCTTTTTGGAAAGCTCATTTCACGCGCTAACACGTGTTTGATTGATTGTCGTTTCTTTTAAGTCGTTCGTGAGTTATAGTTTCTTCTTCTTCGGCATACATTTTTCCACCAATACACAACTCAGTTTGCTCGCCGGCTATTCAGAACTATTATGTTTCAGCTACAATCAATTTTTCGTCCATTCCACAATCGTTATAAAATGTTACTCGAATTCTTATATGGAAACCGTCAGCGATTGAGTCGACGCTAATAACATAAAGAGGATTAATAACATATATCGCACCTTGGAAGCAGAGAGACAGTAAATTTAAGGGCTTCTGGAAAACGAATGAGAAACGAAATAGCTGATGAGATTGCCAAAAGTAATATCCATCCTAACGAGTACGTAAATCGTTCCAAAGGTCATAAAGTGGCCTCAAAAACTTCCTTTTATGAATAGAATTTTTCGTATTTTTATTAGAAAAAAATAATACCTAAAAAAGCCTTTATATCTCAAATTCTTCTTACTTTTATTTCAAAAATCCCATATCTTTTAAATTAACCCTTAAAATATTTCCTAATTTTATTTGAAAAAATCCCATACCTATAAAAATACCTTTATAAATTAAATTTTCTTGCGCTGTATTTAAAAAAAATATCCCTTACCTCTAAAAAATGACCTTTTATTTAAAAAATTCTTCCTAATGCATCTAAAGGTACCCTTACGTATTAAATTTCCTTTTCTTTTATTTAAAAAAAAATATATCTTTTACTTCTAAAAAATTACCCTTTATTTATAAAAAGTTTCCTAATTTTACTTGAAAAATATCCCTTTTATACTAAATTTTCCTTTCTTTTCTTTAAAAATAAATATCCCTCATCTCTAAAAAATTACCCTTTATTTTTAAAATGTTTTTTATTTCCCTTACCTCTAAAAAATACCCTTTATGAATGTGCGCTGGCTGATGAAAGTGTTGGTGTTCTTGAGCAGCTGAGGCAACTTATATGAACACATATACATTAAAAGTTACTTTGCAGAGTAAGTGTTTCAGTGATATATTCCTTTAATATTCAAGCATTAAGAAGGTATTAAAAGTTGTATCATTTGGTGGTCTTACACGTTCTTCATTTCTCACAACAAAATCATTATCTCTGAACCGTTGAGACTATCTTCTGCATGCTGAAAGCATTATCACCATTTGCCTGGAAAGCATTCGATCCTCTACAGCTCTTTTCTTCAAATGTAAACAATGCTTTCCAAAAATTATCAGCTTTCATTTTCAACACAATGAAAAAATGTGATGTTGTTTGTCAATAACAGTAAAGTTATTGAATATGTTTGACAGATGTTATGCCAATCAAACAGAAAAAAATTGGGGCTCTTAGCGCTAACCGGTACACCTGGATTATAACTCATTATATCTCATAGAGAATGAACATGAGAAACTCAGATAAGTATCTAGCAGGATATTTAAATATGAATTATATATTTATTTGATTTGAAGATTACTCTCAGCAAAAATACCGCCTCTTCCAGTTGGAACTTAACTAAAATAGTAGGCTCTGATAAATTTTGTAAACTCAACGAATCATGGAGTGGGATTATATCAGAAGGTGGCTGGTGTAAATGCAATAAAACCGAAATTGAATACAAAATGGAAATCGACTAGTGTGAAAAAAAAATGTGAATGGATTGAAAGAATATGCCGATGCACAATTGGATAACAAACTATCGTTAACATCGAGTCAAGGGGCACTTGTATGCATTCATAACTATATCTGCCAGCAGTCATTTGTGTGTGTGTGTGTTCGTGCGCTGCAAGATGTTGCGTTTGTAAATCGTGTTATGTGAAACACTTGGAAATTATTTCGAAAACACTTCAGAGTGTACAAGAGTAACGGTAACTTGATAATCTGAAGCTTACAAGCAGCTCAACAACACAAATGCAAAAGCAAAAGTAAACGACCTATTGCAACAACAACGTGTGTGTAGGCATGCAAAATATGCATTTGCCGTAGTGCGAACCAGTTAGTTGTAAGCATAAAATGTCTACATGCAAAAAGTTACGTATACGACATGCAGGGCTACGATTTGGTATGCGAATGCCGTAAACTTTAGGAAAATAAAGTGAACTGCGAAAAAGTGAGGGAAGTGAGCTGCAACGCACGGTGGTATTTGGTAGATAAAAAATATTTTTTTTAGTTTGAGGTTTTAGAGAAATTTTGAGGCAAAACTATACATGTTTTTTTTAGGGTTTCTAGTGGTCTTTCTTGAAATTCGCAGAATATTTAGATTAGAAATACTTTGGAATAGAGTTGCCTGCTATTAAAAATAGTACACCGAAATTAAGCATTTCCTTAATGTGGGCTCAAACACAACAAAAAATAAATATGCCGTGGAAAGGGTTGCCAACATATATGTATAAAGTACAAAACCGAGATAATTTTTTTTTAAATGTACGAGTATACTGGACATTTCTCGTTTAAGCAAGCTCTAAAAAGGTAGGTAATAACCTGAAACAGGGTTGCCAACAATCGAAAAATGTGAAAGGTTGGAAAGAGGTGCCAACATATTAAAAAGATGAAATTGACATATTTTTTTTTTTTTAATTTTAGGCTGAATATTTTTCGGTTAAGCAAGTTTTATAAAAAGTATGTTATGACCTAAACAGGGTTGCCAACAATAGAAAAAAGGAAGACTGAAAATATTTTAAAATATTTCACAGCTCGTGCCAATCATGTCTCGTCTAGGAAAGCTTTGTGTAATGTATGCACGAAGGTGTTAAAATAAACCTTTTCCGAAACAGAGTTGCCAACGTGGGAAAAATTTGAAATTAAAAATAAATAATCACATTTTGAAATAAAATCAACAATCTCAATGAACATCTAAAATATCGTTTTTTTGTAAAATTATAATTATTAAAGGAGTATTAGTTGCCTCCTAGCGAAAATTAATGCATTTTTAAGTCACTCTTAAGCACATTACATATTACACCACTAAGTTTCATTTTCAATTTAATATGGTATGCTGCAACTCATTTCACTGTGCACCGCTTGTGTGAGCGGCGTGGAAGACAGGGTTTCTGTGGCGACCGGAAGTTGAGTAAGTAACATGCTGTACTTGTGTTAGCCTGCCATTCATATACTAGTGGAAAAAGTGGCAACTGTAATTGCCTCGCTGGAATGTGCGAAAAACCATATACATGTGTATTTTAAACAAAAATAAAAACCAGAAAAAATACCAAAGCTATTCCACACGCTGCCTGGATGAGTGTGGGGAAAAAAACGCCACTAAAAATGTTAAATTATGCAAAAGTAAAGGCAACAAGATACGCAAGTGGTAATAAATGTTTGAAGAAATGGATAAGAGGCAAAAAGCAAGTTAGGGAGCGCCAAGCCAACGCAACTGAGCGACGCACGAGGGTGCACAAAGAAAAACTTTGCTCGGATGGCAAATGCACAAAAGCTGCATATAACGCCTGAAAGTATGCTAGTGTTTATAACGAAATTACGCAAGCGGCAAACACGGCCACATATGCATACGTAAGTTATAAAACAACAACAATAACAACACGCTGGCATATAATACAAAGACTAACAGAAGATGCAAAACTAAAAGAGGCATGAAAAGTCACAAGTTGAGTGCATAAGAAGCTGATGTTCGCGCTTAAACAGCAATTGGGATTTTTGAAATAAAAGTAAGAAGAATTTGAGATATAAAGGCTTTTTTAGGTATTATTTTTTTCTAATAAAAATACGAAAAATTCTATTCATAAAAGGAAGTTTTTGAGGCCACTTTTGACCTTACTTTTGCACATAAATTTTGGCATTTATGTTGAAATTCGATTCAATTTCAGTTTTAAAAGTTATGGCTCTATAATATTTCCGATATACAAACTACAACAACAAACTAGTGACTATTTCTGCAATGAAAAGCTCTTTAGTTTCGACAAACCGAATGCGAAATATGGAATTAAATTTCCGCGATTTTCGAATTGCCGGTGAAACTCAATATGTGAAAAGTTTTAACTGTACATTGAACATAATTGCTTATGATTACTCTAACAGACAGTTTAACAGCTAACCCTATAAGAAATTTTAAGCCACTAAGAAACACCCTGTCCATAAATATATTAGGTTGTCAAAAAAGTCTTGCGGTATTTTCGCTAGTTGGCGCTGAAAGCGCGTAGTTCTCGTTTTATTCGTCGCATCGGGTCATGCTATACCTTTTTGGAAAGCTCATTTCACGCGCTAACACGTGTTTGATTGATTGTCGTTTCTTTTAAGTCGTTCGTGAGTTATAGTTTCTTCTTCTTCGGCATACATTTTTCCACCAATACACAACTCAGTTTGCTCGCCGGCTATTCAGAACTATTATGTTTCAGCTACAATCAATTTTTCGTCCATTCCACAATCGTTATAAAATGTTACTCGAATTCTTATATGGAAACCGTCAGCGATTGAGTCGACGCTAATAACATAAAGAGGATTAATAACATATATCGCACCTTGGAAGCAGAGAGACAGTAAATTTAAGGGCTTCTGGAAAACGAATGAGAAACGAAATAGCTGATGAGATTGCCAAAAGTAATATCCATCCTAACGAGTACGTAAATCGTTCCAAACGATACACAATGAAATTTCCGAAAGAGGCAGACGACCGATCAAAGATCAGGGTGCCTTAAAAAGCTGCAAGATGGCCAAGATCATGCATAGGAGCATAATACACACGCTTCTTACTCACACGCTGTCGAAAAGACTGTAGGACGGATGGTCACATGCGAGTCAGACGGGCATGATACAAGCAGAAAGTATAGAAAAGTAGGCATGGGAGAGAGGATGAAACCCACGTATGTTTTTGTTCAGCCTTATCTAGAACTCGTCTTAGATATCTAGGAGCTTCGCAGTTCTAGGGACAAACACTCTAAAGAGTAAAAAACTCACATGTCTTATATGACGAATACTACAGCACCATTTAACATGAACTTACGACTGGCATTACTACAAACCAGTATATATTCGTATTTGTAAGGTCTCGCCAGTAAGGCGCCGCCAGTATAATCTGACTTGGCCCAAACAATCGGCGAAACACCAACATAACTAAATTGAATAAGAATTACGATCCCTATATACATTCCAACGTAAATGCATATTCGCAGCCGTATTAAAGACGCTACTTAAGCCATTTATGTCCTTATTGGAATCGTGCATATGCCTCGGGCTATAGCTTGTCCACGTATGTTCTCCTGCACACATACACCTGCATTCATATATGGACATGGCGCAATAAGCAAACATGCTGTCAAATATTAACATGTCCACCGGATGTACGCGTATTTGCTTTCAGCCTTCACAGAAACCAATTGGTAAGGGCATTTCAAGTTGTCCAATAGATTGTAGCTGTTGCTCTTCAACTTCTGTTAAAATAAATACTAGAAAATATTCATGTAATTCCACAGAAAATGAAACAAGAAAGTGGGAGCGTTTGTAGCAAACTAAAAAAAATTGCTTATACACACATAAAAAAGTATATAGAACAGTAGGGTGTCTGTAGATTGTATTTTTACAAAAGCTCACTAAAATTTCAGTTTTTGCTTTAACCACACAGATCCATTTGAAAATTGACCATGCATAAATTATATCTCCTTTCCCATCTATATAACAATGGATTTTTCGATATTTCGCATTAAATAAGTAAATACAACACTTCGAAAAGTAATACTCTAATTGAAAAGTTTCCACCTTACGAAAAAGGTCGTAAGAATTTTTTTCACACCAATTTTCGTTTAAAAGTTATACGCAGTCCAAGTCCCACATCGAATGACTTTAGCACTCATAAAAGGAGATCTACTTCGAGGTTTCCTAGATTTTGAAAGAAAACTTACAGAAACTTCAAATTTAATAGGAAATCTTTTTATCGTTCAAAAGAACATTCCCTGTATTTATTTTTTGCATCCGTTGAGTTCGATGACTCATTCGAGCATATCGACTCGTAACTGGCGATGACAATGCGTAATGTTTTGCTCCAAGGACTGAATCGAAGCGGGATTTTCCGCATAGACTTGAGACTTTACAGTGATATCACGCAATCTTGGTGGCTAATCGACCAGACCAAAACATAAACCGTCACCGATGTGCTCCATCAATAAATAAATCCATTGATTGATGCGATGTGTGAGAAGTGGCGCCAATTTTCGTAAAGATCACGAGGTTTAGTTTCAGGCATCCAATAGTCGGTTAACATGGCGCGATAACGGTCGCCATTGACAGTTACGTTATCACCGGCATCTTTTTTGAAGAAATATGGAAAGATGATACCACCGGCCCACACATCACATCAAACCGTTGTTGTTGTTTTTTTTTTTTTTTGGATGAAATGACAGCTCTTGAATCCTTTCAAGTTGATCTTTATCCTAAATGCGGCAGTTTTGCTTGTTCACATACTCATTGAGCCAGAAATACAGAATTGGGCCTCATCGCCAAACAAGATTTGGCTCGGAAATGTCGGATCTTCTTGAAACTTTTCAACAGTCCATAGAGAGAGGCGATGTCGCTTGGGAAGGTCGAGCGGTTTCAGATCTTGCACACGCTTTATTTTTTACGCCGTCAATTTAAGATCTCAACTTAAAATGTGCGATGTCGTTCTATACGTCAGTCCGACGGCGAACGGCGCCAAATCAACTCTCCACTTGACAGCTTGACACGACTGAGACGTGATTTGTCAAAAACGGACTATTGAAAAAAGTACATCTAATTGGATCACCGGTTACAAGTGATTTATACATTGCTCATACGACATGGTGTACTATATAAATCTCTTTTTTTAATTGTATGTTATTTGCTTTGCTATTACGAGGGCTGCTATATATATTTCTGGCCTAATAATAAAAATTTTTTTGTTGGATTTGGCTCGTCTTGGAAGACCCACACGGTCGATTGCTGTTTTGTTTCGGGCTTATACGCATAGATCCATGATTCGTCACCTGTGACGATCTTATAAACGTTTTTTGAAGCACCGCGATCGTGTTTTTTCAGCATTTCTTTACACCAATCCACACGAGCCTTTTTTTGAGCGATTGTCAAATTGTGCGGGATCCAACGAGAACAAACCTTTTTTACGGCCAGGTGTTCATGGAATATCGAATGTATGCTGGTGGGAGAAATGCATAGGCATGACTCTATCTGAAGGTATGTTATATGACGGTCGTGCACTATTAGTTCACGTACGGCATCGATGTTTTCTGGCAAAACGGCTGTTTTTGGACGACCTTCACTGAATTCGTCTTTGAGCGAGCGTCGGCCAAGATTGAATTCGTTGTACCAGTTTTTCACAGTGCTATATGATGGTGCTTCATAGCCATACAAAGATTTTAGTTCATCGATGCACTCTTGTCGTGATAATCCACGTCGAAAGTTGTGAAAAATCAACGCACGAAAATGTTCACGAGTTAATTCCATTTTTTGGCCGAGAAGAATTTTTTAATTCCCTGTAAATAAAAAAATTCACGATTAAATGACAAAACGTTCTGAGTGATGTTATGCTAAAAAATGTCAAACTTTCCAATGGAAATGTCAGATTGCACCTGGCAACACTTAGTGTTGCCTAGTCCAGAAATATATATAGCAACTTATATAGATTAAAAATTGATTGCAAATTATCAAAAATCCCATATAAAATGTACCAAATACAAAAAGTAAAATGATATTTAGGCATAGTTTAAATGGAAAACAAAGATCTTTTTCACATTTGATCCGTTTTTTACTTTAGTAAATAATTGACACCCTAGTACGTATATTTATACTTATACATAATAAACAAGAGTTCACTTTCCCCCCAGCTTACTTATTTGTACGATATGCATATGTATTGTACACATGTACATAATCGCAAAAAATCCTTTTGTCTTGTTGCTCAGCTGCTCAGCTGCTCAACTCAACTTCTCTCTTATATTTCTTTGGTATTTATTTATAAGGATATTGCTAAAAGCTACTATCGTTACAACTTACTGCAAATATTTTATGACTATCATTCTTTTCCATTTACTTTAATACCTTTTACACTTAAATATTTGTACGAGAGTATGTATTTACCCTCGCACACACACACATGAAGGAGGTACTTGTACTTTCTCAAATGAGAAACGAGTTACAACTCTCGTTGTACTACATCAGACTTGCGGCCATACATGTTTCGCCATTTCACCAGTAATTTTTCACTCATTAAATTGAGTTTACTCCACATCTTATGCGTTTGAATATTTATTACATTCTTGCTTGAGATATATAATATTATTTCTTCGTGTGATATTTAAGTTTACTAAAAAATTTATACAAGCTTTCCTGTATCCGCTTTTCCAAGCGGATTTTTTGTAATTTAAATACTCGTACAATAATGACAGGGTGGAGTAAAAACTGATTTATGTGCTTTCATAGGTTAGGTTATACTGGCTGGCTATCACGCCATACAAAGAGCTACTAATCCTTAGTAATGCCAGAAGAAAGTACAGTTTAATTTTAGGTTAAGCATTCGTCATGCAGGAAAACTTTAGGAGCGACTTCTTGTCTACGTTTGATAAATAAAAGTTTTAAATAGTGCTGGACACAGGCATAGGACGTGTGCCAGCGTCTCTATCATGTCAACTTCTCTGCACTTTCTGCATGTATCATCAACACTTATGCCCTATGGGCTCACATGTGATGTCAATAGGTTGTGTCTTTTCAAGAGTTATGACTAAAATAGGAAATTATATTACTCTGTTTAAGATCTTAAAGACCGATTAACTTAACAATATTCTGACCAATAAGCATGAGAAAGGATGACAACGATGTCATCAGAAGACCAATTCAATGCAAATGTCTACCTCAAAGTATTTCATTTAACAACCAAAAACTGTCAAAATCGGACGACGCTTCTAGCATCCAGACAGGACCGCAGTGCAGTTTGCTGATTTTTTACCGAATATAGAACAACCTATGAGGCTAGTCTTGAAATTTGAGGGCACATAGGTTGCTATAAATATTTCTGGACTAGGCAACGCTAAGTGTTGCCAGGTGCAATCTGACATTTCCATTGGAAAGTTTGACATTTTTTAGCATAACATCACTCAGAACGTTTTGTTATTAATCTTGAATTGTTTCATTTACAGGGAATTAAAAAATTCAACTCGGCCAAAGAATGGAATTAACTCGTGAACATTTTCGTGCGATCATTTTTCACAACTTTCGACCTGAATTATCACGACAAGAGTGCATCGATGAACTAAAATCTTTGTATGGCTATGAAGCACCATCCTATAGCACTGTGAAAAACTGGTACAACGAATTCAATCGTGGCCGACGCTCGCTCAAAGACGAATTCCGTGAAGGTCGTCCAAAAACAGCCGTTGTGTCAGAAAACATCGATACCGTACGTGAACTGATAATATAAGACCGTCACCAGCATACATTCGATATTACATAAACACCTGGCCGTAAAAAAGGTTTGTTCTCGTTGGATCCCGCACAGTTTGACAATCGCTCAAAAAAAGGCTCGTGTGGATTGGTGTAAAGGAATGCTGAAAAAATACGATAGCGGTGCTTCAAAAGACGTTTATAAGATCGTCACAGGTGACGAATCATGGCGTATGAGCCCGAAACAAAACAGCAATCGACCGTGTGGGTCTTTCAAGACGAGCCAAATCCAACGAAAAAAAACACCATTTTTGTTGATAAATTTTCATTATTAGGCCAGAAATATAAATAGCAGCCCTCGTAATATTTTTATGATGGCAACTTGTTCTTGTGCTAAAAATCTTCCTTACCTTTTTTATTTTTTTAATTAAATGGTTTATGAATATCTCAATCAAAATGACTACCACTTTCCCTATGACACCAAGGGTACAATACAGGTGCAATACCGGCGGTAAAATCTACTCATTAGCCAGTGGATATTAAGAATGTACAGAAGAAGAATTCTCCACCGTATCAGTTCTAGCCTAGAATGTTACTCCAAACTCATTGGCTACAACTCTGTCTTTTAGGTAGAGATGGTGAGTTTAACAGATGGGCTTCTTTCAAAATAATTAGTCCGATGTTTTAAAGTTAGTAGTAGTAAATTGCTATGTAACAGTTTTCATTTTTATTCTATAACAGTAAGATGTATTACGAGCTCAATATTTCTTTGTTGATAAATTGCGAACCAGTTTGTTATACCTAAATGAAAAAATGCGACATGCAGAAAAAATTATTCAAATAAAAACACAACATTCTAAATACATGGAGAATGCGTAGAAGCCCTTACAAGCCTTGTCAGTGAAGGTCAACAGCCAACTACTCACAGCAGCCACTCGGATTGCAAAATAATATCTTTCA
>CM050323.1:124865809-124928885 GCA_027475135.1 Bactrocera correcta
GTATTTTCTTGTGCTGGAATCTAGTACCACAGATAATCATATTTCGGACCCCGGTGAAGTCGATCAGCCTCAACCCATTTGGGGATATTTCGTCGCGGAGGCTGAATTTACCGACAGTAGTGCCAAAGATACCTTCTGTGACCACCCTGGCGTTAAAGTCGCCAAGAACGATTTTAACATCGTGGAGGGGGCAGCTCTCAAAAGCGCGCTCCAAGCGCTGATAGAAAGCATCTTTGGTCACGTCGTCCTTCTCTTCCATCAGGGCGTGGGCGCAAATCAGCGATATGTTGAGGAACCACGCTTTGATGCGGATTATGGCTAGACGTTCATTCACCGGAGTGAATGATAGTATTCGGCAACGGAGTCTCTCCCACCACGAATCCCACACCAAACTTACGCTCCTTTATATGGTCACGGTAGTAAATTCCACAAGGACCTACTCGTCTCTGTCCTTGTCCCGTCCATCACATTTCTTGGACGGCGGTGATGTCAGCTTTTATTTTCACGAGGACATCAACCAGCTGGGCAGCGGACCGGACATTCCAGGTGCATGCCCTTTATTCGTAGTCCTTATTTCGGTTACCATTGTCGTCATCAATTTTTCATTGGTAGTGTTTTTTTACGTGACGGGTCCCAAACCCAGCGCACAACTCTGTGTAGGGATGTCCTTAGGATACTTAGAGAATATCTGGTCAAAGACCGGAAATCGTGAGCTACTTGAGCCATGTGTAAAAGAATCGTTTCTGGACACTCCCAAGTGAAGGGCGATCAGAGAACTCAGAGAACCTCACTTGCGGGAACTTCTACATGAAGATATATTACAATCATCATTTTATACTTCTTTATATCCGATTTATATCCCATTTCAAAAGTGAATCAAGAAATTCTATAGGAAAGGCTTTCTTTACTTTTTGTTCATATAACTTAAATTGTGAAATGTGTATATGCAATTCCTATTTTTTAATTATTGGCTGTATAATTTCAATAACTTAAAACCTCCATCTTTTTAACAAATTCTTTCCATGAATATTTCCTTAAGTTTTTCTACAGGGCTTTACCCTGTAAATATATTTCCTTAAGTTTTCCTATAGTGCATATGCCCCGTATATATAAAAATAGACGATTTGTCGATTATGTGTTCACCTGTTAGCCAGTGGATTTTAAAACGTAATTTTCCCTTTCGCCAGCCCACTCAACAACAGCTGTGTAAACTAACTGCAACATGACACTGAATATCTGAGAACACATACAGATGTCTATATATTATATATGCCGTTATACAACATAAACATCGATTCCTTACAGATATGTATTTTGCTCGCATCTTCACATATTGATGCGTATATTTCTTGAGCACATTTCCAGTTTCCTCGATTGATTTTGCGTTTCAACTGCTCTTCGCTTTTCGCATAATATCAGCTTCTTTTCTGTCTTGTAAGTAAGCTTGGAATTATTTATGATTGCAAATGGGCTGCACCATCAAAGGTAAACACAAGCTTATATAATAGCACTATACATGCACATTGTACACATATGTTTATGTAAATATTGGCATATTCGACTCTGATCACAAGTTGTTAGTTGCAGTATGGCGTTACTCAGACATAACCATCAGACTTTTGTGCTGTATGTGAATGTGTGCACGGAGCATTTCATCTGTTGATCGCTTGATTTAGTTAATTTACTTTTTTGTTTTTATTTGTAAACTTTTCTTTCGCATTTTGTAAGTTTCAGTGATTCAGTTCCGAAGCAATTGTTAGCCATTTTCACTCAAAGACACTAAAAGAAATGGTTTTCATTTGCACATTTTAATATTTAATATTTGCTCAAAAGAAGAATGCCTGACTTGAATTTTTTTAGGATATTAAAATCATGAAAGAAGTTCTGTTAAAGTACTTCTGTGCTGAAGATTGGTTACTATTTCTACTATCTTATGGTTACTGAAACTTAGTAGGTCTTTGGCAATTTGTTGTTTAGCTTTTATTGGAATATTTTGCACTGCCTGCGACAGATGGGGACTATTAGAAAGACTTTTTTTGAATTCCTCAATTTTATGCAACTGACATTCGAACTTCTTAGCCACAGAGTGATAATTAAATTTTCCCCATATTCCAGCGGAAGCGATCTCCAGGTATGTCTTAGTAGGATTTCAATAAATCCCAAATATTCTCTATTGAATTGATGTCTGGTGACTTAAATGGCAAATCTAAAGTTACACCACGCTTATCATATTTCCATTGAGTCTTCTTGCTGTATCCAATCATGATTATGTTTGCCGTAAAGTATTTCAGTTTACTTCGTAAACGCTTTTCATACATATACAGGGTTTGTTCGGCAAGTAATAGGAACGAGTCGATTTAAAGAAATTTATGAATCCAATCATTACAATTCTTTGAAAACTTTCAAATTGGGGCTCTTTCTGCGTCGATGCAGCGCTGCCAGCGCGATTTCTAAGCATTGAAGGCATCACGGAAGGCATATTCCGGAGAATGCCTTCCGTGAGCCGAGGTACATGCTGCTGGGATCCCCCTTTCATCGCCCTTTTCAGGCAAGGAAGCAAAAAAAAAAAGTCTGGTGGGATCACATCTAGGCTGTAGGGCGACTGAGGAAACGTTGAGATGCCGGCCTTGGTTAGGTAGCTGTTCACAAGAAATGCGGTGTGAGCCGGGGCGTTGTCGTGGTGCAACTTCTATCGGCTGCGATGTCTTCTCGGACCCGATTGACTCTTCGTTTGAGTCTCTTGAGGATTTCCACGTAAAACTTGGCGTTGACGATTTGTCCAAGAGAAAAAAATTCATGGTGGATGACGCCTTTGATGTCAAAAAAGACAATGAGCATCGTTTTTACATTGAATTTGCTTATTCATCAGTGACCTCTTCCCGGCCCTTCAAAAGGCCTGGTGCCACTGAAACACACCATTTCTTGCTAAAGCAACATCTGGGTAATCCTCCTTGATCATATCAGACGTCTCTCTCACACATTTACCGAGTTTCACACAGAATTTAATCGCGTACCTCTGCTCTAATGAATGCTGAATTTTCGGCTCGCACCACTCACAGAAACACGTCGCGCGAAAATGTTTGTCCTGACTCTCCAGGCGCTCGGAAACAACAGACCAGCCGCTCGTTGGTTAGCTAGGAACGCCTTCACTGCAAGAGGTGGCATGTTGAATTACATGACCGAACTGCGATTGCAGTTGAACATTTGTTACTTTATAAATTAAAACAGATTTCCGCGAATTGATGGCACGTTTTTTTTTCAACGGTCTTGACTTTTGCATAACTATAAATTCAAATGGAAAATATCATTTGAAAAATTTTTGATGGTCTGTAAAGGGACTTTTGACTCAATTGAGGATATAAAAGCTGAATCGAAGAAGCCTCTGATAGCCATCGCGACAGAGGATTTTTCCAAGTGCTATGATGACTGGAAAATTCGTTGTCACAAGTGTATTGCAGCGGGAGGGGATTACTTAGAAAGAGATGAAATTGACGAAATTCACCTTTCAATTTGATCCCAGTAATATATAGCTTTGTACTCACAAAAAACGTGTAAAAAGATCTGTTCTCAATACTTAATATAAGAAATAACAAGCTTGTCAAACATAAATAATTCGTGAATACAAGGCTAAGACTTACACACGATAAAGTGATTAAAAGTACTTTGTACAGCTTAAGCTGTATGCTCAAAGGAAGATCATATGGACATAATTAAATTTCGTTATTAGATGTTCGCATTCTTAAAATTATGCCATCTAATAACGATACCTTGCTACCAATTGAAAAATGTCTATCGAATGAAGCCTTAGATAATACGGTAGTAAAATGCAGAAATAGAACTGAAATCGATATTCAAAAAGTATATTCCTACCCAAATTGTTCAACCAAAGGTCCGTATGCATTCTATATTTCGTTTCATTTTTTTTGATACTCTCCCAACCTAAAGAATATAATAAATAGTTTTGTTCACCAAACAGTATATATGGACTTAAATATGGTATATACTATACCATAGAGCTATACCAAAAGTTTAGGTCGGACCACATATTCTCGGCACTTTCACCGGCAGCGCGGAAATTGCATTGTACAGTATTAGTTGAATATTAATCTCAAACTGGCTGTTGACATTTATTACAGCTCTTGGGAGTTTTTCGTCGTCTTTTTATTGGCCAATCACATATAGCAAGATCCTGTGGCTTTTTTCAGTCCAGTTTAATTTAGTTGAACCAGGACTCGACGCAAAAACACTCTATGGCAATCTTCGTAGTAAAATGAAATTAAAGAGGGTCGTTGTGCCTGTGGAAAAAAACTTTGGAAAAAGTTGGCGTGGCCCCGCCCTCTAATATACATATCTCCTAACCAATAAAGCTACATCAACCAAATATTATAATAACTCCTACCGACAATGTAAAAATGGATAAAATCGGAAGATAGCCCCGCTCACTCCCCTTATAACGGTACGGTTAAAAACTACTAAAATCGCGATAGGCAAATATGTTAATACTCCAGTGACGTTAAAATTTACCTTCGAGATGGGGTAAGACCTTATGGAAGCTGGGAAAAAAATTAGACGATGTGTATGGCACCACCCACTTTTTCATGAAATCACATATCACAGCACCCGACCCAACTAAGGCCGACTAAATTTAGAACGTGACATTCTTTTCATATTCCTATGTCACAGTGCTAAACTAAACGAAATCGAACTTCAACCACGCCTATAGCACTTCCCATATAACGCAGCTTTAAATTATTCTTTCACTTTGCAGTAAACAAATCAAGAAATAGTTAATATAACGGTATAACATTTTGCTCTAATACTTCCATTAAAGTATACCACCTGATGACCAAACATTGTCCAAATCCAACCAAAACTGTTCAAGCCCCAAGGTAATTAAATAAATAAACGATTTTCGAACCTGCGGGTTCTATATACTGGATATATCGGCGAAGACTTGAGTTATCTCAATGAAAATTACAGAACGTGTTTTACTCAAGACAGTGCATCTTCGTGGCTAAATAGATGATTCGATTTTTAACTAAGAAAAATATTCCATTAATGTTTTAGAATTGTATGAAATAAAATTAAGAAGTAAAATACAAGCAAAGTACCTAAAAGGAATAAAAATGAGGGCATAGTCGTGCATTGTCGTGCGAAATTCAATTTGAGAGCACATTGAGCATTTTCGGAAGACGCACCGCTTTACGTACAGAAGAAAGCTTAAGGGGTCAGTAAGGTAATCTTTTTTCAATTTTTTTTTCCATTTTCTGTTCCCCTATATCCTTAAAATTAATGTAGAAACCCACTTCACCATTGGAAGGTTTCGAAAAAGGTCCAAAAATATTATAATACCGCTTAATGTTGTAGAATTGCGAATATTGAAAATTTTCGATAATATGAAAGACCTGTTACCGGTTATGTAATCGGTTTTGAACTTAAAAATTGCATAAGTATAACTTAACTCTTGTTTACTTTCACACATTAAAAAATATTATCATTTTCATACAAGAGATTGCCAATTCACTCAATCATTTCAAGAGAGCGGCGATTCTAGGAATTCGTTACCAGTCTAAGTCCTTAGCCACAGTAGTAAGAGTAGATGGCGCATACAAAGCAGTATACGTAATCAGATGTCTCTTTGTTATTCAATTATCTAAATTACATTTGAGAGACACCTATAAAGTCCGTGAAGCTCATTGTTTCGCTATCGGTCGGAGTCAATTCGTAACTATTTGCGTTTTGAAAATTTCCCTCGAGTCTTTATAAGTTATTGCTGCAGCACATGACCATCATATTTAAATTTTAAAAGTAAATGTATTGTACAATAACAATGAATACAATTACCAACTTTTCAATTACAACAGAAAAGACAAAGACAAAACATTTACATAAAATATTTTTATAATTATTTTATAAAGGCAGGGCAAGACACCTCTGAAAGGGAACCCATGTAAACGTGTGTACACTCACCTACAAAGAGCTGCGATGTTAGACTAAGGTGGCTAAGGACTTAACATGCTGCAACTTTGGGGCAAGACTCACATAAATCAACCCAGCTGAAAGCCAATTTCAGTTATTAATAAGCATGTGAGCGTGATAATACTTTTAAATATAATTAATAGATAAGACGATGTACAAAGAGATGATGAAACAAAGACAGCAGAAGGGCAGCAAAAGAGACTATACTTATAAAATATGTTAGGCACATACAAACGTATTTAATTTTATTACACGTATACTGTTGTGGAATTCTCTTCCATATGCTCCTCCTTTCACACTCCGCAACGCGGCGTTTCTACTTTCTCTTTCCTCAAACCAGTAAATAGCGGCTTAACACCGTTCCCAAACGGTCGCATTTTAATTAATCGCATGTAAGTCAGGTGAGCTTTTTCACGTCGGTGACGCAGAGTCACCAATAACCGTCAAAGTGGCCCAAGAACAAAAGTAATTATATAACGGCAAACAGTGCAAGGACGGCTAGAAGGCCATATCGCCAAAAGCCCAAGTGTGTGTGTGTACATGAAACGAAATTAAGAAATAAAATACAAGCAAAGTACCTCAAAGGAATAAAAATGAGAGCGTAGCACATTGTCGTGCAAAATTCAATTTGAGACCACATTGAGCATTTTCGGAAGACGCACCGCTTAACGTACAGAAGAAAGCTTAAGGGGTCAGTAGGGTAATCTTTTTTCAATTTTTTTTTTGCATTTTCTGTTCGATTAAAATTAATGTCGAAACCCACTTTACCATTGGAAGGTTTCGAAAAAGGCCTAAAAATATTATAATACCGCTCGACGCTCGGAGCGCTCGGAATGCAAACCTCAAACTTTAAACGCGTTTTTCTCAAAACACACTTTTTTAAACTGGCAGACTTGATTCCGGTCGAATTACTCAACCGATTTTCGTAGTTCGCCTGGCTATCATCCCTATGTTTTTTATAATTCATTTATCAACATTTTTTCATGATTCTAGAAGGGTGGACACGTACTTTTTAAGAATAAATTGGCTTTTGTGTTTCAGATGATCCAAACATGAGAAATCGTGTCCGCCAGTGAAAAAACGCATCTCATTCACCCAGCCATTTCTCCGACAGATGTCATTAAAAAATTCCGAAAATTTTTTTTATACACTCCATAATATACCTCATGATATGTGAAAAAAGTTCTATTGTAGAATAAAAATGTCGATAAAAGAAAGTGTCAAAAACACAAGCCAGATTACCCTACTGAACCCTTAATGTGCGCTGAAAGACATTTGTGATTGGAAAATTTAAGTCCCCAGCTCGTTTTTTCTTATTTTCTCCCAAAGAATTTTCTCAAACTTTAAATTAATTAAAAGCGCCGTTGCAGTAGCAGTACTTAAAACAATTTTACGCCAGTAAATATCATAAGATATTTCCGCCGACAACAAAAAACACCTCAATGGATGAGTCTTCTAAGGCATAAATACTACATGACCGAAAAATAGTAAAATTTTGCACATAATTTTAAAATTCTTAATTTATTCTTCAAAATCTAGGTCGTCCCCCGGAAAGTAATCTCCTTTGGCCCCACTTGTGCCATGTGAATGCGCGTTTCGATTCACGTTTAATATCTTCGGACGTTTGAGTTTGCGGAAAAGCCAGAAGTCACACGGAACAAAATCCAGCGAATGCGGAAGTTCCAGCACGTTTTGGTTGAAAATTTGGCGAAAAACTCACGAAGAATGAACGAACTATGCCACGGTACATTATCGTGATGTAAAAACAAATAGTTATCGGCACTTAATTTCGGTCTCCTTTTAGGAATAGCAAACGAGGCATAACAGTCAAATAGTTAATATTTCCTTGTTGACAGTTCGACCCGTCGGAAGGAATTCAGAGTGGTGCACTCTTTGATAATCAAAGAAAACTGCCAACGTCTTCTTCTTCTTTTCTATTGGCGTAGATACGACTTCCGCGATTATAGCCGAGTTTACAAACGCGCGCCAGTCGTTCTTTCTTTTAGCTGTTTAGCGTTAATTGGAGATTTCAAGTGTAGCCAGGTACTTCTCCATCTGCTCCTCTTCCTCTGCTTTCCCCGGTGGGTACTGCGTCGAATACATTCAGAGCTGAAGTGTTTTCGTCCATTCGGATGACATGACCTAGCCTGCGTAGGCGCTGTTTCTTAATTCTATAGTGTATTCAAAGGAATATACATTTTCCGCAGAACCTTCACTCGAAAACTCGTAACGTCGACTCGTCACAATCGTCCAAGCCTCTGCACCATATAGCTAGACGGGAATAATGAGACACTTATAGAGTTTGGTATTTGTTCGTCAAGAGCGGACTTTACTTCTCAATTGCCTATTCAAACCGGAGCAACACTTGTTGGCGAGAATTATGCCGTATTGGATTTCGAAGCCGACTTGTTGTTATTGTTTGTGGCTCTAAAATAGACGAGATTATGTACGACTTCGAAGTTATGATTGTCAACAAATACGTATATTTTGTCTTGCCCTCGTTCACTACCTCACCCATTTGCAGAACTAACGGCGCGGTTGTTGACGTCATTGATATCAATATCATCTTCTTATAGAAAATTTGACCTTTTCTTTTCAACCGAAGATCGAAGAAGTCGCACGGTAAGGAGTCGCCTTCCCGATCAACATCAATTTACACAGCTGTATTAATTTTCGGGAGATAAACTGTCATCCATACCCTTTACTTTTTAGCTGCTTTGACGTTATTTTTTCGACTTCGGCTCTTCTTTCCCAAGATATTCTGCCGTTTGATCGTCCGTTCTTAAGTCATAAGTTTCACGACATCGTGATAGTCGAAAGTATTATTTCATAGAGCCGCGTTAATGCGTTGTTTTTCGAAAATATTGAGTGGTTTAGGAACCAATCATGCTTCACTTTTCTTAGGCCCACATTATCTTTTAAAATGGTTTTAACTGATATTTCCGATATTTCAACGATGCCAATAAGATGTTGATGACAGTTCTGGTGGTTCGTCGTCAACGCGTTCTTGACCCCCTTTGAATGACTTATACCAATCAAAAACTCTTACTCGGGGCAAACAATTATCACCGAAGACATGATGAACGTTTCGGCATCAGACATTTGATTTCGCATACAAAATTTAATGTAACTGCTTTGTTGAATAATTATTTTGATGTAACATTTGAAGAAGATGTCACTAATAGTCGCAGGGGTGGCTTCAAAGTAGAATTTTAAGGAGGAAACTGTATAATTTTGTACTTGATTTGAAAATATGTAACTGTTGACTATAATTTTTTTTTTGATACATATTTCAACATTTATCTTACAACATAAAATCAATACGGTGTTTGCTCATTTTATTATGAATTTATGATTTTTGTGGCTCACTGGAAAATATTCATAACTTTTGGAGGGGGTAGGGAAACTCAACTCATATTCATATCCTCAGAATATTGTACGTTTCGTTTACGCGATATGCCGGAGAATTCAATTTGCTAAATTTTATCCTGTTCAAGATTTTCTAAAATATTTCTATTAAATGATGCGTATTTGCATATACTTTTAATATGCGAAGAATAGATGATAAAATTAAAATTTTCTAAATCAAAAGGCATTGAAGAAATATCCAATGTATCTACATATATTATATGAATATGAGTATGATTATGCTTCTTATACCCTAAAAATAGTACATTAAGTTTGTCTTGAAATTTGTAATATACAGGAGGATACATAGGAGAAAATATATGTGACCTAATCTACGAAATGGGGGCTTAGGTGTAAAAAAATCATTTTTTTTTTTTTTCAATTTTTTTTATTTTTATTTGTTTTCATTTTATTTTTTTTTTTTTTGACCTTTCGTAGACTAGGTCACATATAAATATCATATAATCAGCGTGATGAGCTGAATTGATTTAGGCATGTCCGTCTGTTTGTAGTTATATACGCTTTCACGAGATATGGTTTTGAAATATTTCACACATTCTCTTTTACCCAGGTAGTAACTCATTTTCCGGAACCACGATATCGGCTCACTGTTGTAAATAGTTACATACAACTGACCGATCAAACCAAGTCCTTATATAAAAAAAAAACAATTTTATTTCTTAAGATTTACATAATTAAATATTTTAAGTATACTCTTAAAACTTGCAAGAAATAAAGCCAAGAAAATACTTTCAAATATAAAACGTCAACCATAACGCATACAGTGAACGACAAATTCGGCAATCGATTTGTTAGAAAACGAAAGTGATTATCTATTTAGTAACTTAAAATTTTCCCTGGGTTTATTAAGATACCTCACATACAATCACCAATCATATTTAGTAATTTTATCTATTTTAGGCACAAAGATAAACTGTTACGAGTAAAACACGTTCCGTAATTTTCATTGAAATAACTCAAATTTTGGCCAATATATACGGTATAAAGTCAACTGGAATTCCAATATTGACCCGATCCTAATTTTAATTATAGATCTGACACAATTTTCGACATTTTTGGTCGAAAATCATTTATAGACACTGGGTCCACATATTCGGCACATAAGGGATTGAAGAGTTTTGGTTGTATTTGTAAGCGTTGGATTGTGAGCGATATCGCGCAATGTTAACCGAATTTTTCTTCAAGCAAATTGAAGAGGAGACTTAGACAACATTCGGTTCCAGCAGGACGGCGCTACGTGCTATACAGCAAACGCTACACTCAATCTTTTACGCCCTATCTTCAAAAATCGCATAATCAGCAAAAGAGGTGATGTGAATTGGCCTCCCAGAAGCTGCGATTTAACTCCGTTGAACTATTTTCTTTGAAGAGCTGTTAAAGATAAATGTAACGCCAACCATCCAGAAACAATTCAAGATCTAAAGTACGAGATTCAAGCTGCTGTAGCTGCCATAAGGCCTGAAACCATCGAAATTGGGTGGATCGGATAAGCTACTGTAAACTCAGCCGTGGTGGTCATTTGTCCGAAATTGTTTTCCACAAATAAATTTCAAAACTACCTTTTAAATAAATGTTAGACCTTTGAAAAATATCAAGCCGTTTTTTTATTGACTTTTTAAATTTAAAATTTTATATGGCCCACCCTGTATATTATTGTTGTTATAAGGTAACATAATCTTAAGGCATTATTTGTGCAAGGTTCATCACATTAATTTAATTGATGACAATCGTTTGAATTTTTAAACAGAATATAAATGTGGTTTATTAATCACTTCTGTAGATTTTCTTATCTATATATTTCTCTTCAAACCAAGTCATGTTGGCATTGTTAATTATTTCTCACTACAATTTCAATTAAATAATTTTGGTCTCTCAACAAAAGAATTTTAGACGGTATGCAACTAGCAGTTTAATTCAGTAAAGCGGCTCACTCACGACAAATTTGTTTGACAAATCTGTTTGAGTTTGAAATGGTTTTTGTCGTGAGTGGGCATGTTGTCAAACGGATTGAAGGTTTGCGACAAATTTCAAAAACTTACAACCGATTTGTGGATTCGTTTGTCGTGAGTGGCGTGGTTTGCAAACATTTGGTCAGTTGGTTGAAATTTTTGCAGAGTAAACATCAGCGGATAAAAAAATGGCAAGCTTGAGCAAAAATTTTTTGGAAGAGTTTATTGAATTAACTAAAAAGGAACCGGCCTTATGGCAATCCAAAAGTGAAAATTATGAGAATAAATGCCAAAAGGATAAGTCGTGGAAAAATTTACTTTCGAAATATAAAGAAACTGATAAGGATGGGAAAATTGATGTAGTAAAAAAAAAAAATTAATTGTTTACGCACTGCATTACGCACTCCATTTGGCTTTTTCGCTTCATGCACCGGTGTATTACTAGCAGCGCAATTACATCATCCGCGTTATAATCACACATGTTCACTCCGCGAAGCACACAATGGAAATAAAGTTTGTCAAATCGGTTTGTCGTGAGTGCTCAACCGTCTTCAAACAGATTTGTCAAACAAATTTGTCGTGAGTGGGCCGCTTAACGAAAGATACATTAAAGAGAAAGGTGTCTGCAAGAGAAACAATATTTCGTCCCGATATCTGTAACTAAAACAATTAGAATAAGGAATATATGGTACAGTGAGGTTAAGTACGGTTGCCATCAGCTTACATGGATTAACTGAATTTAGATGTTCCAAACTTTTAACTGATTATGTTTTTTCTCAATATTTTTAATAGTTGATGTTGAAATATGGTGTTCTAAATTGATCATACAAATGTAGAAATTTTGGATGAATCTATTTATAACAAAAATTGGATAAACATAATGAATATCATGAAAAATAAAATTCATAATTTTTTCGCTACTTAAAAATCCAAACTTTACCTTTATATCGTTGATTGTGGTCGATTCAAAAAAAAAAACATTTAAGCGAACCTTTTTGTCTCTCTCTCTTGCAGTATTTCATATGCAACAGCAATGATAACTCATTTACTTTGAACTTATTCAAAAGTATACAAAGGTTTTAAAATGCCCTTAAACTGCAATTAAAAGCATTGTGCAAAAACTCATACTGAAGGAAAATTAATTTACGCACAAAATTCTTACCGCTCAATGAAAACACTTCCATTACGACAAGGCGGTATGCGGGATGAAAATTATGCAAAGTTGAGGTTCCCTTTCGCACAAGTTTCTCGACACTTTCTCCACAGCTTCACCACCGAAGAAGCGAAGAAACTCACATACATATATGCACACATGCATTGTCGTCTTTTTCGCTAGCGAACGAGATTCATAAATACTTAAAAGTTTTTCCCAAGAAACGCGCCAAAAACTTGCAACTTACCTTTTACGCGTTCGCCAAACTGACAATCACAGCTCACGCACTGCCACATGCAAGCACTCACCCACCGACTCACCTGACGTTATGTGTGCTGTGCCTTAGGTTCTCAACTCAAACACTAAAAAACTTTGCAGAATTGCCTTGCCAACGGAACTCAGAATGTCTTACGCTCTTCATTTTCGCTCGCATTTTACACATTAATGTTCCACGCAGATTTTCCTTATACACACATATACATACTTATATGTGTAGTAATTAGTTACCTGCCAAGAACATATCCCTTGCAGAGTAGTTCAGGGGGGAGGAACGGAGCGCTGCATGCATTTGCAATTAGCTGTAGGTCAGCGTCTTGCAGTTAATTGCATAATCGACTGGAGAAAGCATAACTAAATTCATCATATTCCTTTGCACGAATAGGGAGAAGTTAGTTAAGGAACAGTGTCTTAAATTTATTCAGAAATTACTTTTATGGAATATAAAAATAATGTGTAAAAAATACATTATATTTACATTAAATTGAAGGCTTTATTTCGCATAGTTAGAAATCTTCGACTTAGGTCAAATATGCAATTATTTCACAAAGCCACTTTAATAAAAAAAATCGTTTTTATTGACTGGAACAATCGATTTTCACAAGCTTCTCTTTATGAGTATTTCTCACTAGTAAAATCATTAGTTATAGACAGGAACAATTAGAAATAATAAAGTTTGAAGTTCTAATTATAAGGTGGGTGTATATTAAACCTAAGCTTTCAGAGCTTGTGGCGAGCCAGTATTACTGGCCAGTCGTTGTCCTCACGACCTATTGTCCTATTGTCTAAAGCAGTTCATGGCTTCTGGGAGATTGCCTGCTTCAGACGGCCCATTTCCTGACAGTACATATACGAAATAAAAGTTGCTCTGTAGGGCAACAGCTCATAGTAAATGACGCCTTGCCAATCTCACCAAACCCATAGCAAAATCTTCTCACACTGGAATATACTATACATGTACTCGTATGATACTTAACCTTAACCTTGTATTATACTTAACCTTAGACGTGGTTTGTTAATCGATTCGACTTTTTTACCTTGTATTCACTTGAAGTTGTAGAGAATAGAAGTCCTATAATAAGTGCAATATACAAGTACTTATCATTTATCAGATTACTCAGTTCAGTGTACGAATCTATTTCAATTCTGATCTCTACATGCTAACCTATAAAAATGACATTCACTCTCGGACAATCTGTATACTTGGTCACACTTTTAATTCAAGCGGCATACAATTATTCCACTATTTTCATGTTCTTTGGTACTCAAACAATGGGTTGATCTTGACTGAGGAAACAAAACTACGCCATTTACCTCTATCCTCTCCGAGACCATGCCAATTGTACATCACAAGTGCAGATAGGTCGCTTTGCAGTTGGTCTTTCTATTACGGGCGCGTTCTTGTTTATCCACCATGGAGTTCACCCATGAATCCCGAATCGAGGAAGGTTTCCGTTAGAATATCACTTTCCATATGAGCAACATGGACGATCCAGCGCATTCGTTAGATTTTTCAGCGCTTAACTAGTTTTATCGGCTTCAAAGGCCGTGTGGGAACCGTTCCCTCGAATGCTTCAATTGCTTTATCATCTCGGTTCGACGCGAATGATAAGAGACTTATGGGGTTGGGTGTGTTTCAGAGGCTAAAAATAAGCGTATTTTCATCATTTTTTTTTAAATTTATACAATCATTTATTTCATTCAAACAATTCAGCATATCGAAGGTACATATTTAATAACTATTTTGTGAAATTTTCATGTAAAATTCTGAAAACTCAGCCGTTGACAACTCATCTCCCGTGAAGTGTCAAAAAAAAAATGATCTTGACGTGGACGTCATAACTCATAAGTAGATTATCTAAAATCAAAAAACCAAAAATATTTCGTTAGTACATGCATAAATCTCTTTATTGAATGAAGGAAAAAAAATAATATTGAAATTTGAATTTTTGACAGACTTAGAAAAAATTAACACATTTTTTGGTTAAATTTTCGCCATATTTTGGCTCAAAAAATTATTTATTATGTTTTAAAAAAAAATGATCTTTGAGTAGGTAATGTTATTCCGAAGGCGTGTGCAAAATTTGAGCCAAATCGGTCCAGAAATCGTGTCCACCGACCTAAAAAATAGAGTTCTGAGATAAATATGTTTAAAGTTTTGACGTTGGGCTGAAACTTCCGAAGGATATATCTCCTAGAATTTTACTCGGATCGATTTGAAATTTTAGGAGAATATTTTTAACATATTGGACTATTTAAGACAAAAAAAATCGATTTTTTTTAATTTTTAAACCCACCTAACCCCCTCTACAAGAGACTTCTAATTTTTGTTCGTCGGGAGAGGGATCTGCTTCTCGATTGCCCGCCATCCCAAAATAGCACATTTTGGTTTGAGTTATTCTGCGCTTGATCTGCATGATTGTTTCTGGAATCTTTGCTGGTTACGAAATAATTAAAGTCCTTCATTTTGAAAATTTACCATAGCACCAATCTCTGTCGTTTTTTTTAGGCAGGAAAAGGCCGCGCTGACGGCTCGTAAATAAATATCAACTGGCAACAAAGTACTTGGAGTTGAAACAACTTATTTGTTTTTCACAAAATTTAAAATTCTTTAAAAAAAAAACTTTCGAAATTTTCCTAAAATTTAAATGAGAATATTTCCTTGTAAAATGCTTAACAATTGTTGGATTAAAGTGACGTGCTACTTTAATTACAGTGTGCTATGCAAGTCTCATGTCCGCAAACCAAAAATCCGCATGCCAATGCATACCCATACTTATACGGGTATATGTGAAACAGGTTAGAAGCATTATAGACTGCAATTTTTTTATACACTCACATATTTCGTAAAATTTTCTTATATTTTTCAAGCAGTTTTTGAGATTATACACACAAATATGTGCATTCATGGGCAGTGTGTATATAGACAAAAGACCTATGTCCTCATGTCACTAAATATATACATACTCGTACATGTTATACAAAATCAGGTAACATCGAAATTTATTCATGCAGGGATAATAAGAGGTTTAACATGTCCCTTTAATCATGTCATAACCAAAAGTTTGCAATTTCAAAGGGGTTTCGAAATCAGTCAAACTGCAATTAAAAGGAAGTAAAGAGTTCAGGTATATAACCGAAAATTTCATACTCTTACAACTTGCAAGAATCATAGTTCGTAGAACTCCTTCAGGTAAATATGGAATGTGAGAGTGGTATTGCTATTTTTGCCAGCAAAACATACCACTACATGATACATACTAAAACAGGAACCAGGTGTAACCGAACACTTATTACTCTAACAACTTGCCATAATCAAAACCAGGGAAATACTTTAAGTTATTAAACGTCAACCAGAGGATCGAAATCCAAGCAATTTTTATTATATATACACATACTATTTATAACTAATACACTGACAGACAAAAATCATTATATGTAGAATGTGGGAGTTGAGGTAGTTCGTACTAATTTGATCTATTTTTTGCAATACCACATATTATTAACATGCCACATATTAAAAAACCAATCGCATAGAGTAACATCAGCCGGATGTTCGAAAATCCTTATATTAGTTTATTAGGGTTAAGGGGTTAGAGGTAGTTAGAATTTTCAAAAACATATTTTTTTTGCATTTTCGTTAAGTGTAATATCTTAAAAATACTCCATGAAAATTTGACGTTGATCCGATAATTAGTTTTTGAGTTATTCGAGAAATAAGAAAGAGCTCTCGGGCACTTCAAAGCGCTGGTGTGAAACTTTAAACGCGTTTTTCTCAAAACTATGTTTTTTAATTCGGTGCCAACTGTAACTCGAAAACCGTTCAGTAGATTTAATGAAATTTATACAGCTTTTAGAATAAATAATAAACTCCGGTCTGATCGAAGGACTTTTATTTTTTCGAAAATTTCGAGCGGGGTCTTCTAGTCTAGAAATCAAATTTTGCGCAATTTTTTTTTGGAATTTTATTTAAAAACAAAAAACCAAAAATATTTTTGCAATACATTTTTTTATAGTTTTTTATTGATATCTTAAGAATACACAAAAAAAAATTTACAAAAAAATAATAAAAATTAAAATAATTTGAGAGGGGGAGAGACAGGTGTAAAAAAAAAATGGCGCATCCTGGTGACATTGATCCTGACTCTCCTGGTCGTCTGAAAAAAAAAATCAAGAGAAATTTTTAATCAGTAAGGATGCTGTTATAGTCCCTAAATCAGGGAATACGAAAAAAAAAAAATTTTGAAAAATGGCGACTGCCTGAAATTAAAAATCATTTTTTACGCTTTTTTTTTTAAATTCCTGAATTTTTTTTTAAAAAATTAAAAACAAAAATTTTGACACAACGCTGGTAGGAACGATAAAGGATTATATAAAGAAGGTTCACACAAAATTTCAAGTAAATCGGTAGTATAGAACTTGAGATAATGCCGGTACCGTGTGGAAAAAAGTAGTTTCGAGAAAAACGCGTTTAAAAAAGTGAGTCTACCTACCTACCGGGCTAGGTACTGAGTCACTAAAGTAACTGTAGCTCTTAAAATAATTTTAATTTTTTAAAACCCTTTGTAGGATATGTTCTTAAGAGTCTAAACTTTAAATATATGAAAAAAAAATCGACAATTTCAAAATTCTAGAGTAGAATACCCCCTTTAAGACCAATTAACTGTTGATTTTTTCGCAAAAATTTAAAAAAAAATTCCTGAAGCCACCATTTTGTTGTCTTCGGTCAGGCCCGAGATTATCTATTTATAAAACAAATTTTTTGTCCGTTTGTTTTTAGATGAATCTCCAAGGACTTATGCTTGTCACCGCAAGTACCTTTTTTTGGAACAGGGTCAACAGAAACTACTATAACTTTGAAAATTAATTTTTTTGTTTTTTGAAATTTTCGTGCCTTCAAGTCAACACATTCTTTAATAATGCCATATTACTACTTTTGTAAAATAACATGATTTAGTAGCAAAAAAACAAAAAAAAATACTGAAAACTCTCTTTTTTTTCGTGCCTCTGACTACCCCTAACCCCTAAAGAGAAGTGTCCGCCCCATGCCTTTGACAGAGAAGGATTATCCCTGATTTTCAATTATATACTCGTATCTTACACATTAACAATCAACAAAAGGTACTGGGACTCAAATATTCGGTATCCATTGGTTTGAACATCTCTGGTTGGATTAGAAGAATGTTCAGTTATAAGATGGCATACTTTAAAGAGATTATTAATGCAAAGATTTGTTTCGTGATATCAATTGCTTCTAGATTTGTGTACTGGGAAGTGAAAGAATAAAGTGGAATTTTAAATTGTGCTATACGAGTTGTTATTTTCAGATTTCGCTCATTTTTGCCCTGTGGCATAATAATAAATAACATAAATATAAAACCTAATAACCCTCTTCCAACCCAACCAACACAAAAAAGGCATAAGTGCGGAATTTTTCAAGTCATGAAAAGGAATAGAGGTTTTAAGGGTCGAGATAATTTTAGAAACAAATATTTCATAGATTTAGAATTGAATTATAATAAAGTGTTTCAATTGTATTTATTAAGAGAAACCAATACAGTCCTTTTAATTTTGAAAAATCAATCAGACACATCAAATTTGCTGAAATGGGAATTAAAGTCATGGCATGCACAGCAAAAATTATATTTCAGTTCAAATTTTAACTTTGAAGATTTTAACTATCGAAATCACACGTTTGTGCATTAACTTACCCTCAGACTAAATTGAAGAATCGCCGTATTGTCTGACATCTATTAAAGATTTTGCTTTCACTTTTAGCGAAGGAACGTTTTGTATTCGTAATAATCCACTTGAAGAAACCGGAGCATTTTAAAGAAGAATTATAGCAGTTTTGCATCTTAAACTACTTAAGATCAGTGTAGCAATTATTCCTCCATCGTGCTAATGCATTTCATTTGTGCTGGACTTAAACACCACTTCCTTAATCTGCATATTAAAGCCTTAGAAAACGTCAAGAGAGTTTAACTGCTCAAGGGACTATGGCAAACTTACATACATATGTATGTATTAGTTTCTGCTTAAGTAGAACTGAATTTAAAACCTACTGCTATGCGACTATTACTGCTTGCCAATAGGCACTAAAAGCGGTCGTGCCATGCATCAAAAGTAATCCCCGCCGCTCCAAACAAGCCATGCGCACACCTCACAAACTCACTTAATGCGCCGAACGCGTGCTAATGCGCACAACATATGTACTGGCGTGTGCAGAAAATGCATGTATAGATGGGGGGGGGGGGGGCACACATTACTCCCCTACTCGCAGCCGTATAATTGCTGTTTAAGCGCGAACATCAGCTTCTTATGCACTCAACTTGTGACTTTTCATGCCTCTTTTAGTTTTGCATCTTCTGTTAGTCTTTGCATTATATGCCAGCGTGTTGTTATTGTTGTTGTTTTATAACTTGCGTATGCATATGCGGCCGTGTTTGCCGCTTGCGTAATTTCGTTAAAAACACTAGCATACTTTCAGGCGTTATATGCAGTTTTTGTGAATTTGCCATCCGAGCAAAGTTTTTCTTTGTGCACCCTCGTGCGTCGCTCAGTTGCGTTGGCTTGGCTTGGCTTGGCGCTCCCTAACTTGCTTTTTGCCTCTTATCCATTTCTTCAAACATTTATTACCACTTGCGTATTTTGTTGCCTTTATTTTTGCATAATTTAACATTTTTAGTGGCGTTTTTTCCCCACACTCATCCAGGCAGCGTGTGGAATAGCTTTGGTATTTTCTCGGGTTTTTTATTTTTGTTTAAAATACACATGTATATGGTTTTTCGCACATTCCACCGAGGCAATTACAGTTGCCACTTTTTCCACTAGTATATGAATGGCAGGCTAACACAAGTACTGCATGTTACTTACTCAACTTCCGGTCGCCACAGAAACCCTGTCTTCCACGCCGCTCACACAAGCGGCGCACAGTGAAATGAGCTGAAGCATACCATATTAAATTGAAAATTAAAATTAGTGGTGTAATATGTAATGTGCTTACGAGTGACTTAAAAATGCATTAATTTTCGCTAGGAGGCAACTAATACTCCTTTAATAATTATAATTTTACAAAAAAAAAACGATATTTTAAATGTTGATTGGCATTGTTGATTCTATTTCAAAATTGATTATTTTTTTTTAATTTCAAATTTTTCCCACGTTGACAACTCTGTTTCGGAAAAGGTTTATTTTAACACCTTCGTGTATACATTCCACAAAGCTTTCTTATACGAGACATGATTGGCATGAGCTTTTAAATATTTTAAAATATTTTCAGTCTTCCTTTTTTCTATTGTTGGCAACCCTGTTTAGGTCATAACATACTTTTTTTTAAACTTGCTTAACCGAAAAATATTCAGCATAAAATTAAAAAAAAAAAAAAAAATGTCAATTTCATCTTTTTAATATGTTGGCACCTCTTTCCAACCTTTTACATTTTTCGATTGTTGGCAACCCTGTTTCAGGTTGCTTGAACGAGAAATGTCCAGTATACTCGTACATTTAAAAAAAAATTATCTCGGTTTTGTACTTTATATATGTTGGCAACCCTTTCCACGGCATATTTATTTTTAGTTGTGTTTGAGCCCACATTAAGGAAATGCTTAATTTCAGTGTACTATTTTTAATAGCAGGCAACTCTAAAAATTTCTAATCTAAATATTCTGCGAATTTCAAGAATGACCATTAGAAACCCTAAAAAAACATGTATTATTTTGCATCAAAATTTCTCCAAAATCTTTAACAACAAAATATTTTTAATCTACCAAATACCACCGTGCGTTGCATCTCACTTCCCTCACTTTTTCGCAGTTCACTTTATTTTCCCAAAGTTTACGGCATTCGCATACCAAATCGTAGCCCTGCATGTCGTATACGTAACTTTTTGCACGTAGACATTTTATGCTTACAACTAACTGGTTCGCACTACGGCAAATGCATATTTTGCATGCCTACACACAAGTTGTTGTTGCAATAGGTCGTTTACTTTTGCTTTTGCATTTGTGTTGTTGAGCTGCTTGTAAGCTTCAGATTATCAAGTTACCGTTACTCTTGTACACTCTGAAGTGTTTTCGAAATAATTTCCAAGTGTTTCACATAACACGATTTACAAACGCAACATCTTGCAGCGCACGAACACACTCACACAAATGACTGCTAGCACATATAGTTATGAATGCATACAAGTGCCCCTTGACTCGATGTTAACGATAGTTTGTTATCCACTTGTACATCGGCATATTCTTTCAATCCATTCAATTTTTTTTCACACTAGTCGATTTCCATTTTGTATTCAATTTTTGGGTTTTTTTGCATTTGCACCAGCCATCGTTTGATGTAATCCCACTCCATGATTCGTTGAGCTTACAAAATTTATCAGAGCCTACTATTTTAGTTAAGTTCCAACTGGAAGAGGCGGTATTTTTGCTGAGAGTAATCTTCAAATCAAATAAATATATAATTCATATTTAAATATCCTGCTAGATACTTATCTGAGTTTCTCATGTTCATTCTCTATGAGATATAATGAGTTATAATCCAGGTGTACCGGTTAGCGCTAAGAGCCCCAATTTTTTTCTGTTTGATTGGCATAACATCTGTCAAACATATTCAATAACTTTACTGTTATTGACAAACAACATCACATTTTTTTAATGTGTTGAAAATGACCAATTTTGCACCGAAAACTGATGATTTTTGGAAAGCATTATTTACATTTTTAAGAAAAAAACTGTCGAATGTTTTCCGAAGCGATCATGGTCTATCAGAAGCAACATGCAGAAGATGGTCTCAAGGGTTCAGAGATAAAGATCTTGTTGTGAGAAATGAAGAACGTATAAGACTACCAAATGGTACAACTTTTAACACCTTCTTTATGCTTGAGTATAGAAGCGGTATATCACTGAAACTCTTACTCTGCAAAGTAACTTTATGAGTTACGAATAAATCTATAACTTCTCTGTAGAGACTTTTTGCACATAAAATCAAAATGTATGCGAAAAATTTACAGAATCTATTTTTTGGGTTTTTTTTCGTTTTTATCTTGCATAAAAAACTATTTCTTCTTCTTCGGCATTCATTTCTCCTCCAATACACAACTCAGTTTGCCCGCCGGCTTTTCAGAACTATTATGTTTCAGCTACAATAAATTTTTCGTCCATTCCAAAATCGTTGTAAATACTCGAACTACTACTGTGTCCAAAAAATAGGGTGACATTTGAATTTAAACTGCGCGCGTCTAAGAATTTGGAGAATTATTTTTTTTAGGTTGGTAGTACTGTCAGTACCATTTATGTCAAATTCCATGTCAAAATATTCATTTCTGTTTGAGATACGTGTCGTTTTGTGAGCTGTTAAAAGTGAGTTTTTCGTTTTTTGCGACGTCTAAATTTGTTGAGCAAAGAATTTGCATTAAATTTTGTTTACGAATTAATTTTCTGCTGCGGATACGTTGAGGATGGTGCAGAAAGCCTTTGGTGATGAGGCTTAGACATAGCCAAAATGTTTACAAGTGGTATAGTGAGTTCTACGCCGGCCGTGAACGTGTCGAAGACAAAAAGCGTCCAGGGGAACATCAACCTCAACCGACGAAGCTCACGTTCAACAAATCAAAGATTTGGTGTTGAAAACCCGTCGATTAACAATTAGAGACCTTGCTGATGAAGTTAGCATATCGAAAGGCTCAGCCAAGACCATTTTGAAGAATGTTTTGTTCCTCAAGCGCGTCAAATCTCGACTGATACCGAAAACATTGAATTTTTCGGAAAAATGGTGTCATGAATTGCATTATAACTGGCGATGAGACTTGGATCTATGCTTACAATCCCGAAAAAACCCAAATCACTCGAGCGAATATCTTCCCAAAAAGAGAGCCTAGCCCAAAAAAAAATCGCACCAAAGTCGCTCAAAAATCAAGGTCATGTTGACTGTTTTCTTCGATTATCGTGGTGTTGCGCATTATGAATTCCTTCCAACTGGTCAAACAGTCAACAAGGAATATTATTTGAACTTTATGCGTCGTTTGCTATCCGCCTAAAGAGGCCGGAATTGTGGAAAGACAATTCTTGGCTTTTACACCACGATAATGCACTACACCATACTGCCCTCGTAATTCGTGATCATTTCGCTAAAAACTCAACCCATATCGTTCCGCAGTCACCGTATTCACCTGGTCTGGCGCCGTGCGACTTCTGGCTGTTCACCAAGCTCAAAAGACCACCCCGGGGACAACTTTTTTTACGATAGAGGAAATTCAAGCCCCAGCGAAGATGGAACTGAAGGCCATCCCGGAAAGTGACTACAACCAGTGTTTCGAAGATTGGAAAATCCGTTGGCATAAGTGCATTGCATCGGGAGGGGATTACTTTAAAGGGGATGAAATTGATTTGGAAGAATAAATAAAGACTTTTAAAAATAAATACAAAGTCACCTTGTATTAGGCACAGTAGTAAATACTCGATACTCGAATTCTTATATGGAAACCGTCAGCGGTTGAGTCGACGCCGGACGAGCGGAAGTATTCGCAGTTAGGAAAGCGGCTGAGATAACTAACAATGCAGGTAATAACATAAAGAGGATCAATATCATGCATCGCACCCGGGAAGCAGAGAGACAGTAAATTTAAGGGCTTCTGGAAAAAGAATGAGAAACGAAATAGCTGATGAGATTGCCAAAAGTGCTATCCACCCTAAAAAGTACGGGAAATACGTAAATGAAATTTACGAAACGGGCAGACAATCAGATCAAAGATCAGGATACCTTAAACGCCTGAAAGATGGCCAAGATCATGCATAAAAGCATAGTACACACGCTTCTTACTCACACGCTGTCGAAAAGACTCTATGACGGATGGTCACATGAGAGTCAGACGGGCATGATACAAGCAGAAAGTATAGGAAAGTAGGCATGGGAGAGAGGATGAAACCCACGTATGCTTTTGTTCAACCTTATCTAGAACTCGTCTTACATGTCTAGGAGCTTCGCAGTTCAAGGGACAAACTCTTTAAGCGTGAAAAACTCACATGTCTTATGTGTCGAATACTGCAGCTCAAATTTAACTGAACCTACGACTGGCATTACTAAAAACCAGTATATATAAGGTCTCGCCAGTAAGGCGCCGTCAGTATAATCTGACTTAGCCCAAACAATCGGCGAAACACCAACAAAATTTAAAATTGAATAAGAATTACTATCCCTATGTACATTCCAACGTAAATGCATATTCGCAGCCGTATTAAAGACGCTACTTAAGCCATTTATGTCCTTATTGGAATCGTGCATATGCCTCGGGCTATAGCTTGTCCACACATATTCTCCTGCACACATACACCTGCATTCATATATGGACATGGCGCAATAAGCAAACATGCTGTCAAATATTAACATGTCCACCGGATGTACGCGTATTTGCTTTCAGCCTTCACAGAAACCAATTGGTAAGGGCATTTCAAGTTGTCCAATAGATTGTAGCTGTTGCTCTTCAACTTCTGTTAAAACAAATACCAGAAAATATTCATGTGATTCTGCAGAAAATGAAACAAGAAAGTGGGAGCTTTTGTAGCAAACTAAAAAAAAATTACTTATACACACATATAAAAGTATATTCAACAGTAGGGTGTCTACAGATTGTGTTTTTACAAAAGCTCACTAAAATTTCAGTTTTTGCTTTAACCACACAGATCCATTTGAAAATTGACCATGCATAAATTATATCTCCTTTCCCATCTATATAACAATGGATTTTTCGATATTTCGCATTAACTAAGTAAAAACAACACTTCGAAAAGTAATACTCTAATTGAAAAGTTTTCCCCCTTACGAAAAAGGTCGTAAGAATTTTTTTCACACCAATTTTTGTTTAAAAGTTATACGCAGTCCAAGTCCCACATCGAATGACTTTAGCACTCATAAAAGGAGATCTACTACGAGGTTTCCTAGATTTTGAAAGAAAACTTACAGAAACTTCAAATTTAATAGGAAATCTTTTTTTCGTTCAAAAGAACATTCCCCGTATTTATTTTTTTCATCCGTGGAGTTCGATTACTCATTCGAGCATTTCGACTCGTAAGTGGGTATGACATGAGTAATTTTTTGCTCCAAGGACTGAATCGAAGTGGGATTTTCCGCATAGACTTGAGACTTTACAGTGATATCACGCAATCTTGGTGGCTAATCGACCAGACCAAAACATAAACCGTCACCGATGTGTTTCACCAATAAATAAATCCATTGATTGATACGATGTGTGAAAGTGGCGCCAATTTTCGCAAAGATCACGAGGTTTAATTTCAGGCATCAAATAGGCGGTTAGCATGGCGCGATAACGGTCGCCATTGACAGTTACGTTATCACCGCCATATTTTTTTAAAGAAATATGGAAAGATGATACCACCGACCCACATATCACATCAAACCTTTTTTTTTTTTTTTTTAGATGAAATGACAGCTCTTGAATCTTTTCAAGTTGATCTTTGTCCTAGATGCGGCAGTTTTGCTTGTTCACATACTCATTGAGCCAGAAATACAGAATTGGGCCTCATCGCCAAACAAGATTTCGCGGGGAAATGTTGGATCTTCTTGAAATTTTTCAAAAGTCCATAGAGAGAAGCGATGTCGCTTGGGAAGGTAGAGCGACTTCAGATCTTGAACAAGCTTTATTTTTACGCTGTCAATTTAAGATCTCGACTTAAAATGCGCGATGTCGTTCCATAGGTCAGTCCGACGGCGAACGGCGCCGAATCAACTCTCCCCATGACAGCTTGACACTACTGAGACAACGTCAAAAAAAGGGCTATTGAAAAAAGTACATCTAATTGGATCACCCGTTACAAGTGATTTATACATTGCTCATACGACATGGTGTACTATATAAATGTCTTTTTTTTAATTCTAAGTTATTTGCTTTGCTATTAGATTAAAAAAGTGTTGCAAATTATCAAAAATCCCATATAAAATGTACCATTAAGTATACAAAAAGTAAAATGATAGTTTAAATTGAATATAAAGATCTTTTGCACGTTGGATCCGTTTTTTACTTTAGTAAATAATTGACACCCTAATACGTATATTTATACCTATACATAATAAACAAGAGTTCACTTACCCCCCCGCTTACTTGTTTGTACGATATGCTATGTATTGTACACATGTACATAATCGCAAAAAATCCTTTTGTCTTGTTGCTCAGCTGCTCAGCTCAACTTCTCTTTTATATTTCTTTGGTATTTATTTATAAGGATATTGCTAAAAGCTACTATCGTTACAACTTACTGCAAATATTTTATGACTATCATTCTTTTCCATTTACTTTAATACCTTTTACACTTAAATATTTGTACAAGTGTATGTGTTTACCCTCGCACACACACACACACATGAAGGAGGTACTTGTACTTTCCCAAATGAGAAACGAGTTACAACTCTCTTTGTACTACATCAGACTTGCGGCCATACATGTTTCGCCATTTCACCAGTAATTTTTCACTCATTAAATTGAGTTTACTCCACATCTTATGCGTTTGAATATTTATTACATTCTTGCTTCAGATATATAATTTTATTTATTCGTATGATTTTAAGTTTAATAAAAAATGTATACAAGCTTTCCTGTATCCGCTTTTCCAAGCGAATTTTTTGTAATTCTAATACTCGTACAATAATGAATGTAAACCCTGATTAATGTGCTTTCATAGGTTAGGTTATACTGGCTGGCTATCACGCCATACAAAGAGCTACTGATCCTTAGTAATGCCAGAAGCAAGCACAGTTTAATTTAAGGTTAAGAATTCGTCACGCAGGAAAACATTAAGAGCGACTTCTTGTCTACGTTTGATACTTCGTCTAGTCCCTTGAAATCCGAAGTTCTTAGATTCTTAAGGCATAGGACGTGTACCAGCGTCTCTCTCATGTCAACTTCTCTGCACTTTCCCCAAGTATCGTCAACACTTATGCCCTATGGGCTCACATGTGATGTCAATAGGTTGTGTCTCTTCAAGAGTTATGACTAACATAGGAAATTATATTACTCTGTTTAAGATCTTAAAGACCGATGACAACGATATCATCAGAAGACCAATTCAATACAAATGTCCCCTCAAAGTATTTCATTTAACAACCAAAAATTGTCAAAATCGGACGATGCTTCTAGCATCCAGATAAACTGTGCAGTTTGCTGATTTTTCACCGGATATACAGGGTGGCTGATAAATTTTTGCTACATTAAGAAACTCAAATAATTTTTCAGTGTATGGAATTCTTTTTTCTTTTATTCATGTTAAAGCTCATTCAATTTTATTAAATATAGCTTAATTAGTTTTAAAGATAATGGAATTTAAATGCCCCCCCTGCTCGTTGATGCATGTGCGGCATCTTACCAAAAAGTTGTTCATTACGAATGCATTGCCTTAGTTCATTCAAATTTGTTGGTTTTGCTTTGTAGACTTCCTGTTTGCAATAACTCCACAAGAAAAAGTCAGGTGCGGTGAGGTCAGGCGACCTGGGTGGCCAACGAAATTTGGAGTTTCTGGATATCAGCTTTTTGGGGAAAATTTTTCGTCGCAATTCTGTCATAACAGGTTGGGTTATGTGAGGAGCTGCACCATCTTGCTGAAACCACACAGAGTTGAAAGAAATTTTCATTCGGCGTAATTCTGGATAGAAAAACTCAATATGCTCAAGTAACCGTCTACAGTAACCGTAACGGTGTGACCGTTTTCTTCGAAGAAGTAGGGCCCGACAACGCAGCGTGATGAAACTCCACACCACACTGTGACACGAAGTGGGTGCAATTCCGTCTCATGGAGTATCTGTGGGTTGGAAGCACTCCATATTCGACAATTTTGTTTGTTTATTTTTCCGCTTAAATCGGAATGGGCCTCGTCAGACATTAAAAGACAGTTTAACATGTTTCCATCCTCTTCCCCCATTTCCAACATCTTCTGGCAAAATTTCCCAAGCGAATCGGCAAGTCTGCAGCATTCAGTTTGTTGGCCATTTGAGTTTTATATGGGAATAAGTCCAAATCTTTGTGCATAATTTACTGTAATGACTGACTGCTACACCGATTTGAGCAGATACGCTTCTTGTCGAAACACGTGGGTTGTTTTGTATGGCAGCAGCTACAGCAGCGATTGTTTCCTCCGTTCGAACTAAAGGGTTTCGATTTTAAGGCTTCTGTTGACTGTCCCATGCTCGGAAAAATTGTTTACAAGTCTCATTATGGTCCATCTGCTCAGAGGATTGCACCCAAAACGTGCGCCTATACTCTCTTTGAACCGAAACTACGAACTCCAGTGCGTGATAGCGGCGGACAATCCAAATTCTTGTTTCAGTGTCCCAGTTATCTATTTTTGTTAAATGTAAAAGTCAATCTGTAAAAAAAAAAAAAAATTAACCAGATTCATTACAAAAAATAGTTTTTTAAATTTTTTTTTTTTTTGGTAGCGGCTTTCATCAGCCACCCTGTAGATCAATCTATGAGGCTAGTCTTGAAATTTGAGGATAATATTTTTATGATGACAACTTGTTCTTGTGCTAAAAACCTTCCTTACCTTTTTTATTTTTTTAATTAAATGATTTATGAATACGAGTATCTCAATCAAAATGACTAACGGTTTCCCTATGATACCAAGGGTACAATACAAGTGCAATACTAGCGGTAAAATCTACTAATTAGCCAGTGGATATTATGAATGTACAGACAGTGATGGGGTTACCACTTACCCCCGCGAGGCCTGGGCCTAGGGCGGCACAATTTGGGTGCGGCAAATTTTTCAAAATATCAAAATTTTAAATCTGATACAATATAACAACAATACCTTTTAAGGATTCATTCAGTTTTTTTTATATAAACTTAAAAATAAATTTCTCTCTTCATTCATCTTTTTTTGTACATAAAAATATTTTTATTCTTGTCAAATAAAAAATATATTCATTTCATTGCCAATTTTTTGAAAAAAAGAAACAGTTTGAAGAAAATAAAATTTTAATATTTTTAATGAATATTTTTAATGAATTTTCATTTTCACAATATTGTAAATTATATTGACAAATATTAACCAACTTTTATAGCTTAAAGTAATAATTCGTAATTATTGTAAAATATTATTAAAATTCATGTATATATTTATGACGATATACTATATACAGCCGTGGTCACGCAAATAGCACACATAGTCATAAGAAGCAATAAGAGCTTATACAATTGACAAAGTTCTTTAAAAGGCTAAAAATAATAACAAAATAATAATAACAATTAGCAATTCACGAATAATTAATATTAATTGAAAAACTTGAGCTCCCTCAAAAATTGCCTTGGACATTCAAATAGCACAATTTGAAATTAATGAAATTTAATCAACGATTTGGTTCCATAATATTTTTACGTTTCTAATACTTGGTAGTATATCCCCGATTGTGCATTACTGCATTACATCTGCGTACCATAAATTCTACAAGCTTCTCACACCTCTCCTTTGGGATGGAGTACCAAGCTTCCTTAATACCTTCCCATAAATGTTCAAAATTTGAGAAATTTTTTGCCGCAATTTTAATTTTAACATCATTCCATAGGTTTTCTATGGGATAAAGGTCAGGGTTTTGCGCTGGCAGATCCAAAACATTTATATTTTTTTTCATAAGACAACTCTTTGTGACCTTCGCCGTATGCTTAGGGTCGTTATCCTGCATTAAAGTCCAGCGAAGGGGCATGCAATTAAAAGCAAATGGTTCCATTTCGTTCCTTAATATGTCTAAATATTGATACCGATCCCTTTTTCCGTTAATGCGAATAATTGGGCTCACGTCTTCCAACAGTTTTCCGCGATATATCTAATCCATATTCGTCATTGATTTCCTGCATTATTTGTCTTGAAGACTTAAACGGTTCGGCCTTGCTTTTCCGGACTAGGCTCTATCTTCAGTAATTGTTGTCTTTCACGGTGGTTGCAGTTTTTTTTTTATTTTTGGGCAAACAATTCAATAAAACAGCAATTTCGGCAACAGTTTTCCCAGATTTCCCCATATTCTGCATACACATAGTTTTTCCGGAGTACAGTGCTTACCACGACCATTCACTTGAACTAATTCACTTTATTGTAGACAACCTTAATTCGTAAAAAAAAGTCACGTCTATTATTTTTTTTGCAAACAAATATTCACTTTCAAAAAATGTGCTATTTGAATGACCACCTCTAAAGAATGCAATATTTCAACAAACTGATACAAAAACCACGCGCTGTAAAATAACGGAACTTATTGAGCGGTACTCATGACTAGACAGATTAAGTAAAAAGAACATAAATACCGTTCAAAAAAGTACCAGCCCAACTAGTTCAAGAAATTGATTACAACGTTATCTGATATTTTGCTCAGACGAAAGCCAAAAAGAAGATATTTAAAAATTAAGTTATACATTATATTTTAAAGAAAATTGACTGTTATTTATGTTGTTAATATTTATTTGTATTGTTTAACAATTTTACTTTTATGAAATAAATATTATTACTAAATAATATGAACGGACTCAAAGAAATAAAATTTCATCCTTTAAAACGGGCGGCTAATCAGACAGGGCCTAGGGCGGAAAAATACTAAATCCGCCACTGTATACAGAAGAGGAATTGATACGGTGGAAACTTAGAATGTTACTCCAAACTTATTGGCTACAACTCTGTCTTTTAGGTAGAGATGGTGAGTTTAACAGATGGGCTTCTTTCAAAATAATTAGTCCGATGTTTTAAAGTTAGTAGTAGTAGATTGCCATGTAACAGTTTTCATTTTATTCTATAACAATAAAGTGTATTTACGAGCTCAATATTTCTTTGCTGATAAATTGTACGGTTGCGAACCAGTTTCTTATACCCAAAAGAAAAAATGCGACAAGCAGAAAAAATTATTCAAATAAAAACACAACATTCTACATAAATACACGGAAAATGCGTAGAAGCCCTTTCAAGCCTTGTCAGTGAAAGTCAACAGCCAACTACTCATAGCAGGCACTCGGATTGCAAAATAATATCTTTCAAGACAATGGCTCAATATTTAGCTCGTTTAAAGCCAAGAAAGCGGTTAGGAATAATCTTCACAGCAAAGTCGCTACTGACGAAGTAAAAAGTAGTAAGAAAAGTAGTCGCAAAGAGGGATCTAATGCTGTAAGCATTAACCGAAAGTGTGGCAGTGAGTTCTTGACGCAGACTGCTTACACTTTTGTCTTATAATAATTCTATCTCCAACGATACAAGAAGAAGGAATGAATCAAAGTACATAGCAGTGGGCAAAAACAAATCAATATTACGTCTTATTGTCAGTATAATAACGGATTGCATTTGGTATTACTTATTCATGAGCAGTTGAACGAATGGACAAGGCATTCTAAAGCGAGCATGTAAGGAAATGTTGCAGTCAATCTCTTGACTTGGCAAGACATACAAATGCAGGGTTTGTCCGGAAATTAATAGGACTGAGTCGATTTAAAAAAAATTATTGAATCATTCGTTACAATTCTTTAAAAACTTTCAAAATAGGCTTACTCTGCGCAGATTCAGTGCTGCCAGCGCGATTTTCAAGCATTAAAGGACGTGACGGAAAGCATTCTCCAGAATAGCCTTGAGAACCGAGGTGCATGCTGCTTGGATCCCTTTTCATCGGGCTTATCAGGCACGGAAAAAAAAAAATTCCGGGGAGGGGGTACATCTGGTCTATGGGGTGCTGCGGAATTGGTGTGATGCCGGCCTTGGTTAGTTAGCTGTTTACAAGAAAGGGTGCTGTCGAGGTACAACTTCCAATCGGCTGCGATGTCTTGTCGGACCCGATTGATCTTTCATTTAAGTCTCTCGAGGACTTCCACGTAAAACTTGGCGTTGACGGTTTCAAAGAATATAATGAGCATCGTTTTCATTTTGTATTTGCTCCTCCTTCTGGTCTTCATCAGCGACCTCTTCTCACTCTCCAAAAAGGCCTGGTGTCTGGTTTTGGGGTTTAGCTTGCTTGATCATATCAAACAGAGCTTGCCCGGAAGCAGAAGAATCTGTCGCAGATTTTCACACAAAATTTAACCGCGTACCTCTGCTTTAACGAATGCTGCATTTTCAGCTTGCACCATTCACAGAAACATGTCCGCGAAAATGTTTGTCCTGACTCTCCAGGTGCTCGGAGATAATTGACCAGCCGCTCGTTCGTTGGGTAGTGACGCCCTCTACCGCGCACGTTCCGAAGTACAATCGCGGGGGAGGAAAATTTGTCCTTTTACTTTCCGGACAAACCCTGTATACAGCTAGTATATGCGTAAGTAGCACACCTCTATACTTTTTCTTGATACTAAATAACAATTCACTCGGCCTTCCAATAGCTGCTACGGAAACTTCTCAACATGATGGTAAAGTGGAGGAAGGAAATAATATCCTGTTCACATATCCTGCACATAATCATAACTAAGTCTTACATGGCGCCCAGCTACTGCAAGGTTCAATGTAGCAATCAATACTGCACAGTTAACTTTGATCTTAGAAATATTTCGCATATTAAAGTATATATACTATATACGGTCTAAGAATCTAATATCTGCAGCTCATCCGTTTTGGATATCTAATTGTACTTCACTGTTACCAGCAGACACTCTGTGCAGAAAGTATCGAGAATTGTACAACCTCATGCAGTGAAATTACTCATAACCGGACATCCACCGTCCAGCTAAGGGAGCTGTCCACTTATGGGGACGTGACGAAAACGTGAGTGTAAAATGAATTTTTAGAGTCAGAAGCTGTAACTCATAAATGCGAATGAATCACAATTACCCATTAGTTTCAGTTCAGCCACCGCGAGTTCGGTTATTGGAACGTATTTATGTCCTGTTATAGGAATTGGTTTTGTATGACAAAAGTATTTATGTAAAACGCTGTGTTCATGAACTTTGTCCGATTATGGGAGATATAAGGACTATTTGTAATGGGGAATTTAATTGGATATATTTTGGTGGTGGCATGTTTAAAGGGCGCGTGAAACGTTCCAAAACAAAGGGGGTATAAATAATACAATGATATTGGAAAGGCGTTGTTATCCGCAACTCCAATCTCCCTGCCGCAATCGTAACATTTTTGTTTAACAATTTCCTAGCGTGATATACCCCAAGGTTTCTCCTTTTTCGTCAATAGTGCATTACTTTGTTTCCTCCAACGGAGTGGAGGTCTTCCTCTGCTTCCCTCGACGGGCACTGCGTCGAATATTTTAAGAGCTGGAATGTTTTCGTCCATACGTACGACATGAGCTAGACGCAGCCACTTCCTCTTAATTCTCTGAACTATGTCAATGTCGTCGAGTATCTCATAGTATCTCATACAGGTCATCGTTCCATCGAATGCGTCATGCTTTCAATGACATTTTGCAGGCTGCAGAAGTGTCCCCTCCATAATTTTAGTATGCTCTAGGCATCGGTCACTAGATCACCTCCTTGGGTTCTACAAAAGTACGCTCCGGTATTAAAACCTTCTGTTAGTTGTCGCATCTTTTATTAGAATTTTAGAGCATTACCCCTGTCGGTCAGTTTGTTAAGCTCTTCATACTCACAACGGTAAGTTCTAAGATTCACAAGTAAGGAAACAAAAGTTACTTAAAGCATAGACACTTTATTAAAGCCGCTACATGTCACGACTTCTCCATTAAAAGAGGGTTTCAACCTTCAATTACCTAAACTATAGGATAGTAATAAAACAGAGAACAATATTAGACATTTTTAGAAATTTAGCTTATGAGCAAAAATTTCCTGATTTAGTCCCACCTAATACTTTTTCAATAAAAGAATTTAAGACGCTGATGACTTAAAACATAAAGACCCTTCACTTTGTGGGATAATACTGAAGGTTATAAGGGCAAACTAAAATCCAAACTGAATCAGCCAACGGAATATTGACGCAGTAAAAGCCCAGGCACATAGTTTTTCTCAATAAATATGTATTGTTATTATGTTACCAGGGGTATAGATGCCGCTCTTTGCAACTTGTGCTTCGTCTCAACACAATTCAGCATGGAGTACCAGCACGTCCTTCAACTTTCCCAACCAAACATACAACAACTGCTTTTTGCTCATTTTCCATTGTATCTTTCATCATATGAAATCGTATCTTCAATCACTTTATGTGCAAAGGTAATACACCTGATCCATAGTCAGGTCGTATTATACGTGCACTCTATTCGCAAGGTCTTTTGGTGTCCCCTGTCTCCTGCCTCCTGCCTCATACCTCCTCTATCTCTCTCTAACCCTAGTCAGTCAAATCACTACAATTACTGGTTTTAAGAGAATCACAATCGGCTCAGAACAGAGACATTACAGCTTTCATTTGCATTAAATGTTTCCGACAACAATCATTCAAGGTGCCTTGCAGCCTCTACGGGCAACTCTGCCAAAGGCAGGCTGTCATTGTTGCAAGTTGTGTGCTAGCATTTTTGTTTCAGCCTACCCATGGCTCAATGAGTTGTCGACAATAAGTGAGATATATGTACACACATACGTATATGCCTTTGTACTAATGTGCTTGTAATTTCGGTTATTTGGAAGGGTTGCCATGTCGACTTTAGAACGCGGAATGTATTAGAATCCTCATTCATCGCTTCGCAAATGCTTTTTAATAGTAAAAGTTGAAGGTAACTGAGGAAATTTCTAGTCTCATACACACACATGAACATATACGCTATGACTAGTAGCACAGATATTATTACAATTGAATTTCAGACCTGAATTTTATGGCCTGTCGCTGCAACACTCTTTAGTATCTTCACTATAAAATGTAGCTGTGTGTTTTAGTATAAATTAGAGCTAATTATACCGTCCGAATGTCCATTCCCCCCGCATTGTAATTATCGTCATAGCAACTAACCATGGAGGTTGTGCGTCGATTCAACTCTACCCCGGACTCCTCTAGCAAATTTGCATACAAAGTAAACCATCTGCTCCCCTCCCTGTACACCTATCTGTACATTGCAATTATTGCCAACGCAACGATTGCTTTGTTGTTGCTGCTGTTCAGCTCCTTTCCAGTGCCGAACAAAGGCGATCGGCAACAACAGCGCAAGTGTTGTAGATGGGAACGAAAATCTTGTAATTGCCGTTAGACATTTCCATACAAATTGGATTTAATGGGAGACTTGGCGAATTTCAGTACAGTACATTGTTCGTAGCCGGTGTAGCGGCAGCAGAGAACCGATGAGCCGAGCATTTAACATACCAGTAGTGTATTACAACATTGAAAGCTTTCGCATTATTATTAGCAACTCTGTCTGAGCAGAGCTAACAATTTTTGAGGACCACTTGAGGTATAATATTTGTGGAAAGAATAATTTTTTTGAGTATTAAGTATATAGATTTTGGACTAAGTGGTTTACATTTTTTTTAAATAAAATGACAATTGAGCTCAATTCATGTAGGCTCGTATTTTAAATACATCGTTTAATGATAAGTTTAGTCGAAATTTATACAAAATAATACTCAAACATTGTACAGGGTCCGGCACCAATTAAAAAAGCTATAAATTCGGTTTGGAAATTTATTTTTATTTATTTTAAAGTAAAAAATGTGTGACAAAAATCATAAATTCAGGACACATTCACTTTTGCTCGATATGACCACCTTTTGTCTTAATTGTGGCCTTGAGGTGATCAAAAAACGATTCGCAAGCTGCCCGAATGTGACTTGCCAGTATTTTGGCCCACTCACGGACAATGGCTTTCTTCGGCATCTCGAGACTCGTATATTTTTTACTTCGGACCTTGCTCTCCAAAATGGCCCAGAGAGAATAATCGAATGGATTCGCATCTGGTGAATTCGAGAGCCATTGTAAGGTCATAACGAAGTTGGGAAGGTTATTTTTCAGCTATTCTTGGTTCACCCCGCGCTTTATGAGACGGTCTTGTTGAAACGTTCATGGTTTGCGACCGAAATGTTTGTTTGCCAACGGCTTCAAAGCAGCCTCCAGAACACTTTCCCGATATATGTCACATTTACATTGACGCCAGTCTCGATGAAAACAATTGAAGAGCGCCCATCTGCGGTGACAGCGACCCAAACCATTATTTGTGAAGGGTGCTGCTTCTTGGTGGCCAACTGATGACATAGATTCGTATGAACGGTCGCTGAATTGGAAAAATTTTTTCGTCAGAAAACACAATGTTTGGAATTTGACCGCTTTCGGCCAAGAGAAGCAACTACTTCCCTCTCTCAAGTCTTAGTTGCTACTGCTTCGGTGTGAAATCATTCGCCTTTTGGAACTTGTAAGGCTTGACCTTGATCTCATTTTTCAATATGCGTCGGATGCTGCGGTCGGATATTTTCAGTTCTTTAGCCATTTGATTGGCACTTTGTCGTGGATTTCGCTCAAGTCGCTTCTTCACTTTCCGAACCCTCTCCTGTGACGTTGCAGTCTTTTGACCACCTCCATTAAGGTGTTTGGGCTCACGAACAATTGCTAGCTGTAATTTTCCAGCTAAATTATAAAGCAATCACGCTATTACGTTTGAGTTTCATCGCTGATTACTTTTTTTGCGTTCACTTTTGGCAAAACGCTTTTGTACACTTGTGAACAATACTGAACTGTCATTCAGCAAATTTATAAACAGCTGATTCCAGTGCGACAGCTGCGCGAACGGTCAGAAATTGGTTACTTCGAGTGCCGGACCCTGTATTATAGCTTACAAGATAACAAATCAGACAATCCCATAGACTCCAATCTCTCGCTATCATCTATCTTTAAGAAGCACAATGGTCCGATTTTTCCAACAGAGCAATCAACACCCTCCCTCCCTGATTCCCTGATTCTTCTGAGTTCATGTGAGTGCAACAGTTTTCAACTTAAAAAAATTATACAATTTTACAATTAAATTTTACTTGAAATTCGTGTGCATGGATATCATCTAACTTAGTAGATTATATGTAGTCCTAAAAGAAAAACTTCTGTGTTCGATTTTACAACTTATCGAAGCCCTTAGTGGCAACTAAAAATTTGCACAGGCGTTTAATTTCCATTTACACCAGTGCGTTGGTATATCTAAAGGTAGGTGCTTCCAAGTGTTTAAGCATTGATCTCTCAAACGCTATACAATCAAGAAGGAAGTCTTGAGAAGTTTCCATCTTCCATACCACTTCTGTAGCTGGCGTCTGGTATGATCCCCAGCCTTACAGCATGGACGCCGACAATGGACTATTAAAACTCCCATAACTTGGGAAATGCTAGCCTTACTAAAGACAAAGATATCACTAGTTCTCTTGCGATCTTGGGCCAGAAGGATTTTGCGACAGCACACAGATGGTGACCAAATGCTAGCCAAGCTTCCAGCTATGTAATAGTAAAAGATACGAAGATATTTACATAACTCTGCGACCTTATAACAGCGCCGAAAGTTATTGCAAAGGAAATTACAGCACGGACCCATGAAGTTGTCAATTTAGAGGACGTTTAATTCTTCAGAAAACATAAAAAGATTACAGGAAAAGTAGCACCGAACAACAATTACTTCGTCAGCAATGTGTAGGAAAGTTTGCATACAAGCATATAGGCAACTATCAACAACTTTTTTGCGGCAAATTAAAACCGGTATGCGTTTTGAACATCACTTTTTAACTAAAAAGAACAAAAACTAGAAGTTACTTTTACTAATTTAAACCGAAAAGAACATAACATTTACTGCATGGAAGATCGGCCAATCTTTTATGCTACTAATTTGACACTTTCTTCCGCCTTGACTGACTGCAACGACAAAAGGGGAAGAACGAAGACAGAAAAAATGTCCCTATGCATCACATTCCATAACAAGACTTACGCCTGAACAACGATTAATGTTCAACTTTATCATGAAAATTGACGTACCGTAAAGAATGTGGTTAGCGTAATCGGGCTACTGAGTGTACTATTCGTAACACCGTCACCCGTCTTGATACCCAGCATTCATTATTGGATAATATTCGACAATCCCTCTTCGGTTCAAGCTTTAAAGCAAGACTTCACGCATATCATTAGCCAGTTACCAATCGAAATTCTAGAACGACTCATCGAAAATTGGATTCAATGCATGGATCATCTGAGACGTAGTCGCGGCCAACATTTTAAAAAGGTAATCTTCAAAAAATAATTGCCAAGAAATTTACTTTTGAATGATAATAAACATTCCCCATTAAATTTGTTTCTGTATTATTTTTTTTAAGTTGGGAACCTCGTAATAAATCAACCTTCACATTTCCATTCATCAGGCAACCACTGGAATGTGTATATTCAATTTCCATACAATTCCAAAATAATTATTTTTTCACCCCTCCACAAACACCAAGTGAGTAAAATGCATTCTTTAAGCGAAATCGAAAAACAACCTTTTTGACCTACGACCCATTTTGCATGTTCAATATTGATTTTTATATGCCAACCTTAATAAATATACAACACAGGATGTCGACATACATATAAGGTTTCGGGAAATATTCCCCATTGAAAGGAACTCACTATCACACTCAATATTCAGACTTATCACGTACAAAAGCGGACGTGTCGAACATGTGCAACACCAGGCGAATGCATGCCACAAACATACAAATTAAATAACAACTTGTGTAACAGTTCGCCATTCAACATTTCACCAACTTTAAAAAAATTAAGTATCGAACGAGAAAACTGCAATGGAGTCGCCTGTTAGAGATGAGTGTGGGCAAATAGAATGACGCTTAAAATCGGGGATATCGATTGCTCGTTAATTTTGGCAATTTAGTTTTTTTAATTTAGCTTCACATATAGCTACTTGACGTCAGGCACTGTCTAACTCCATCAAATACAAAAACCTTCGCTCATAGTCTCTTGAAGGGTCAACAGCGTAACGGAGAGTGTACAGACTACGTTCATTCCCTACAGCCAATTATTACTAGTTACAATTATTATGGGTCACAAATCCAATTAGTCATCCAAAGACCATTCCACTGACACAACTGATAGTTGTTGTTAGTCTTTGGTTCGTATTCATTATTTCATTTTGGCAATGCTTCATAATAGAGTCCAAAGATTTAATTAAGGAACCAAAAGTACAACAGTCGACTGGCAAGATTTAGCCAGTTTTTTTGGGACTTCCATGGAATTAAGCACCTCGAAAATGGTAAAACAATTAATCAGCCATATTGCAGAGCATTGGGATGAAATTTTTAGTTCAAGGCTTTGCAACTCATTTAGTAATTAAAATTAAATATTTTACAAACTTGGCATGAATGGTACTCAAATTCAACTAATTACTTTCCAAACTATTTAGAAGGATTTGGCGTCCTATCCAATGATAATAAATCAAAGATAAGTAGTTTTCATCTTGCTATTCTCGTGTCATTAAAGATTTGAGCGGAGCTTACCTCTCAAGTGTAGGTAAGGAAGTTAAAAGGTCGATCTTAAGATCCTACATATATAATAGATTATAAGTTCCACAAAGCGCTTTGAGCCTATCACAAACTTTCTGAAACAGCTGATGTCAATTTCAGCTATGCTTCCGGGTTCGCCGAAGATAAGACCATGGAAATAATTCGTGCTCAGCTTTGCAAAGGCCGGACAATTGACAATTATTTCTAGTGAGAACGGACGTTCCTTGACAAGCCTTGAGCGCTCAGTTAGCGTAACTGAATGACACCACAGTGGTCCAATGGCCTAAGACTAAAATTTACATGGAGCTCCTTACAGAAATGTGTTCTTCTTTATTGGCGTGCTTTCACCCATTTGAACGACAAGACCTAACAACCTCTTGATTCGCCAAATTATGTCAATGTCGTTGTATATCTCGCACAGCTCTTCATTCCTCGTTGCCATAAAGCCTCCGCAAAACCTTTCTCTAGAAAACTCGTTACGTCGACTCATCAGATATTGTCATCGTCCATGTCTCTGCAACTAGCAGGACGGATGATGAGTGACTTGTAGAGTTTGGTCTTTGTTCGTCGAGAGAAGACTTTACTTCTAAATTGCCTACTCAGTCTGATACAGAAATTTACCCATCAAATCTTCGACCCATCCGTGAAAAAGCTCTCTGCGCCTCTTCTCCAGCGACTTCTCCTCATCCATATATCCTTCGCCGGTATGTAAGCCCAGAAAAGGCCGCTATGGGTAGCCTCTGCGACACAGTGATCCGTTGTTTCAAGAGTACAGTTGAAGGAGGAGAGAACTCCTTCGCATACTTGTTCGAACCCCTTCATACCACCAGCTTTTGTGAGCCTTGGAGCTTCTTTCGCAAGCTGTGAGGTGCAACTTCGTTACAATTTTAAAATTTTGCGAATTTTTCATTTAATTTTCCACAATCTGTTCGATTAACTGTTCGCTGACCACCATTGCTCACATCTCTAACCGTGCCGTATGTGCCATTCTTCATATACATTTTTACATACTCGTATATGTAGCACATATTTACTTACTTACATATTTGTGTGTGTTGACTGCCAGTTAAATGAATTGTTTTTAAAATGCACAGAGCGCAGCCGAGAATGGCGAACTTTATTAATGAAATCCCCACACTGGGAACAACAACGAACTGAGAGTAAGTACGAGACCGCTACATGGAGCAAAACAACGACCAAAACAGAATGTAAAAGGTGAAGCAGAAGGAAAACTATAGCGCAGTTTGACCGGTGCAACAACGGAAAGGTGATGAGCGAAACAATTGGCGGCTATGCAAGAGGCAACAGCATACACACACATGCATGTTAAAGTATGGGAGCACGGAAGGGTGCCGGCTTTTTTCTTCCATTCGTTTTTTGTTTTCACATTTTCCTTATTGCCATAACATTTGTTTGCGAACGAAAGCAAAGAAAGTGCAAAACAGTTTGCAAATTATAAAGCGCCACCAAGTACTACACACCAGCAAGCCAACTACACCGTCGCCACTTGCAGCAGCAGCAAGTATTTACTTTTAATTAATTAAATTTGTTGGGTGAATGGTGAAAAACGCAAACGCTAGCGCAGCAAGCGGCTGTATGTATGTACATAGGTATGTGGCCGGCTGTAGCGCCACAGGCAATGCTGTTGGCAGCCAACGGCGCCGTACACAGCAGCGTATGCGTATCCAACAGGATATAACGGCACAATTTCTTGCAATTGTTCGTAAAAATTTCATAATTCCAGCGCCTGCTGGGAGATGTGTGGCGCAGCAACTGCAAAGCGCCGAGATGCGCGATGGCAAAATATTCACAACACCGGCGAGTTCATGTGCATGTGTTTATGTGTGTGTTTATTTGTGCACATGTATGAAGGAAGTGTTGCGCTGAAAGATGGCCACCGGAGAATTACATTCATTGTTTGCTCATATTCGTTTTCCCGCTGATGAATGTAGCGGAATAAGTACAACAAGTTACACACACAGGAGCGCGCTCACACACACGCACACGTTCGCTCTCTGTGCTTGTATGTAAATATGAGCGCCTTTAATATGCGTCAGTGTGCCCTTTGTCCTTATGCCAGTGTACGAGTATGGTGCCTGCAGTCAACTTGAGTGCGCAGTCCCGGCGGCGCGGCGCACTGCAGCAATCTGCCAGCGGCGTTGCGGCTTGCAGTTCGTTCACGTCGACAATAACAGTAAATAAATTCGTGCAATTGTTGGTTCGACACAGAGTTGATGTGCGGCACAGTGAAGACAGCGCAGCGCTACACAAGACACGCACTCACACGCCTGCCCTGTTCTCTTGACGGCAGGCAACTAATATTGGTATACATGTGAGTGTGTGTGTGTGTGTTTGCAGACGAATTATTACTTGGTTGGTAAATTAACTTTTTAACGTTGTGTTATTTGCACTTTGATGCGGTTGCTTGCCGTTAATTAAGCCCTTTAAATGGTTTTTCTGCGAATCTCCTTCGTCTGCCTCTCATCTTCGGTAACTGCAAATTATTTTCCATGCGCCTTCGAGCGCAATAAAGGCGCATACTTTGAGGCGTGCACACCGGTTAACAGCTGCGCGCTGTCATTTGCGGAAGTCAACCGTTTGCGAATTACAAAGTGGTTTTATGCATAAAACATAAATTAATTATGCTTCCGCGCTCTGAATCTTACAATGGCAATTATTTATTAGTTTTGATTCGGCGGAAGTTTACGTTGCATGTTTTGTTTGTGTGACTATACTGCAGTACTTCATGAGTTCACATTTGAAAGGTGAAAAGCTTCGGAACAAAGATTTTCTATTGACCTAATTAAGCTTATAAAAGCATTTTAGCTCTTTCACTCGTTAATTTTTTATTTTATACTGTGATAACCATTTAGCTGAATTAAATCCTATATTCAATTATAATATACTATGATACGAATAATATAAATATCTCCCTTTTAAACGATATAACAAACAGTTAGCAATAACCCTTTTTCAAATTTGAGTCTCCTATCTTCTACGAGTATTCATACTCAAAAATCGGTGCTCTTTGCCACACCAGGGAACTTTTAAAATTTATAAATTGAAGAATTTTTTATTCACTCATTCAGTGGCGGATTCAGACGGGGGAAATTCATTCAGTTGCATTCAGCTGCACTTGTGATATGTCCGACTGATAGATTCTCCGCGGTTTATCCTCCAAGTTTTTCAACACAGAAAAATTAGTAACTGGAAATATAAATAAACAGCGGGAAAAACATCGATACTCATCGCAGCCGTGTGTAAATTTCAATTTATAATTGGAAATGTTTTGCCTATGTGATATTCTTTCACTAACTCATTCACTCAGCGTAATTCTTAGGAAGGAATCGGTCGATCTAAAAAAGGCATCAAATATGATAGTTACTGGTAACGTTCCAAACTGGAAGACAAAAAGTTGAGGAACATTTTCGATCCATTTTTCAGACACAAAAAAAAATGAATTGTGAGTTGACAAAGAAAAAGCAAGCATCTGCGGTTGACAAACACAACGCGAAAATTTCTGCGTGAGAACTTGCGAAGAATACTACAGGGTTTCAGTGTACATTCCTCTATTGGATACAATCGGCAAAGTTTTCAAGACGCGCCTTTCTAGAGAAGTAAGGATTAGATGGATAGGCTGCTTCGAGAAAAAGTATGTGATTTGAAAACCAAAGAAATGGAGAATCCTATTGACTGATTGATAGATGGATTCGAAGGCCTATTAAATAATGACGCCGTCGTGCGACGTTTGCAGCTCATGCACATTGAACTTGATCTCAAGCAGTACCATTGGGGGCAGAAGCTAAGTCAAAAGACAACAAATTACCTACTATCGCTTTGGAAACTTTAAAGAACTGCGATGTATGTAGATCAATACTCCATAATCCATAGTTTTCTTCTCATGTTCCACCACGATATTAGATTGTATAAAGACTACTATATTTAATATAATAATCTTTATGTTTCAAGTAAATGTTTATTTTCCCCCTTAAAACTATTTCTTGATCCGCTCCTGATTCATTAGCGGCGTAATGTTGTGAGAAGCGGACGGTGCATAGGCTGAGTGAGTTTTTTTTTATTATGCCTGGTTTTGACCTCAGTAAACGCAAACAAAATCTTTAATTTTTGGAAGCACTGTTTCCAGCATGCTGTATTTGTTATACTGGGTATCGTACACCAACAACACTGGCGCTTCCATAATACGGATATACTTGTACTCCTTTCTCCCTATCTTTGTCATATATAATGCTACTAGAGGATCCGTCCCCGCTTTACTGTAGCTGATACATAGATGGTACTACTAATACCATACCTATATGATTTCTAATCAGCCCCTACCTTTTAAGGATACATACACAAATTTGGATACTGAGGATTATGAGTGATGCAAGTTGTGTTAATTTACAAAAAGCATTTCGTATGTTAGGAAACCATTACGCTTTGGGGAAAAAACTTTGTACCAGGGAAGGAAATCAAGCGTTGATAAGGGATTTGCTAGTTGGAAAGAGGTGAAATGAGCACCGTGGAATATGACGTCCTAAAAAGGCGAAAGCTCTGTGCAAAGTGGATATCGCGAAAGTTCATAATGCAACAAAAATAAAAAAATTGAAAAATTTCGATTTTTCTTTTCATAATTAAAGTTTAGACCCTTAAGAACATATTTTTAAAAACTAAAGTTATTTTAAGAGCTACAGTTACTTTAGTGACGCAGTACCTAGCCCGGTAGGTAGGTAGACCCACTTTTAAACGCATTTTCCTCTAAACTACTTTTTTCTACACGGTACCGGCATTATCTCAAGGTTTATACAACCGATTTACTTGAATTTTTGTGAGAACCTTCTTTTTATAATCCTTTATCGTTCCTACCAGCATCGTGTCAAAACTTTTGTTTTTAATATTTTAAAAAAATTCAGGAATTTCCAAAAAAGCGTAAAAATTTTTTTATTTTCAGGCAGTCGCCATTTTTCAAACTTTTTTTTCGTGTTTCTTGAGGTAGGGACTATAACCGCATCCTTACTGATTAAGAATTTATTTTGATTTTTTTTTCAGACCACCAGGAGAGTCAGGATCACACCTGATTCACATGATGAACCGATCCTCAAGCGTGGAAAGAGGAAAAAGTTAGCTGGCGAGGTTATGGCATCATTCTTTTAGAATGAACGTAGTGTAATATTCATCGACTGATTACTCTGCCAGTTATGATCCATTGCAATTACAATTTCCAATATTTAGTAATATTTTTATTTTTAAGGATAGATCGATTGAAAATGTTCGCTTATACTTCATCGTTTCCATTTAAATATTGCACTGCTTTGCGCAATGCTTCGAAAATATTCTTGTATCCGTAAATTCTAATAGACCTTTTTATCAACACAGCAGTTATTTCGCTATTTTTTTATGGTAGATGTCGCATTTGCGTCCTTCGCCCCTAATCTAGTAAATTAGCCGCCAAAAATGGATGAAATCGGCTGATAACCCCGCCCACTCCAATCGGAATAAAACCATTGCAGCTCCTAGATACCGAATATGTGGATCAAAGTTCCAATTGCGAACTTTTAATCGAAAATATCTATGAGGTAAATGTATTAAAGAAGTTCAGTGAGCATCATTTTCTAATAACTGTTGCCCATATGTCAAAATCGAGTTGAATCGGATCAATAATTTCTTTGACCCCCATATACCTAATAGAAAGATGTTCGCACTTCCAATTGACTTTATACCGCATATGTATGTATATCGGCTAAAGTGTGAGTTATTTTAAAGAAATTAAAGGAGCGTGTTTATCTAATAAATGGCTTAAATTAGGTGAAAATTCTGTCTAGATTCCATATAACATTCAAACCTTATGCACCTGAAAGTATTTCCCTGACTTTGGTCCTGGCTAGTTGCAAGAGTATGAAATGTTGGGTTACACTCTAACCTACTTATTTTCACATGTGGCTTTCAAAAAAATCTAATATAATTGCTGTCTCAAATAAATGCCAGCCAAGAGGCTCAATTTTCAAACACTTTTGGCTGCAGTCGAAGTCGTATGTCAGTTCTAGTTTCCTTCAATAACTTGGTTGCTTCGTTGCCTGTACGAACAAAATTTTTTTGTGAAACACGGGATCGGGCCCATGTCTTTTTGGGTCTATTCATTGAACGCGCTTGATAGTTGTTCGGCTTCAATTCTTGCGCGAGTTGAATCTTCAAGATCGCGGATGGACTTAATCGGGTTTTAGGCAAGAAATAGGTAGCATAAAGATAGTTAAGTAGTTAGGCAGTTATAACGGATATGAGCAGAAGAATGTCCGCGCGATATTGTTTAATATTTCAAATTCAAAATTATATTTTTAATTTATTTCCTAACTTATTAGCTCATTTTAAATCAGGTCCAATCACAATGAGGTTTAAACCAATAAAAAACGCAGTCACCGAAATAAATATCACTAATAAAAACAAAATAAAAATACCCTCAAATCTGCAAGCTCCCAGCAAGTTTCATGGAGGCTCACCATGTTTACTTTCACACCCTCCACCGGCTCTGCACACAATTATACATAAAATGCACTCGAAATGACAAAGCCATTGTTGCCTGCGCGTCATCTGCACCACTCAGGAAACTTTAGCTAGATTTTCATAATTAAGTTTATTAAATAAGTATTTTTGCATATTTCACACTCATTCATTCTCCTCATTTTATTTAAATGTCACCGACAGCCGTTCCTTAATGTTTTCTTTTGATTTCGCTTAATTGCAATCGCTGTGCTTCGGTTATGGCAATTAATTATAATTATAATTAAAGTGGACTGGAAGGAACACTCAATCGACAATGAAGATCTCAAGATATAATATTTGTATGTATGCAAATATTTACAATTTTTTGTAAAGTTGTTTAAGAAATTAAAAAATCTTAGCAATATAAGATAACCGTGGGAAAAGTTTCGCCAGCTCAACTGTATTGCATTGTATAGAAGGTTTCTTTGCAGTACTAAATGGATATTGGTTACTAATTAGTCGAACGGCATCTAACCAAAGTGATTCAAATAGAGTCCCCAAAATTACACATACAACACATAGTACGTAATTAAATGATTAGGGGCTTCGGTATTGATTAGTTCGAACAGTTATTTAAACAAGTCATCGGGACGTTGATGGAATTTAAATCTGTGAGCAAATTTAAGTTCGTTTTGATGGCCTCTATTTGGTTAAAATCCTTCAGTCAATCAGTGAAAGAAACTTGGTGCTTCAAGAGATCAATTCTACCATCGACGCTGAAGTTAGAAATTTAGAAAGCCAAACAATGGAAAGCAATTTATAAAATGCATTATTGTTTCAGAGAATTTAGAGCAAAAAGTTGGATTTCCACACTATTAACTACGCAGTCGCTGCCGGCAAAATTCGAAAAGCTCACTTCTTAGCTCCAAATTTCCAAAGCAATTACCCGTCTGAGGAACAAAAAAGTGGCGGGTCCGATGTATTGTCGGTCGAGATATTCAAATACGGCGGTGAAGAACTGATAAGAAGTATGGATCAGTTTCTTTGTAGAATATGGTCGGGGCAAGGGGGACCCCACATCTTATATAAGTTTGGAGAGATTAAAGCACACCGTCAACAAACTGATTGGACCTTATATTCACCCTGTGCCAAATCTTGGAAAAGAGCCGTCAAAAAAATCGACACACATCCCCTCTTCGTCTTTATACCGCTATCGCTGAACGTATATCAATACCAAAAGCTCCATCGGGATCGGGAAGAACCTCTCCGAACCGTTCGAAACCAAACAAGGTTTCAGTATACTGCTGGAGAAAATGGCTCACTATTGTAAACTCGGCTTTAACCACGGGCCAAAACTACGTCATAGTTGACTTACTACTGTGCTCAAAATATAAGGTGGCATTTGAATTTAAACTGCGCGCGTCGAAGGATTTGAAGAATTATTTTTTTTTTTAGGTTGGTAGTACTGTCAGTCATATTTATGTCAAAATATTAATTAGTGTTTGAGATACGTGTCGTTTTGTGGGCTGCTAAAAGTGAGTTTTCGTTTTTTGCGATGTCGAAATTTGTTGAGCAAAGAATTTGCATTAAATTTTGTTTACGGAATCAATTTTCTGCTGCGGATGCGTTGAGGATATAGTGAGTTCCAAGCCGGCCGATAACGTGTCTAAGACGAAGAGCATCCAGGGCGGCCATCAACCTCAACCGACGAAGCTCACGTTCAACAAATCAAAGATTTGGTGTTGAAAAACCGTCGATTAACAATTAGAGACCTTGCTGACCTTGCATATCGAAAGGCTCAGCTAATACCATTTTGCAGGATGTTTTGGGCCTCAAGCGCGTCAAATCTCGACTGGTACCGAAAACATTGAATTTTTTTGAAAAAAGGCGTCGCGTTGAAGTGTGTGAAACGATGCTTTCCGACTACCAGGGTGTCATGAAATGCATTATAACTGGCAATGAGACTTGGATCTATGCTTACGACCCCGAAACAACCGATCAATCGAGCGAATATCGTGCCAAAAGAGATCCGAGACCAAAAAAATCGCGCCAAAGTCGCTCAAAAATCAATGTCATGCTGACTGTTTTCTTCGATTATCGTGGTGTTGTGCATTACGAATTCCTTCCAACCTGCTAAACAGTCAACAAGGAATATTATTTGAACCTTATGCGTCGTTTGCGTAACGCTATCCGCCTAAAAAGGTCAGAATTGTGGAAAGACAATTCTTGGTTTTTACACCACGATAATGCACCATCCCATACTGCGCTCGTAATTCGTGATCATTTCGCCAAAAACTCAACCCATATCGTTCCGCAACCACGGTATTCGCCTAATCTGGCGCCGTGCGACTTCTGGCTGTTCACCAAGCTCAAAGACCGCTTCGGGGACACCGTTTTTATACGATAGAAGCGATTCAAGCCGCAGCGAAGACGGAACTGAAGGCCATCCCGGAAAATGACTACAACCACTGTTTTGAAGATTGGAAAATCCGTTGGCATAAGAGCATTGCATCAGGAGGGGATTACTTTGAAGGGGATGAAATGGATTTGGAAGAATAAATAAAGAATTTTTAAAATAAATACAATGTCACCTTATTGGGCACAGTAGTATTCTTCAAAACCATTGAACTAATAAGTTATAAGATAGGGAGTCCTCTCTTTTGTACCAGTGGGCCCAGTTTTTCTCTCTTTATATGGGCTTAAAGGTTTTTGGACTTATGGATCGGCACAAATAAAAAAGTACTATATTAGCCTTAGAGTACCAATATTAATCAGAATACTGCTAAATCTCATGAGATAACATTTAATTGTTCTCAAGTCACGTTGGTCTATAGCTTCTATTAAGCTCCATACATCTCATATAATAATTTCAGTTATTCTGGTTGAGTTATGATTTCTCATGGATCAACATGTGAGTTCTTCTTCTTTATTGTCATAGACAAACAGATCTTGCCTTTGTACGGAGTGGAGGTTTTCACTTCCTCTGCTTCACCCGGCGGTTACTGCGTCGAATATTCTCCGAGCAGGAGTGTTTTCATCCAGCTTAGCCAGTGCCTCTAATTCGCTGAACTATATCAATGTTGTCTTATATCTCGGACAACTCATCCTTCCATCGACTGCGGTATTCGTCGTTGCCAGTGCGCAAAGGGCCACAAATCTCCCGCAGAACTTTTCTCTCGAAAACTCGTAACGCCGATTCATCAAAAACACGATCCTTTCATGAAAGCTAACCGCTACGTAATCAATAAAACCGTTGGATTTTATAATACCACACAAATTTGCGATGAAAAGTTCGGTATTTCTTCTCAGTTAACACTTCACTAAGTGGACCTAAGATGTAATGCCATTTCATCATTTCAATTTCACTCAAGTGCTTTAACTTTAATTAGTTTCCTAAAAGTTGCCCAACTTGGTTCCATTTCATTCAATGAATAACGCAAGGTCTCTCGAGCATGACCTCAAACGTCACTAACAGTCAATTGGAGTGGCGAAAGTTTTTCAGAATATTTCAGTGGTTAAATATCACTTTAATTTAAGTAAACACTTCATCAGGCATTCAGATACTGTAAATTTACGCTGAATATTACGCACTTACATATACATACAAATATTTATACATACATAAAAGATGAACGTGTGGAGTGCTCCCTACTCGAAGGTGTACTGTTCGCATCAAAACGAGGGCCACTGAAACTAATTTGGACATTATGATATACAAGTATGTATGTATATATATATTTTTTTTAGTATATACATATATGTATGTAGATTATATACTTACTTCTGTTGTCATTTTTAACGTTCAGAAGAAGAAAAAACAAACAGAAATGTCTGCTCTCCGTAATGAAAATTCCTTTAAAAACATAGAAAACCTCTGTTTTTGACGTTTTTAACGGTAGCAATGTAGTTACGGGTGAAAATAATTCCAGTAAAACTTGTTAAAAGTTGTTAACGTTGCAGAGCCAGCACGTCTGTCACAAACGACTCACTCACAGTTATCCATCTGCTGCAAAAAAAGTCAATAAGTAGCCAGTTGATAAACGGTAACATTTGGAGTGAAAGCTTTATAGAAGTTTAGAATCGAAACGAAAGCTCGTCTGGTTTGCTAGAGAAAACAATTGTGTTATAATTTAATTTTATTCAAACAAGTAAGGAAGAGCTAAGTAAGAAGGTAATCGAACATTTTATACTCTTTCAACTTCTGAAGCTAAAAGCCGGATAAATGCCTTCAGGTGTTGTGATATTAAAAAAAATATAGCGAAAGGGCTCAACTTCATTGTTCGATGAAATCGTGAATGGAATACAATCACATTTGGCATCATATTAACTTTCTTTGAAGGTTATAGACTCAATTTTATTTCAATATTTTACTTTCAGGCGAATTACACTAAAATCATCCTAAAATGGATAGGTGAACTGGAAAGGCTAAATTTAATACATTGAGTTGATGCCAAAAACTTCAACAAAAGGATCGGAATTCATTATGTTAGGGATATGAGATTTAGACTAACACCAATTTCATTAATGTTGAGCCTCACAAAATTAATATAATTTTATAACTTGTAAGTGTTCTCTTAATTTTATTAAAATACTAGCTGACCCCGCAGCTGTTGTCCTGCGTGAAATTATGAGACAAAAATTCATGTTGATAATCATTTATTTGCGATTTTTCTATTTATATTTTTTTTTTTTCAAGGTAACGCAGCTTGATAAACAAAATTTTTTGGTTTCTGTTCCGGTGCGTACAAGATGGTTTTCCAAGCATTCCCAAATTAATGCCACTATGCGATTATCCTGTTGATCGTCATCTCAAATGCGATTTTCGCTTGAAACGGAAGACGTTTTAACTGAAATGGCAAATCGCTAAAACGCAACAAAATCCGTAGAATCTAGCATTCTGCCCCTTATATTTGATAGGTGCGTCACAGTCCGATTGCGAAAAATCATAACGACAGATCTAACTTTGAGACATGATGCGGTGGCATACCAAGCCTCTCCAAAGAATTTAGAAATTCCACTGGATAACTCACGGTGTCGTCTTCACTGTCAAGACGATCGATCGATTTGAGCGCCAGTCTCCCGGAATTTGACTTTGAATCTTCCAGTTTAAGTCAACAACATCGGTATTTGTGGCAGATAACATTGCGCGTGCACCCAAGGAATCGTACTTACGATAATTTGCCAATATTCGTATAAACATTCGTGATGAGTCCATCTTTCGTGAATTGATAAACGGCATATGGAATTGATATCAAACCACCGGAAGTATCAACCGGCATTGACCCATTTCCAATTCTTAGCGAAGACGATGTAAAATGTCTTCGGCAATGTAATTTTTGGTCGTATCCTATAATTGACGCGGATTTGAAGGGTGATCATCGCGAAAAGTGTGCGAACTTCAGTAGCATTCGAAGTAGCTATCGCAACGTCCATCGTTTGATTCCAATGATTCAGGGGTGTTGTGGAATCAGAATTGAAACCGATCAAAAAAAGCAGTAGGTGTCATGAATTCAGATATTATTGGTTTGATATTCAAAACAGAATTTGTATCGGTTTTGGGTGTCACGGAAACCAATTTTTTTAGTTTTGCTGTCAGAAACAAATCAAGAAGATAGTCGCACTTAGATTTAAAAAGCCAGTTAAGAAATCAAGTTATTTTATTGTTACGAATTAATTTATCTTTATTTCTATAGGAGAAAACATAAGAATAAAACACGAAATGTCTTAATTATTGAGTTTTTGAAAAAAAAAGCCGATATTTAAGAGGGGAGCCTTTTTAGAGGCTTAAAAAAATTGGTTTTATTGGGAAGGAAAGAAATAATTGATTGAAGCGAAATTTCTAGGATTTATAATTATATATTTAAACATCATCCGCAAATTGTTTTGATACAAAATCTTTTACATTTGCCTTTGAAAAGCAATTGCCAGATGCTTTTCGCGTGTGCATATGCCAGACGGCGGGCAGGATGCAGGTCGCGATTTCTATCGGAAACAAAAAATTCAAAGAGATTCATATTTTCTAATAACTTATGTTCAAGTTAAACTGGGAAAATATAAAATAAAATGTGTAAAATTTTTTAAAATATGAAAAAAAATCAGATTTTGGTCTAAAAATTTTTTTCTATAAATATACTTAGTATGTTCAAACTTAACTTTTCTTAGTTTTTTTAGTTTAAAAAGAGGATAATTTAACGCAAAAGATAATAAACTTTGCCCAAATTCCATATGACGTTTAGTTTTTTTTTTCTATCCTGTCTGCCAATTAAGAAAAATAGTAAAAATGAAAAAAAGAAATTTAACACCCAAATGCGTCTTTATTCATTCAACAAATGTTATCTCTTAAAATCTTTCTTTAATTCGGAACTCATTAAAAACTTTAATAGGATTGCATGTACATATGTATTCATTTGCAAGTTTTGTCACATTAGTAAACAGCTGGTTCGAATATTGGTTTTGCGTATGTTCGAAAAGACGAAAATCCAATCAGATTCTGTGACACCATTTAAAATCAGAATTGGTTTGCAATTCTGTCAGCTAAGGATTCTGTCTTGGATTCCAAAACACCCCTGATTATCATGTTCTTTCCATTGTAACTGCTGGCAAGATTCTCAAAAAGTTGCACACACCGTACCATTCACAGTATGCAATGACTCAAATGAATTTGAACCGAGTACATTATTCAATAGCAACCGAAGGTAGAATCAATCGTTGTTTTTCGGGTGGATTGTGTAAACTCGTCCTAGTGCATTGGTTGAGAACACACCTGGATGTCAATCTACTGGTTGGCTTTGCTTTCTGTGTAAATGTTTCTTCGACGATGCATTCTATGTATAACATCAAGGCATTTCCGAGCAAGTTCTCGGAAGCGGTTCACTGACGAAATTTGAGAAAAAACTCATAAATGTTAATTTTGTTGCTGGCGGTGTTTCCACTGGCTGTACTGTATTCTCTGGGTTGAAATAGACTCTTTGGTCATTCTCCAAATTAACTGCGCGACACACAACAATCGGAAAACGTTCATGAACAGCATAAGTAAATATCCTGCAAAGCTCTATATTGTAGTTCACGTATCGACCGTATCGTTCAAGACCATTACCGCCATGTTGCTTCCTATGATAACCTAATTACAAACGTATTTTATCGATTACACCAAACTACAATATTCAACATTGACATGACTTTTGAATGTGAATTAGACAACAGTGGCGAATATGGTACGATCCATGTGTTGTCAATTTCGATGTGCTGTTAACTTCGATATTCACGCCTCTAAATTGAATGCTAAATCTTCTGCCATTGTCGTATGGTGAGCGACGGTGATAGAGTGAATATCTATCTTTTCTAATTTATGTTTCCCAAAGAAAAGCACGTGGATAGTGTTTCGTGCATTTATTGTCAGACATACAAACCGAAAAGAGATTGTGGTGTCTGCAAGTTCTATGAACCATATTGGTTTTCATCACTTCGTATAATACTAGATCTTTGTCTGCATCAGGAAATTCCGCAGAAATGATTTCAACAATTTGATCTGGTGTATCTACTATCCAAAGATGAATGTATGCTTGCGCCATACCTCTATTTTGCCACTCAACAGCGTACATCTAGCATCTAACAGCACCATATATACGTTGCTTCCAAATAAAGTCCATCAAACATCGTAACTGTTGTTTGAAAAGTCATGCTGTGACATCGTGACGATCGCTTGCTGATTGACCGCGATCCATAATTCCGCACGTATGTCATCGCATCCTGGGAGTACTTCTCGCCTTGCTTTGACTTTGGCTGCCATACCTTGATGGCAAAAAGAACGCCCACCGATATTACGACCTCTTCGTGGCTTCGTAACAAATTTCAATCTGCAATTGGAACATGTGAAACACACATAAAGTTTGCACTGAATAATTTTCAAAAAAATTTTTCTTTTGAATAGCCGGAATGAAAAAGCAAGCGACCGAAATTGAACGATTCAAATAATTTACAAATCAAAATATTGAAAAACAAAGCAAACAAAAATTAAAAAAAAAAAATTGAACCTAAATGGTTTCGTCAATAAGCAAAATATGCGTGGTCAAGCAGGAATCTACACGTACTCTATGAGCATCCCTAAAAAATTACGGTTTGGTGCGGTTTTTGGGCCGGCGGCCGCATTGAAGCGTCTTTCTTCCGAGATGACCAAGACCGACACGTCACTGTGAATGAGAATCACTACCACTCAATGATAACCGAATATTTTTGGCCCGAATTGGATGATATGGACTTGAACAATATGTGATACCAACAAATCAAAATCCTGAATATCAATTATTTTGGAACTAAAGCAAGTTTTTGCCCAATTTTAGCCATTTTAGGCACAAAGATTCACTGTTATTGGGAAAATTCGCTCTCTCCGTTTCACCAAAACAACTCCCACTTTGGCCGATATATATGTGGTATTAAGTCAATTGAAGATTCGAAGACCTTTATTTTAGGTATATGGGAACTTCCGGAAATATTGACCCGTTTCAACGTATTTTTGACAAAGCGGTATATTAATATTATGTTCTAGTAAAAGTCATCCGTACTACTTGTTTTGCGTTTTGGAAAGTGAAAAAATAATATGGAGTTTAAAATTGTGCTACATGCTAAGAAAGGCGTCCGTATGTAATATGTTGGTTGAACTTTATCGAGTAGGTCCGGAGATATGTGATTTCACTTAAATATAGGCAATACCACGCCGTCAAATTTTGAGCCCAGTTCTTATAAAGGCCTTCTGGACGTAAAATGCACTTTACTTTTGTCATTTCTCGCACTTTTAGTAAATGTTACAAAATCGTTTCATGGGGAGAGCGTGTTTTTCATCCCATTTCGTTCGTTTTTACACTGAAGAGGTTTTTATAGAATTTGTCTTAACCGAATTTGGGACGGACCACGCTGATTTTTCAAAACTATGTATATGCCTTCTATACAAAATTATAGTTTTATTTTATAATTTAAATTAACTCTTTTGGAAGATATGGACCAATATCACTTAGCAATGACGACGAGGTTAGGATAGGTTAAGCGAAATAGTCTCGTTAATATTACCAATTTGAAGATTGAGTGAGATATTTCTTGTATTAAATTAATATATGCTCAATATGATACTAAACAAACTTATATCAATTCATTTTTAACCAGGAAATGATCTATAATACCAAAATCCTCCTTGAAATCAATGTATCCGTTCATCCTAATGTGATTAGATCTTAGTATATACTCGTACTATATGGAGGATGAAGACATGTGTAGAAGTTCACGCAAGTGAGGAAAGTTCTCTGATCGCCATTCACTTGGGAGTGGCCAGAAACGATTCTTTTACATATGACTCAAGCAGCTCACGACTTCCGCTCTTTAACCAAGTATCCTCTGGGTAGTCTAAGAACATCCGTTTGAAGGCGAGCTAAAGTGAGAAGCGAAAAATCCCGTGCGTTGGGCTTGAGACCCGCCACGTAAAAAAAAAATCATACCAATGAAAAGAAACAACAAGCCTCGGATGAGTGACCCCCCTTTTGATCACGACCATGGCAAACGAAATAAGGACTACGAATTAAGGGCATGTACCTGGAATGTCCGGCCCCTTAATTGGAAAGGTGCCGCTGCCCAGCTGGTTGATGTCCTCGTAAAAATAAAGGCTGACATCACCGCCGTCCAAGAAATGCAATGGACGGGACAAGCACAAACACGAGTAGGTCCTTATGGCATTAACTACAATGGCCAGATAAAGGAGCGCAAGTTTGGTGTGGGATTCGTGGTGGGAGAGAGACTACGTCGCAGAGAACTATCATTTACTCCGGCAAATGAACGTCTAGCCACAATCCGCATCAAAGCGAGGTTCATCAACATGTCGCTGATTAGCGCCCACGCCCAGACGGAAGAGAAGGACGATGTGACCAAGGCATCTATGAACGCTTGGAGTACACCTAAGCGCTGCCCCCGCCACGATGTCAAAATCGTGCTTGGCGACTTTAACGCCAGGGTGTGCAAAGAAAGTATCTTTGCTACGACGGTCGGTAAATTCAGCCTACACGACAAAACATCCTCAAATGGGTTGAGGCTGATCAACTTCGCCGGGGCCCAAAATATGGTTATCTGTGGTACTAGATTCCAGCACAAGAAAATACATCAAGCTACCTGGCTGTCTCCGGATCGAAAAGCCACCAATCAGATCGATCATGTTGTGATAGACGGAAGACACGTCTCCAGTGTTTTAGATGTGCGTGCGCTCCGAGGTCCTAACATCGACTCGGACCACTATATTGTTGCAATCAAGATTGCGGAATGAAAAAGAAAAGAAAGAGGTCGAAATGCGTGAGTATTAAGGGCTTGATAAGCTGGCCTTCAGGGGTAATACTCGAAAATTCTACGAAAAAATGCGGCGGCTTATAGAAGGTTTCAAGACCGGAGCATACTCTTGTACAACCCCCAAAGGTGATCTAGTCACCGATGCCCAGAGCATACTTAAATTATGGAGGGAACACTTCTCCAGCCTGCTGATTGACGGTGAACGTACGACGCCAGGAGAAGGTAAACCGGTCCCATTGCCCGACCAGGAAGAAGTTCGAATAGCAATTACCCACCTGAAGAACAAAGCGGCGGGGGCCGATGGATTGCCGGCCGAGCTATTCAAACACGGTTGCAAAGAGCTGGTAAAGAGCATGCATCAGCTTCTTTGTAAAGTATGGTCGGACGAACGCATGCCCAACGATTGGAATTTAATAGTGCTATGCCCAATTCATAAAAAGGGAGACCCCACAATCTGCGCCAACTACCGTGAGATAAGTCTCCTCAATATCGCATATAAGGTTCTATCGAGCGTATTGTGTGAAAGATTAAAGCCCACCGTCAACAAACGGATTGGACTTTATCAGTGTGGCTTCAGACCTGGCAAATCAACAACCAACCAGATATTCACCATGCGCCAAATCTTGGAAAAGATCCTTGAAAAGAGAATCGACACACACCACCTCTTTGTCGATTTCAAAGCTGCTTTCGACAGCACGAAAAGGAGCTGCACCAAAATCTCAGTCAGGATCGGGAAGGACCTCTCCGAGCCGTCCGATACCAATCGAGGTTTCAGACAAGGCGACTCCCTATCGTGCGACTTCTTCAATCTGCTACTGAAGAAAATAGTTCCAGCTGCAGAACTTAATCGAGCAGGAACAATCTTTTATAAGAGTGTACAGCTGCTGGCGTATGCCGATGATATTGATATCATATCCGGCAAATCGACTATGTGTCGATTGAGACCACAAATAGAAGTTTGCGGAAAGAATTAAAAGACCGTGGTCTATGCGATGTGTAATCACAGATTGTTGCATTATGATTCATATGGCTTTAAATTAAAGACGTAAGACGTCAAACTATCTTAGCTGGGACATCCGGCCCTTCCGGGCAACACATTACGATTTTACTCACTAGTAAGATAAAAAAATAAGCAGACAGATAAGAGTGACAATTATTTGAGCAACAATTACGGCAACATAAGAAATCGGTGTAAAAAGTAGGGAAAGCACTTATAATACCCGACCGGAACAACAATAGCCGACGTGAAACAACAAAAAGATAAAATAAAATTAAGACGAATAAAGTAAACTGGAACAATGTTGCTGCTGCTCTGACTGCTGTTAATGACCATACTGATGTTGCTGTTGACGACGGACGTTAGTCAGACCACTGACAACAACAATAAGAATGTGACGACGCTGATACTGATGCTGTTAATGATGATAGCGACAATGACGAAAGCGGCTACAAAGTGTGTGTATGACAATGTCGCTGAATATCGATGCCGGAACTTCTGCGGCTCCTTCGCAGCGAGCATTTCCGCTTTCAACGCGTGTCTTTAAGACATGACGCAGCGACAACTCATGCTGACATTGCAGATAAGGCGAACTTTTTCCATTGTTTGTTGTTGCTTTTGTTTGGTTTTTTGCTTATTTCCGTAACTTTTTAATATTGCTTATATACTGGTTATCGTTTCTGTTGTTGTAGCAATTTAAGTTTTCTGATTTGTCGGTTGCAGTGTCCACTGCGGTTAGGGCGTGTCCGCTCAAACCCCTCAAGTACTAGCACAAAAACTCATAAAACAACAACAACAACATCAATTTTGTAACTGCTATCAACAACAAGCACTAACTGCTGTAATGGCGGAGTTTTTTTTTGCCACACAGGGGAGTCGCCATGCAGCGGTGGCCTCGTCTGTTTTTACCGTTTTTGCATTTAGCCCCCTTTGTTTGTTATTGTGTTTGCTTGGTTAACTTCAGCGGTCGTTGGCTGGCCGTTAACTGTGGCGGCTACAGCTGCAGCGTTGACGCTTGCGTTGATTAAAAATTTGTCAAGCACTTTATGATCATTTGCATGCGCCATGCAACGCCCCCGTTTACTCCACGCTCACTCCTCTTCGCTGCCTTCAGTGACTTCTATTAATTTGCAGTTCGCCATGGTTGAATTCGCCGTTTCTCACTCTTTCGCTTCACTTCCTGCAGTGGCGTGGTTTGTCTTCTATTATGCTGAATTATTGTTTTTGTGCCGTTGGCATTTGCTGTTTATCGACAGTGTATAAATAATTGCCGTAACACGAATCACAAACAACAACAAACGCGCTGGTAATAACGCGTTCGCCGACAACGAGTGGCAAGAGAGTATGACGTCCGTGGCAACTTTGCCTTGCTGTTTTGATTGCTGCATACACACACACATCGGTTGGCGATGTTTTATTTCATCTTTTTTATGAAAACTTTTGCCGCTGCGGTGCTCGACTATATACATACACAGACCATTGTTTTATTTGGGCGCAAAGTAAACGTCGATATTAAAAGCATACAATTTGTTCAATTGCTGACAGGACGCTTGCAGTTTTTATTATTACTGGCGAGCGCATCGATCCACCAGGGTAATATAAATTGTACACCTAGAAATTTCGGTACATGTATCTAGACCACATACTGTGTCCAAAAAAATAAGGTGAAATTTGAATTTAAACTGCGCGCGTAGAAGAATTTGGAGAATTATTTTTTTTTTCAGGTTGGTAGTACTATCAGTCACATTTATGTCAAATTTTATGTGAAAATATTCATTAGTGTTTGAGATACGTGTCGTTTTGTGAGCTGCTAAAAGTGAGTTTTTCGTTTTTTGCGATGTCGAAATTTGTTGAGCAAAGAATTTGCATTAAATTTTGTTTAAGGAATCAATTTTCTGCTACGGATACGTTGAGGGTGGTGCAGAAAGCCTTTGGTGATGAGGTTATGTCTAAAAAAAAATGTTTACAAATGGTACAGTGCGTTCCAAACCAGCCGTAAACGTGTCGAAGACGAAGAGCGTCCAGGGCGACCATCAACCTCAACCGACGAAGCTCACGTTCAACAAATCAAAGACTTGGTGTTGAAAAACCGTAGATTATCAATTAGAGACCTTGCAGATGAGGTTGGCATATCGAAAGGCTCAGCTAATACCATTTTGAAGGATGTTTTGGGCCTCAAGCGCGTCAAATCTCGACTGGTACCGAAAACATTTAATTTTTTGGAAAAAAGGCGTCGCGTTTAAGTGTTTGAAACGAGGTTTTCCGACTACCAGGGTGTCATGAAATGCATTATAACTGGCGATGAGACTTGGATCTATGCTTTTGACCCCGAAACAACCAATCAATCGAGCTAATATCGTGCCAAAAGAGAGCCGAGACCAAAAAAATCGCGCCAAAGTCGCTCAAAAATCAAGGTCATGTTGACTGTTTTCTTCGATTATCGTGGTGTTGTGCATTACGAATTCCTTCCAACTGATCAAACAGTCAATAAGGAATATTATTTGAACGTTATGCGTCGTTTGCGTAACGCTATCCGCCTAAAAAGGCCGGAATTGTTGAAAGACAATTCTTGGTTTTTTTTTACTGTAAAAATAAGAAAAAAAAAACAAGAAAAAACATTAACTTCGACTGCACCGAAGCTAATATACCCTTCACGGATACATTTCTTTTAGTAACTATGTATTTAAGTGAATCTAAAAACGTAGCCAGCCAGTGGTTTTCATCCAAAGGAAAACATTTTACTAGTTCTTTTCAGCCAGGTTGTTTGCTAGAAGCATTGGGGTTATTTAATAAAGAAAATTGATCTTTTAGACGTTTATAGTTATTTAAAATTTTAAGAAATTTATTATTAACATAAACTTAATGAAAAAAAAATATAATATTTATGTATATATACATATTCTTATCATAATTTTCAACTTGTTGTCTCGGTTAGTTGCATGTCATACCTTAGTGCCTTTATTGAGAGCTCAAATTGGAAAGTAATTAATATAATAACCGATTTGTTAGGAATATATTATTTGTTTTGTGATTAATTCTGATTACAATATTAAAAAAAAAATATGTAGAATATTAATTAGTTCCGTTACACCTACAAACTATATTACATTGGGGAGAAAATTGGTTCGCTATTTAATGAAAAAAGTTATTCATGTCAAATTTTGTGATGATATTTAGCCAGATTTCCATATATATGAACTTGATTTTGACTGATCAGTTTGTATGGCAATTTGACCTTAACAATTCTTTTGAAGATTAAAGCGATATCTTGAGCAATAATGCTAAATTTCATAATTATTCTTGTCACATAAGAACTTAATTTTGATTTTTTATTTTGTATTGCAGGTTTTGTTATCCGACCTGCAAAATTTCTATTCTATTGTAGCGTTGCCTTAGAGAATAAACCACGACGAATTTGCAGAATATATCTCGTTAACTGAAAAAGTTCCCAATGCAAGCATTTGTCATTTCCTATTGTTCAGTTTGTATGGAAGCTATATACTATAGTGATCTGATTTAAACATTTTTTCGGAGATTATATTATTACCTTAAGCAGTAATCCATGTCAAATTTCGTGAATATACCTTGTCAAATGCAAAAGTTTTCCATACCAGCACTAGATTCCGATCGTTCAGTTTGTGTAGCAGCTATGTGCTACGGTAAGCCGATTTCTCCGTATATTACATTATTATCTTAGAAAATAACCTGTGCCAACTACGACTGTGAAGATACCTTGTCAATGTGTGTTTTCCATACAATCCCGCAATTATCGGCAGTTCCCACAAATTCTTGACGAAAAAATGACGTTTGCAAAATTTCAAAGCGATATCTTAAAAACTGAGGGACTAGTTCGTATATATACAGAAAGACGGACAGACAGGCAGATGAAAATGGCTAAATCGACTCAGCTTAACATACTGATCATTTAAATATATACTTTATAGGGTCTCCGATGCTTCCCTCGTGGCAAACTTAATATAACCTGTTTAGGGTATAAAAACGTTAACTTACCCTGCACTGAAGCTATAGTATCCTTCAAAGTTACATTTTTAAAACAAAAAAGATCTTTATTCTGATTTTGATCAGGCAGTTCGTATAGCAGTTGTTAAAAAAGTACCCTAAAATTGTAAATAAAACGGCAAATATTAATTATTCATCGATATTTACTTTGTCGCCTTCACGGAAATCCCCACCAGATGCAATACACTTATGCTAAGAATTTTTCTAGCCCGCGAAACACTTTTCATAAGCTCTTTCGGGGTTGACCTTCAGCGAATTTTATTTTATCTGTTCGAACGACTGAAAACAAATTCCACGGAGCGGTAATTTCAGTTTGGGGAACATGAAAATGATCACACGGATCCAAATCTGGTGAATGTAGTGAATGTTAAATAATATTTATTGCTTTGAATTCAGTCACAATCGTGGCTTGATGTGATGGTGGTGGTATCATCGACTCATCGTTCTACAATGCCGATCGTTTTCGACGGATATTCTCAGGCAAAAATCTCAATGCGACAAACAGAACCCCATGCCTCATCGGCAGTTGTAATGTTCTCCATGAATGTTGGATCGGAATTCGCATGATCATGTATATGCAAAGAGACTTTTTTACGGTATTCCTTTTGAAAAAGAAAAATCAGATTAATCGGGATGAGTCGAGCAAGAATGCGTTTCATATCCAAATTAATTGCATAAACTCGCAAGAGATGTCGAGCTCTCTTGCCATCTCTCAAACACATGTCTGACGATTTTCAAGACCTTATTCTCAACATTTTTAAGATTTTGAATAGTTGAATAGGTGGAAGGCCGTCCAGGTTTGTCTTTGACAAAACTGAATAACCGTAAGCCTTTTCAAACAAGCGCAACGATTCCACAAACGAATTTGTGTTAGAAATACAAAACTTAGGACAAATTATTTTTTTGATAGTTTTATTATTCTGGTTGACAGATCGCGCTCATTTTTGACATACAGGGTTTGTCCAGAATGTAATGGGTCTGATTTTCTGCCGGCGCGACTGTACTTCGGAGCGTGCGCGCACCGACTGGGTTCGGTAAAGGGCGTTCCTAGCTAACGAACAAGCAGCTGGCAAGTCAGGAGCAACATTTTCGCGCGACTGGTGCAAACCGAAAATACACCATTCGTTAAAGAAGAGGTACGCGATTAAATTCTGGGTATAACTCGGTAAACCTGCGACAGAGACATTTGATATGATCAAGCAGACCTACCTAGATGTGGCTTAAGTAAGAAGTGGTGTGTTTCGGTGGCACCAGGCATTTTTGGAGGCCCGGGAGGAGGTCGCTGATGAAGACCGTGTTGAGAGACCTGCGACTTCGACAAACACCGACTCGTGTGCGCAAAATTTTGAGCTCAGACCGTCGAATAAGTATTAGTTTAATTGCCTAGAAGTTAATTTTATCAAAATCTGTGGTTCATGACATTGTGACGGAGCACTTTACATGCGCAAGTTGTGTGCGAAGATGGCCCCAAAAGTGCTCACTGACGACAAGAAATTGCGGGGATTGGAAGTGTGCCAAAAAAATTTAAACTTGTGTGAAAGTTACACCCAATTTTTGAATAACGTAATCACAAGTGATGAGTCATGGATTGTTGAGTATTATTCCGAGGCAAAGAGGCATTTGAGACGACTTGAATGGACAATGCTTGGAAATCGCGCTGGCAGCGCTACATCGAAGCAGAAATAGCCTATTTTGAAAGCATTTAAAGAATTTTAACGATTGGTTCTATAAATTTTCTGTAGTAATTAAAGACAGTCTTACCAACGTAGAAAACCCCTTTTTAAATCTCTTTTACCGGAGAATTTAAATAACAACTACTGGGTATTTATGCTATACTTGTGCGGTCTGAACAATTCCTTCTGAAATTATAGTGAAGCATTGTATGATAAGAAATTCTTGAAGATATCTCGCAAAAAACAATAGTTTTACGTACTATACTTATAAATACAGGTAATAGAAATTAGATTTAATAGTAATATTATTAGTAGTAGTAATTCGATTCGAGGAACTTCTTCGGAGATTAGATTATTGCCTTGGGAATCGGCCAGTCGTTTGGCAACTATTTGCTGTAGTAGGTCGCACAACAAAATTTCCTCAGAAATTATAGC
>CM050323.1:124929885-124952683 GCA_027475135.1 Bactrocera correcta
AGTTATTTAGCCTAAAAAATCGATCGTTCGAACGGGCTCGCAAGAGATCTCGAGCTCTCTTGTTATCTCTCTAACATTTGCCTGAGGATTTTGAAGAACCGCATCCCTTCTTCCACTTCTTTAATATTTTCATTAGTTGATGATGTCTAAGGTTGTCCGGAACGAGCCACATTTTCAACGATCTCTTGGCAGTCTTTGAGACTTTTTACCTCTGGAGGCTTGTGTTTTTGATAAAACTGAATCATCGTAAGCCTTTTCCAACATTCGCAACGATTCCGCACACGAAATTTTTCAGTCAACCGGAATTCAACTTTTCTCAACATCCTGATCATTTAAATAATCCTATATCCATATATAGGTGATACCTAGAACCGTTAGATGAACAAGCTCTGTAGCAACTGGTTGGAAGAATATAAAAAGTTAACACCTATTAAGTAGAAATTTGGTATGCGCGGTCCTTAGTAAAAAAAAGGTACGAGTTCGTGGATGGGCGCAATATTGCCACGCCCACAAAACGGCATTAACCGAAATCCTGCTAAGTGCTATAACTAAGCATATAGAATTCTAATTTGACACAGGGAATCGTATGGCCACATTTGAGTAAACAGTTTTGAAAAAGTGGATGTGGCCCACTTAAGCTACACTAACCAAGTTCGCCCAGCACAAATATTATAAGAACTCCTAACGATAGTGTAAAAATAGATGACATCGAATGGTATCCCCGCTCACTCCCGATATAACGGATCTGTTAAAAACTACTAAGCCAATAACTGAATACACCATAGACATATGTATAATTTAGCACACGAATGGTATGTTGTGGTCGATCGTAACGTTGCGAGGTAGGCAGCCTGTTTTCTCTCCGCTGCGACACGGCACTCCTCGTCGTACCAGCTTTTCTTTTGCATTTTCCGAAAACGAAACCTTTTGTATTTTGCGAGATATCTTCAAGGATTTCTTATCTTTCAATGCTTCACTATAATTTCAGAAGGAATTGTTCAGATCGCACAAGTATAGCATAAGTACCCAGTAGTTGTAATTTAAATTCTCCGGGTAAAAGAGATTTAAAAAAGGGTTTTGCTATGTTGGTAAGACTGTCCTTAATTACTACAGGGTTTGTCCGGAAAGTAATAGGACTGAGCCGATTTAAAAAAATTTATTTAACCAATCGTTAAAATTCTTTAAAAACTTTCAAAATAGGCTCTTTCTGCTTCGATGCAGCGCTGCCAGCGCGATTTCCAAGCATTGAAGGCGTCACGGAAGGCTTTCTCCGGAATAGCCTTAAGAGCCGAGGTGCATGCTGCTTGGATCCCTTCTGTCGTCTCAAATGCCTCTTTGCCTCGGGATAATACTCAAAAATTCAAGACTCGTCACTTGTGATTACGTTATTCAAAAATTTGGGATCACTTTCACACAAGTTCAAATTTTTTTGGCACACTTCCAATCCCCGCAATTTCTTGTGTTAATGCTCCGTCACAATGTCATGAACCACAGATTTTGATAAAATTAACTTCTAGGCAATTAAACTAATACTTATTCGACGGTCTGAGTTAAAAACTTTGCACACACGAGTTACATTGTCGGTGCTTGTCGAAGTCGCAGGTCTCCCAACACGGTCTTAATCAGCGACCTCCTCCCGGGCCTCCAAAAAGGCCTGGTGCCACCGAAACACAGCACTTCTTACTTAAGCCAAATTTGGGTAAGTCTGCTTGATCATATCAAATGTCTCTGTCACAGGTTTACCGAGTTTCACACAGAATTTAATCGCATACCTCTTCTCTAACGAATGTTGTATTTTCGGCTTGCACCAGTCGCGCGAAAATGTTGGTCCTGACTTACCAGTCGCTCGTGCGTTAGCTAGGAACGCCCTTTACCGAACCCAGCCGGTGCGCGCACGCTCCGAAGTACAGTCGCGGCGGAAGAAAATCAGTCCCTTTAATTTCCGGACAAACCCTGTATGTCAAATATGAGCGCGATCTGTCAACCAGAATAATAAAAATATCAAACAAATAATTTGTCTTGAGTTTTGTATTTCTAACACATTTTCGTTTGTGGAATCGTTGCGCTTGTTGGAAAAGGCTTACGGTGGCTTACATGTGGTACAAAGCCTGCAAAGACGGTCGAGATATAGTTGAGGACATGCCTCTGGACGACCTTCGACCTATTCAACTGTTCAAAATCTTAAAAATGTTAAGAATAAGGTCTTGAAAATCTTCAGACACGTGTTTGAGAGATGGAAAGAGAGCTCGGCATCTCTTGCGAGTTTATGCAATTAATTTGGATATGAAACGCATTCTTGCTCAACTCAAGAATCATCCCGATTAATCGGATTTTTGAAAAAGGACACAAGTCTCTTTGGATATACAAGATCATGCCAATTCCGATCCAACATTCATGGAGAACATTACAACTGCCGATGAGACAAGGAGTTCTGTTTGTCGCTTTGAGCCTTTTGCCTGAGAATATCTGTCGAAAATGACCGGAATTGTAGAACGATGAGTCGATGATAATGGACCATCACATCGAGCCACGATTGTGACTGAATTCAAAGCAATAAATACTATCGATCATTCACTGTATTCACCAGATTTGGATACGTGTGATCTTTTTCATGTTCCCCAAACTGAAATTACCGTTCCGTGGAATCAGTTTTCAGTCGTTCGAAGAGATAAAATAAAATTCGCTGAAGGTCAACCCAGAAAGTGCTAATGAAAAGTGTTTTGCGGCCTAGAAAAATCGTTGGCATAAGTATATTGCTTCTGGTGGGGATTTTCGTAAAGACGACAAAGTAAATATTGATGAATAATTAATATTTGGCGTTTTATTTACAATTTTAGGTTAATTTTTTAACAACTGCTATACGAACTGCCTGATCAAAATCAGAATAAAGATCTTTTTTGTTATAAAAATGTAACTTTGAAGGGTATTATAGTTTCAGTGCAGGGTAAGTTTACGTTTTTATACCCTGAACAGGTTATATTAAGTTTGCCACGAGGGAAGCATCGAAGACCCTATAAAGTATATATTTAAATGATCAGTATGTTGAGCTGAGTCGATTTAGCCATGTCCATCTGCCTGTCTGTCTGTCTGTCTATATATATTCGAACTAGTCCCTCAGTTTTTAAGATATCGCTTTGAAATTTTGCAAACGTCATTTTCTCTTCAAGAATTTGTCGGAACTGCCGATAATTGTCCGATTGTATGGAAAACATTCAGATTTGACTTTTTCAGTTCGCGAGATATATTCTGCAAATTCTTTATGGTTTATTCTCGCAACGCTACAATAGTTGAAGAAATTTTGCAGGTCGGATAACAACACCTGCCATACAAACTGAAAAATCAAAATTAAGTTCCTATAATACAAAAAGAATCATGAAATTTAGCATTATTGCCCAAGATATCGCTTTACTCTTCAAAAGAATTGTTAAAGTCAAATTGCCATACAAGCTGTCCAATCAAAATCAAGTTCATATATGGGCAACTTTGGTTCAATATCATCACAAAATTTGACATGGATTACTTTTTTCATTAATAGTGTAACGGAACTAACTAATATTCTACATTATTTTGTTTATATTGTAATTAGAATTAACCACAATACAAATAATATATTCAAAACAAATCGGTTATTATATTAATTACTTTCCAATTTGAGCCTCCAATAGAGGCACTAAGGTATGACATGCAACTAACCGAGACAACAAGTTGAAAATTATGATAAAAATATGTATATATAAATATTATAATTTTTTTCCATTAAGTTTATATTAATAATAAATTTCTTAAAATTTTAAATAACTATAAACTTCTAAAATATCCATTTTCCTTATTAAATAACCTTAATGTTTCTAGCAAACAACCTGTCTGAAAAGAACTAGTAAAATGTTTTCCTTTGGATGAAAACCATTGGCTGGCTACGTCTTTAGATTTACTTAAACACATAGTCACTAAAAGAAATGCATCCGTGAAGGGTATATTAGCTTCGGTGCAGTCGAAGTTAATGTTTTTTCTTTTTTTTTTATTTTTACAGTAAAAAAAACTAAGAATTGTCTTTCCACAATTCCGGCCTTTTTAGGCGGATAGCGTTACGCAAACGACGCATAACGTTCAAATAATATTCCTTGTTGACAATTTGACCGGTTGGAAAGAGTTCATAATACACAACACCACGATAATCGAAGAAAACAGTCAGCATAACCTTTATTTTTGAGCGACTTTGGCGCGATTTTTTTTGTCTCGGCGATATTCGCTCGATTGATCGGTTGTTTCGGGGTCGTATGCATAGATCCAAGTCTCATCGCCAGTTATAATGCCTTTAATGACACCTTGGTAGTCGGAAAGCATCGTTTCACACACTTCAACGCGACGCCTTTTTTCCAAAAATTCAATGTTTTCGGTACCAGTCGAGATTTGACACGCTTGATGCCCAAAACATCCTTCAAAATGGTATTGGCTGAGCCGTTCGATATGCCAACTTCATCAGAAAGGTCTCTAATTGTTAATGTTTGATTTGTTGAACGTGAGCTTCGTCGGTTGAGGTTGATGGTCGCCCTGGACGCTCTTCGCCTTCGACACGTTCACGGCCGGCTTGGAACTCACTGTACCACATGTAAACATTTTTTTTTAGACATAGCCTCATCACCAAAGGGTTTCTGCACCATCCTCAATGTATCCGCAGCAGAAAATTGATTCCGTAAACAAAATTTAATGCAAATTCTTTGCTCAACAAATTTCGACATTCGACATTTCAAACAATAATGAATATTTTCACATAAAATTTGACATAAATGTGACTGACAGTACTACCAACCTAAAAAAAATAATAATTCTCCACATCCTTTGACGCGCGCGGCTTAAATTCAAATGTCACTTTATTTTTTGGACACAGTATGTGGTCTAGATAGAGGTACCGAAATTTCTAGGTGTACAATTTATATTACCCTGGTGGATCGATGCGCTCGCCAGTAATAATAAAAACTGCAAGCGCCCTGTCAGCAATTGAACAAATTGTATGCTTTTAATATCGACGTTTACTTTGCGCCCAAATAAAACAATGGTCTGTATATGTATATTGTCGAGCACCGCAGCGGCAAAAGTTTTCATAAAAAAGATGAAATAAAACATCGCCAACCGATGTGTGTGTGTATGCAGCATTCAAAACAGTAAGGCAAAGTTGCCACGGACGTCATACTCTCTTGCCACTCGTTGTCCGCGAACGCGTTATTACCAGCGCGTTTGTTGTTGTTTGTGATTCGTGTTACGGCAATTATTTATACACTGTCGATAAACAGCAAATGCCAACGGCACAAAAACAATAATTCAGCATAATAGAAGACAAACCACGCCACTGCAGGAAGTGAAGCGAAAGAGTGAGAAACGGCGAATTCAACCATGGCGAACGGCAAATTAATAGAAGTCACTGAAGGGAGCGAAGAGGAGCGAGGGTGGAGTAAACGGGGGCGTTGCATGGCGCATGCAAATGATCATAAAGTGCTTGACAAATTTTTAATCAACGCAAGCGTCAACGCTGCAGCTGTAGCCGCCACAGTTAACGGCCAGCCAACGACCGCTGAAGTTAACCAAGCAAAAATAATAACAAACAAAGGGGGCTAAATGCAAAAACGGTAAAAACAGACGAGGCCACCGCTGCACGGCGACTCCCCTGTGTGGCAAAAAAAAACTCCGCCATTACAGCAGTTAGTGCTTGTTGTTGATAGCAGTTACATAATTGATGTTGTTGTTGTTGTTTTATGAGTTTTTGTGCTAGTACTTGAGGGGTTTGAGCGGACACGCCCTAACCGCAGTGGACACTGCAACCGACAAATCAGAAAACTTAAATTGCTACAACAACAGAAACGATAACCAGTATATAAGCAATATTAAAAAGTTACGGAAATAAGCAAAAAACCAAACAAAAGCAACAACAAACAATGGAAAAAGTTCGCCTTATCTGCAATGTCAGCATGAGTTGTCGCTGCGTCATGTCTTAAAGACACGCGTTGAAAGCGGAAATGCTCGCTGCGAAGGAGCCGCAGAAGTTCCGGCATCGATATTCAGCGACATTGTCATACACACACTTTGTAGCCGCTTTCGTCATTGTCACTATCATCATTAACAGCATCAGTATCAGCGTCGTTACATTCTTATTGTTGTTGTCAGTGGTCTGACTAACGTCCGTCGTCAACAGCAATATCAGTGTGGTCATTAACAGCAGTCAGAGCAGCAGCAACATTGTTCCAGTTTACTTTATTCGTCTTAATTTTATTTTATCTTTTTGTTGTTTCACGCCGGCTATTGTTGTTCCGGTTGGTTATTATTAGTGCTTTCCCTACTTTTTGCACCGATTTTTTATGTTTCCATAATTGTTGCTCAAATAATTGTCACTCTTATCTGTCTGCTTATTTTTATATCTTACTAGTGAGTAAAATCGTAATGTGTTGCCCGGAAGGGCCGGATGTCCCAGCTAAGATAGTTTGACGTTTTTAATTTAAGGTCATATGAATATATAAATACGTGCATAAATCTGTGATTACACATCGTATTGACCATGGCCTTTTAAATCTGTCAGCAAACTTCTATTTGTAGTCTCAATCGACACATAGTCGATCTGCCGGAGATGATATTTAAAATACTGCAAAGGAAAAGCTCATTGAGAGCCAAAAGTCGTCAGTCAAAATGTGCCTAGTTTATCATACTTAAGAGGGTATTCTACTCTAGAATTTTGAAAACTCGATTTTTTTTTCATATATTTAAAGTTTAGACCCTTAAGAACATATCCTCACAAGGAGTTATTAAAATAATTATTATTAATTAAAATTATTTTAAGAGCTACGGTTACTTTAGTGGCGCAGTATCTAGCCCGGTTCGGCCGTATCGATTTTTTTTAAACGCGTTTTTCTCGAAACCACTTTTTCCACACGGTACTGGCATTATCTCAAGTTCTATACAACCGATTTACTTGAAATTTTGTGTGAATGTTTTTTTATATAATCCTTTATCGAATTTAAAAAAAATTCAGGAATTTAAAAAAAAAAACAAAAAGCGTAAAAAATGATTTTTATTTTCAGGCATCGGCATTTTTTCAAAAAACAGCATCCTTACTGATTAGGAATTTCTTTTGATTTTTTTTTTTCAGACCACCAGGAGAGTCAGGATCAATGTCACCGGGATGCGCCATTTTTTACACCTGTCTCTCGCCCCTCTAATTATTTTAATTTTTATTATTTTTTGTTAAATTTTTTTTTCTGTATTCTTAAGATATCAATAAAAACACCATAAAAAATGGATAGTAAAAAAATTTTTTGGTTTTTTTTTTTTAATAAAATTCAAAAAACTGCCCAAAGTTTGATTTCTAGACTAGAATACCCCCTTAAGAAATGTTGGGTAATGCAAACGAGCTGATTTTCGAGCAAAAATTCCGTAAAGGTTAAGTTCTTTAAAAAACCTCTCAAGTAGTCTAAAATTCTACCATTATATTGACCCAAGATTACTGACTGAGATGTTCCATGTTCCAGCTGCTAACCATGATTTGGTCGTGGTCGGTTCCACAGATTGTGTTATTACGGAAGAAAGCTACGCTTTTCTGGATTTGCCTTTTAAAGTAATGTAAATTTTATTATAGCAGAAATAAGAAAGATGAGAGATGACTTCTTTTTCGTGGATAAGCACTAGAAAATTATAACATTCCCGATATTTAGAAAATCTCTTTAGAATAGATTAAGTATATATATACTAAGATCTAATCACATTAGGATGAACGGATACATTGATTTCGAGGAGGATTTTGGTATTATAGATCATTTCCTGGTTAAAAATGAATTGATATAAGTTTGTTTAGTATCATATTGGGCATATATTAATTTAATACAAGAAATATATCACTCAGTCTTCAAATTGGTAATATTAACGAGACTATTTCGCTTAACCTATCCTAACCTTATCGTCATTGCTAAGTGATATTGGCCCATATCTTCCTAAAGAGTTCAATTAAATCTACATACATACATACTTATATAAATAAAAATGAATCGTCAAAATGTATGTACGCTCATAACTTTCGTACGACTGAACCAAATTTGATAATTCTTTTTTTAAAATGTTCGTTGAGGTTCAGAGATGGTTTCTGCGGAAAAAAACATTTCGAATAATTGCCGGAAAACCCCTAAAAACAGCCCTTTTCTTTTTCTCATACAAACGAATGAATGTTTGTTCGTTAGTAACGCCAAGAGAACGGCTGAATCAATATTGATGAAATTTTAAGAGGTTGTTCGTTGTGGATCAAGGAAGGTTTAGAAATAAAAATATCTTATACTTTCCACGAAAAGTCAGCAAATTGGATAATTCCACAAAGTAACTCTTTTTCATAAACATTTTTTTTTTTAATTTTTGTTTGTTTTGTTTTTCAATATTTTGATTTGTAAATTATTTGAATAGTTCAATTTCGGTCGCTTGCTTTTTTATTCCGGCTATTCAAAAGAAAAATTATTGAAAATTATTCAGTAAAAACTTTACGTGTGTTTCACACAAAGAGGTCAATTGCAGATTGAAATTTATTACGAAGCCACCAAGGGGTCGCCCTAATATCGGTCGGTGTTCTTTTTGCCATCAAAGTATGGCAGCCCAAGGTAAGGCAAAGCAAGAAGTTCTCCCAATATGCGGCAACATACGTGCGGAATTATCGATCGTCACGATGTCGCAGCACGACTTTTCAAACAACAGTTACTATGTTTGATTGACTTTATCTTGAAGCAACGTATATGTGGTGCTGTTGGATGCTAGATGTACTTTGTTTAGTGGCAAAATAGAGGTTTTCCGCACGCACACATTCTTCTTTGGATGATGGTTACAGCAGATCAAATTGACGAAATCATTTCTCCGGAAATTCCTGATGTAGAGAAAGATCCAGTATTATATGAAGCGGTGGAAACCAATATGGTGCATGGACCTTGCGGACACTACAATCCCTTTTCCGTTTGTATGTCTGACAATAAGTGCACGAAACACTATCTATGTGCTTTTCTTTCGGAAACACAAACTGGAAATGATGGATACCAAATCTATCGGCGTCGGTCACCAGACGACAATGGCAGAACATTCAGCATTCAACTTAGAAAAGTGAATATCAAAGTTGACAACACATGGATCGTACTATATTCACCATTATTATTCAATTCATATTCAAAACTCATATCCGTGTTTAGTATTGCAGTTTGGTGAAATCGATAAAATACGTTTGAAAGTACGTCACCAAAGGAAGCAACATGGCGGTTATCGGTCTTAAACGATACGGTCGATACGTGAATTGCAATAAAACGCTTTGTAGGATATTTACTTTTGCAATTAATGAAAGTTTTCGAACTGTTTTACGTCTCGCAGTTAATTTGGAATGGTCAAAGAGTGTATTTCAACCCAGAGAATACAGTATAGCCAATGGAAACATCGCCAGCAACAAAATTACAATTTATTTGACGAGTTTTTTCTCAACTTTTGTCAGTCATCTGTTTGTGAGAACATTGCTCTATTCGGAAATACCTTGATATTATGCATGGAATGCATCGTCGAAGAAATAGTTACGCAAAAAGCAGGGCCCACCAGTAGATTGACATCCTCGTGTCTTATCAACTAATGGATTAGGACGAATTTATACAATCCACCCGAAAAACGACGATTGTTTCTACCTTCGGTTGCTATCATTGCGTAATGTGAATGGTTCGATGTGTGCAAGTTTTGGAGAAGTAAGCCAGCAATTACAATTCCTGGAACACGTTAATCACTGAAATGAAAATGAAGTTCGCACAGTTTTCGCGATAATCATTTCGACATATCAGCCTTCAAATCCGCGTCTATTTTGCGATACGAACAAAAATGAAATTGCCGAAGACAGTTTACATCGTCTTCGCTAAAAATTGGAAATGGTACAATTACGGTTGATACTTCCAGTGGTTCGATATCAATTCCTTCTTCCCTTTATCAATTCACGAAAGATGAACTCATTACAAATGTTCGGACATTGGCCAAATTATCGTAACTATGATACCTTAAGTGCACGCGCAATGTTAGCTGCCAAAAATACAAATCGATCGATCATCTTGACAATTAAGACGACGCCCCAGTGGTATTTCTAAACTCTTTGGAGAGGTTTGGTATGCCACCGCATCATTTGCGTCTCAAAGTAGGATACGTCTTTATTATGTTTCGCAATCTTCATGCGCCGGAATTGTGTAATACAATCCGACTGATTGTGACACAGCTATCGAATACAAGGAGGCAGAATCTTTGATTCTACGAATTTCTTTGAGTTCTAACGATTTGCCTTTTCAGTTCTTACGTATTCCGTTTCCAGTGAAAATTGCATTTGAGATGACAATCAACAGGACACAAGGATAGTCTCATAGTGTGTGGCATAAATTTGGAAATGCTATGTTTTTCACACGGCCAGAAACGTGGCGTGCTCACGAGTTGGAAAACCATCTTTTCTGTACACCGGAATAGAAAACCAAAAATGTTCTTTATAAAGCGGCGTTACATTGAAAACAAAAAACAAGAATACCAAAAATTAAATGATGAATTTAACTTTCTTTTCATTTCAAAATACATAATTTCATAATTTCACGCAGGACAACGGCTGCGGGGTCAGCTATGTAGTTATAAAATAAAACTATAATTTTATATAGAAGGCATATAGTTTTGAAAAATCAGCGTGGTTCGTCCCAAATTCGGTTAAGAAAAATTCTATAAAAACCCCTAAATTGTAAAAACGGATGAAATCGGATGAAAAACGCGCTCTCCCCATGAAACGATTTTGTAACATTTACTAAAAGTGCGAGAAATGAAAAAAGTAAAGTGGATTTTACGCCGAGAAGGGCTTAAAATTGGACGGCGCACAGTGGCATTTCGGCGGAAAAAATAGGATTTTTCCACTTTCCAATTTCAAAACTTTAATGATTTTGTTTTGTAAAGAAATATTTGGATAAGAAAAATTCAACAAGGTTTTTTATAAAAGGTGAAATTTTATGGTTAAAAAAACTAACAGATGTCGACGGAAAGTTATTCAATAAAATCAGATTAAAATTATTGTCCAAATAAAGATTTTTTTTTGTGTGTAAGTTTATAGCTATGGCTTTTCTTTTATTTTTTAGTGAAAATATAGCACCTACTTGATTATAAAAAAAAAAATTATTGAAATTGGCAAAGTAAGCTAATTTTTATAATTTTTCAAAAATTATACTAAAAAATATCAACTTTTCATTTTTTGATGGAAAAAAACTTTATGTGCTTTGCCTTGCTTAGCCCTCTTACTATAAAAAAATGAAAGTTCCGGGTCTGTACTTTCAATTAAAAAAAAAATCAACCGCCAATTACCGTCCCTTGAAAGAAAGTGTGATCGAATTTCCACAAATGCCGATGTCTTCAACAGACTTCTTATAACTTCGGATCCTTACATAAGTAGCTTAAGGCAACATTCGAACAAAATTTCCTTAGAACTAGATCCCATTGTTAAAGATATGGTGCTTGCATAATATTACAAATAAAAACTAACACAATTTTTCGCCTGTTACATATTCAATTAAAACATTACAAATTATATTGGATTTTATCAAGGTAAAGGTATAAATAACGTCACTTTGCGTTTATGTCCAAAAATAAAAATTTTGTCAATTGCAGTTATATGGGAGGTAGGTGTGGGAGTGGGCGGTTTTCCAAGATTTTTTCAAAATTTCTTAATTTAGTCCAGAGAAGTGTTTCTGCAAAGTTTTATTGTTGTAGGACCACTCCTTCTATTTTTTTCCAAGAAATGTATGGAGCGGTGCCACTGAGCGGCGTGGCATTGCATACATTTAAACGAAATCACATATCTCCGGACCTACTCGACCAAGTTCAACCAACATATTACATACGGACGCCTTACTTCGAATCTTCAGTTGACTTAATACCACATATAGTATGTCGGCCAAAGTGGAAGTTGTTTTGGTGAAACGAAGAGAGCGAATTTTTCCAATAACAGTGAATCTTTGTGCCTAAAATGGTTAAAATTGGGCAAAAACTTGCCTTAGTCCCAATATAATTGATATTCAGGATTTTGGTTTGTTGGTATCACATATTGGGTAAGTCCATATCATCTAATTCGGGCCAAAAATATTCGGTTATCATTGAGTGGTAGTGATTCCCATTCACAGTAACATGCCGGTCTTGATCATCTTGGAAGAAAGACGGTCCAATGCGTTCGCCGGCTCAAAAACCGCACCAAACCGTAATTTTTTAGGGATGCAATAGAGTACGTGGAGATTCCTGCCTGACCACGCATATTTTTTTTATTGACGAAACCATTCGGCCAGAAGTGAGCCTCATCGCTAAAGATGATTTTTCGACGAAAATTCGGACATTTTCAAGTTGTCGCTTAGCCAAATTCACGAACATACAACGATTATGGGGGTCAAGCGGCTTCAGTTCTTATGTAAATTTGATTTGTGAGGATGTAGGCCAAAATCTTTTCGCTAAATTCGCCACAACGACGTCACAGAGACACCCAACGATTGAGACCGACGTGTGATAGGCTGATTTGGGTCTTCCACAATTGATGCGCTCGCGACATCAATATTCTGGACGGACTCGGGAACATTTTATTCTTATATATTTGCAAAGTTGCGAGAAAATAAGTTCTCAAGGAAAGCTGAACAGTATCATACATTTATGAAATTAGCCCCTTTATTTCTCTGCCAACCGTTTAGGTTGGAAAAAATGTGTAATATTTTAATAAAATTAAGTGAACACTTAAAAGTTATAAAATTATATTAATTCTGTGGGGCTCAATATTAATGAAATTGGTATTAGTTTAAACCTCATATCCCTAACTTAATGAATTTCGATCCTCTTGTTGAAGTTTTTGGCATCAACTCAATGTATTAAATTTAGCTTTTTCGGTTCACCTATCCATTTTAAGATGATTTTAGTTTAATTTGCCTGAAAGTAACATATTGAAATAAAATTGAGTCTATGACATTCAAAATAAGTTTATATGATACCAAATTTGAATGTAATCCATTCACGATTTCATCGAACAATGAAGTTGAACCTTTTCGCTACATTTTTTTTTAATATCACAACACCTGAAGGCATTAAGCCGCCTTTGATTTTTAGAAGTTGCAAGAGTATAAAATGTTCGATTACCTCCGTATTTAGCTCTTCCTTACTTGTTTGAATAAATTTCAATTTTAACACAATTGTTTTCTCTAGCAAACCCGATGAGCTTTCGCTTCGATTCTAAACTTCTATAAAGCTTTCACTCCAAATGTTACCGTTTATCAACTGGCTACTTATTGACTTTTTTTGCAGCAGATGGATAACTGTGAGTGAGTCGTTTGTGACAGATGTGCTGGCTCTGCAACGTTAACAACTTTTAACAAGTTTTACTGGAATTATTTTCACCCGTAACTACATTGCTACCGATAAAAATGTCAAAAACAGAGGTTTTCTATGTTTTTAAAGGAATTTTCATTACGGAGAGCAGACATTTCTGTTTGTTTTTTCTTCTTCTGAACGTTAAAAATGACAACAGAAGTAAGTATATAATCTACATACATATATGTATATACTAAAAAAAATATATATATACATACATACTTGTATATCATAATGTCCAAATTAGTTTCAGTGGCCCTCGTTTTGATGCGAACAGTACACCTTCGAGTAGGGAGCACTCCACACGTTCATCTTTTATGTATATACATATACTTGTATGTATATGTAAGTGCGTAATATTCAGCGTAAATTTACAGTGTTCGCCGCTTGTTTACAGTTATCTGAATGCCTGATGAAGTGTTTACTTAAATTAAAGTGATATTTAACCACTGAAATATTCTGAAAAACTTTCGCCACTCCAATTGACTGTTAGTGACCTTTGAGGTCATGCTCGAGAGACCTTGCGTTATTCATTGAATGAAATGGAACCAAGTTGGGCAACTTTTAGGAAACTAATTAAAGTTAAAGCACTTGAGTGAAATTGAAATGATGAAATGGCATTACATCTTAGGTCCACTTAGTGAAGTGTTAACTGAGAAGAAATACCGAACTTTTCATCGCAAATTTGTGTGGTATTATAAAATCCAACGGTTTTATTGATTACGTAGCGGTTAGCTTTCATGAAAGGATCGTGTTTTTGATGAATCGGCGTTACGAGTTTTCGAGAGAAAAGTTCTGCGGGAGATTTGTGGCCCTTTGCGCACTGGCAACGGCGAATACCGCAGTCGATGGAAGGATGAGTTGTCCGAGATATAAGACAACATTGATATAGTTCAGCGAATTAGAGGCACTGGCTAAGCTGGATGAAAACACTCCTGCTCGGAGAATATTCGACGCAGTAACCGCCGGGTGAAGCAGAGGAAGTGAAAACCTCCACTCCGTACAAAGGCAAGATCTGTTTGTCTATGACAATAAAGAAGAAGAACTCACATGTTGATCCATGAGAAATCATAACTCAACCAGAATAACTGAAATTATTATATGAGATGTATGGAGCTTAATAGAAGCTATAGACCAACGTGACTTGAGAACAATTAAATGTTATCTCATGAGATTTAGCAGTATTCTGATTAATATTGGTACTCTAAGGCTAATATAGTACTTTTTTATTTGTGCCGATCCATAAGTCCAAAAACCTTTAAGCCCATATAAAGAGAGAAAAACTGGGCCCTCTGGTACAAAAGAGAGGACTCCCTATCTTATAACTTATTAGTTCAATGGTTTTGAAGAATACTACTGTGCCCAATAAGGTGACATTGTATTTATTTTAAAAATTCTTTATTTATTCTTCCAAATCCATTTCATCCCCTTCAAAGTAATCCCCTCCTGATTCAATGCTCTTATGCCAACGGATTTTCCAATCTTCAAAACAGTGGTTGTAGTCATTTTCCGGGATGGCCTTCAGTTCCGTCTTCGCTGCGACTTGAATCGCTTCTATCGTATAAAAACGGTGTCCCCGAAGCGGTCTTTGAGCTTGGTGAACAGCCAGAAGTCGCACGGCGCCAGATTAGGCGAATACCGTGGTTGCGGAACGATATGGGTTGAGTTTTTGGCGAAATGATCACGAATTACGAGCGCAGTATGGGATGGTGCATTATCGTGGTGTAAAAACCAAGAATTGTCTTTCCACAATTCTGACCTTTTTAGGCGGATAGCGTTACGCAAACGACGCATAAGGTTCAAATAATATTCCTTGTTGACTGTTTAGCAGGTTGGAAGGAATTCGTAATGCACAACACCACGATAATCGAAGAAAACAGTCAGCATGACATTGATTTTTGAGCGACTTTGGCGCGATTTTTTTGGTCTCGGATCTCTTTTGGCACGATATTCGCTCGATTGATCGGTTGTTTCGGGGTCGTAAGCATAGATCCAAGTCTCATTGCCAGTTATAATGCATTTCATGACACCCTGGTAGTCGGAAAGCATCGTTTCACACACTTCAACGCGACGCCTTTTTTCAAAAAAATTCAATGTTTTCGGTACCAGTCGAGATTTGACGCGCTTGAGGCCCAAAACATCCTGCAAAATGGTATTAGCTGAGCCTTTCGATATGCAAGGTCAGCAAGGTCTCTAATTGTTAATCGACGGTTTTTCAACACCAAATCTTTGATTTGTTGAACGTGAGCTTCGTCGGTTGAGGTTGATGGCCGCCCTGGATGCTCTTCGTCTTAGACACGTTATCGGCCGGCTTGGAACTCACTATATCCTCAACGCATCCGCAGCAGAAAATTGATTCCGTAAACAAAATTTAATGCAAATTCTTTGCTCAACAAATTTCGACATCGCAAAAAACGAAAACTCACTTTTAGCAGCTCACAAAACGACACGTATCTCAAACACTAATTAATATTTTGACATAAATATGATTGACCAGTACTACCAACCTAAAAAAAAAATAATTCTTCAAATCCTTCGGACGCGCGCAGTTTAAATTCAAATGTCACCTTATATTTTGGGCACAGTAGTAAGTCAACTATGACGCAGTTTGGCACGTGGTTAAAGCCTGAGTTTTACATAGTGAGCCATTTTCTCCAGCAGTATACTGAAGCCTTGTTTGGTTTTGAACGGTTCGGAGAGTGTCTTCCCGATCCCGATGGCGCTTTTGGTATTGATATACGTTCAGCAATAGCGGTATAAAGACGAAGAGGGGATGTGTGTCGATTTTTTTGACGGCTCTTTTCCAAGATTTGGCACAGGGTGAATATAAGGTCCAATCAGTTTGTTGACGGTGTGCTTTAATCTCTCCAAACTTATATAAGATGTGGGGTCCCCCTTACCCCGACCATATTCTACAAAGAAACTGATGCATACTTCTTATCAGTTCTTCACCGCCGTATTTGAATATCTCGACCGACAATCCATCGGAACCCGCCGCTTTTTTGTTCCTCAGACGGGTAATTGCTTTGGAAGTTTGGAGCTAAGAAGTGAGCTTTTCGAGTTTTGCCGGCAGCGACTGCGTCGTTAATAGTGTGGAAATCCAACTTTTTGGCTAAATATGTCTTTAGGCACAGTGTAGCTATTCCTGAAACCCCGTTCGTTGACGAGCATAATTGATGAAAAGTTTCGATCCTTTGATGCAAAAGTTTGGAAAAGTTTTTTCTAATTTTCAAGCATTGACGATATCTTATTAGATACAGCGACGGAATACTTTTTTATAAAACTCCTTGCAGCTTCCTTGAGTTCATCTTCTTTCATATCACGAACTGCCATAGAAAATAGAACGATTCGTTTATGTCACTCACTGCGACGAATCTTCTCTTCATTCATGTAGTTCGTTTCCATGTTTTTTCTTGCTGGTTACATCATCTCGATGTGCTCTAAATTCTCTGAAACAATAATGATTTTATAAATTGCTTTCCATTGTTCGGCTTTCTAAATTTCTAACTTCAGCGTCGATGGTAGAATTGATCTCTTGGAGCACCAAGTTTCTTTCACTGATTGACTGAAGGATTTTAACCAAATGGGGGCCATCAAAACGAACCAAAATTTTCTCACAGATTTAAATTCCATCAACGTCCCGATGACTTGTTTAAATAACTGTTCGAACTAATCAATACCAAAGCCCCTAATCATTTAATTACGTACTATGTGTTGTATGTGTAATTTGGGACTCTATTTGAATCACTTTCGTTAGATGCCGTTCGACTAATTAGTAACCAATATCCATTTAGTACTGCAAAGAAACCTCTATAAATGCAATACAGTTGAGTTGGTGAAACTTTTCCCACGGTTATCTTATATTGCTAAGATTTTTTAATTTCTTAAACAACTTTACACAAAATTGTATATGTTTGCATGCATACAAATATTATATTTTGAGATCTTCATTGCCGATTGAGTGTTCCTCCCAGTCCACTTTAATTATAATTATAATTAATTGCCTTAACCGAAGAACAGCGATTGCAATTAAGCGAAATCAAAAGAAAACATTAAGGAACGACTGTTGGTGACATCTAAATAAAATGAGGAGAATGAATGAGTGTGAAATATGCAAAAATACTTATTTAATAAACTTAATTAAGAAAATCTAGCTAAAGTTTCTTGAGTGGTGCAGATGACGCACAGGCAACAATGGCTTTGTCATTTCGATTGCATTTTATGTATAATTGTGTGCTGAGCTGGTGAAGGGTGTGAAAGTAAACATGGTGAGCCTCCATAAAACTTGCTGGGAGCTTGCAGATTTGAGGGTATTTTTATCAGTGATATTTATTTCGGTGACTGCGTTTTTTATTGGTTTAAACCGCATTGTTATGAAATAGAATTACAAATATGATTTTGAGTTTGAAATATTAAACAACATCGCGCGGACATTATTCTGCTCATACCCTGTAACTACCCGTTATAACTATCTAAATGCTACTTATTTCTTGCCTCAGACCCGAATAAGTCCATCCGCGATCGCGCGCAGTTCATCGAAGATTCAACTCGTGCAAGAATTGAAGCCGAACAACTATCAAGCGCGTTCGATGAATAGACCCAAAACGCCACGGCCACCGATCCCGAGTTTCACAAAAAAAAATTTGTTCGTACAGCCAACGAAGCGACCAAGTTATTGAAGGAAACTAAAATTGACATACGATTCCGACTGCAGCAAAAAGTGTTTGAAAATTGAGCCTCTTGGCTGGTATTTATTTAAGACAGCAATTATATTAGGTTATCAAATATCTCCCTTCCGCTTTTTTGCTTTTTATCCAGTGCTCTATAAAAAGTGTTACAGTTATCTGATTTAGTTCAAATATGCGCCGTTTTGCTCAATAATCTGTTTCCATCTAGACGGAAACTTCATAATACCCCCCTCGTAGAAGCCCCCCTCCTTATTTGCGAAGAACTTGGGGAGCCACTTTTCACAATTCTCTTTTGAGTCCAACTTTACATCAACAAGTGCGTTCGCCATGGAAAGGAACAGGTGGTAGTCACTTGGCGCTATTTCCGCGCAGTATGGTGGATGCGATAAAACCTCCCAACCGAGCTACCGTAGTTTCTAACGAGCCGTCTTGGCTCTGAACGTTTTTGGTCGATCGCCTGCTTCAAGCGGTCCAGTTGTTCGCAGTAGATGGTAGAATTAAGCGTTTGGCCATATGGGAGCAGCTCATGGTGAATGATTCTCTTTCAATCCCATCAAACACACAGAAAAACCTTCCTGGCCGTCAATGCCGGCTTGACCACTATTTGGAATGATTCACCGGCTTTCGACCACGACCGTTTTCCCTTGATATTATCGTATGTGATCCATTTTTGGTCGCCAGTCACCATCCGCTTCAAAAGTGGGTCGAGTACGTTCTGTTTCAGCAGCATATCTCAGGCGTTGATTTGGTCCAGAAGATTTTTTTGCGTCAAACCATGTGGCACCCTAGCGTCAAGCTTTTTTGTGTATCCAGCCTTCTGCAGATGGTTTAAAATGGTTTGTGACTAACTTCCATCTTCTGGGCGATGTCACGAGATGTCACATGCCGGTCTAACACGATGTTTTCCATGATTTCATCGGTATTATTCGTCACAGCTTTTCCGCCGGGTGGCTTATCTATGGTGTCGTTTTCACCCGCACTAAATCGTGGAAACCATTCGTCCGCAGTTCGAAGTGATATGGTACCATCCTCCAAAACACCATTAATCTCACGGAAAGTTTCTTTAGCGGATTTGCCTTTATCGAAGGAAAACTTCAAAATAGCGCGAATTTCGGCGTTAGTGAACTCCGTGTTTACACGTCTATATCTGTTGAACGCTGTATTTTGCACTAACTCACCTTCTTCTTTGCCACCACAAGATTTGTTTGATAAATGAAAAAATGTAATTAGAAGGAATATACGCGCGTGTATATGGAATACGGTTTCCTTGTTTGTATGCAATGTATTTCACTTTATAAAAGAGGAAACTATAATAATCAAATTTGTATAATTCCAAAACTGGATGGAAATGGCGAAACTCGGAAGAAAAACGCTGATGCTGCTCGATGGCGAAAGATCGGGAAATAAACTGATGATGAAAATTCAGGAACAAACGCAGATGTCACTCGCGGTTGAGAATTCGAGAAATAAAACTGATGCTCTACTACTCTACTACTGCTCGGTAAAAACTGTTTGCACACGCGTGGTCGCTGCTGAGGTCGTAAGCCAAGTGAAGTGAGTTGAGGTTCCTTTTTTTATGTTTTATGTGGAATCAGCTGGTGTGATGTGGTTGGTTGGTGTGTAGTGTGGAATTTGGGTTGTAAGCCCTGATGACTTATGAAGGGAGTATGGTGAAGGTGCGTGTCCGTGCTGTGAAGATGGGGTTGATATGGTGTGTGTGCGGATGTACGGGGGAGGATGCTTATTTATACAAACGCAATAATCGAACTAACTATGCATAGTGTCGTTTTGTAGGTTATGTCAAAACCTTTCAAAGATGTATAGTATTGCCATATACGAGCTCTGTAGCGTTTTATACATAGCCGCGAAATTCAAAAGACAAAAAGGCGGAAGCGAGATATTTGACAACCTAATATTAGATTTTTTTGAAAGCCACATGTGAAAATAAGTATGTTAGAGTGTAACCCAACATTTCATACTCTTGCAACTAGCCAGGGCCAAAGTCAGGGAAATACTTTCAGGCGCATAAGGTTTGAATGTTATATGGAATCTAGACATAATTCTCACCTCATTTTACCCATTTACTAGATAAACACGCTCCTTTAATTTCATTAAAACAACTGACACTTAGCCGATATACATACGTGGTATAAAGTCAATAGGAAGTTCGAACATCTTTCTATTAGGTATATGGGGGTTAAAGAAATTATTGTTCCGATTCAACTCGATTATAACTTATGGGCAACAGTTATTAGAAAATGATTCTCCCCGAAGTTCTTTAAAACATTTACCTCATAGATATTTTCGATAAAAAGTTCGCAATTGGAACTTTGATCCACATATTCGGTATCTGGGAGCTGCAATGGTTTTATTCCGGGGTTATCAGCCGATTTCATCCATTTTTGGCGGCTAATTTGCTAGATTAGGGGCGAAGGACGCAAATGCGACTTCTACCATAAAAAATAGTGGAATAACTGCTGTGTTGATAAAAAGGTCTATTAGAATTTACGGTATACAAGAATATTTTCGAAGCATTGCGCAAAGCAGTGATTTATTTAAATGGAAACGATGAAGTATATGCAAACATTTTCAAATCGATCTTTCCTTAAAAATAAAAATATTACTAAATATTGGAAATTGTAATTGCAATGGATCATAACTGGCAGAGTAATCAGTCGATGAATATTACACTACGTTCATTCTAAAAGAATGATGCCATAACCTCGCCAGCTAACTTTTTCCTCTTTCCACGCTTGAGGATCGGTTCATCATGTGAATCAGGTGTGATCCTGACTCTCCTGGTGGTCTGAAAAAAAATCAAAATAAATTCTTAATCAGTAAGGATGCTGTTATAGTCCCTACCTCAAGAAACACGAAAAAAAAGTTTGAAAAATGGCGACTGCCTGAAAATAAAAAAATTTTTACGCTTTTTTGGAAATTCCTGAATTTTTTTAAAATATTAAAAACAAAAGTTTTGACACGATGCTGGTAGGAACGATAAAGGATTATAAAAAGAAGGTTCTCACAAAAATTCAAGTAAATCGGTTGTATAAACCTTGAGATAATGCCGGTACCGTGTAGAAAAAAGTAGTTTAGAGAAAAATGCGTTTAAAAGTGGGTCTACCTACCTACCGGGCTAGGTACTGCGTCACTAAAGTAACTGTAGCTCTTAAAATAATTTTAATATTTAAAAATCCTTTAGAAGATATGTTCTTAAGGGTCTAAACTTTAAATATATGAAAAAAATCAAATTTTTCAAAATTCTGGAGTAGAATACCCCCTTAAAGAGCACTCAAACACTTCTCAAAATCAGTTTTTCGTTATTTTTGCTGCATTATGAACTTGCGCGGTACCCACTTTGCACAGAGCTTTCGCCTCTTTAGGACGTCACATTCCGCGGTGCTCATTTCCATGACCGTTTTTCCAACTAGAAAATCTCTTTTCAACGCTTGATTTCCCTGCCTGGTGCAGAGTTTTTCCCCCAAAGCGTAATGTTTTATTAACATGCGAAATGCTTTTTGTAAATTAACACAACTTGCATCACTCATAATCCTCAGTTTCCAAATTTGTGTATGAATCTTTAAAAGGTAGTAAAAGGTAAGTAAAAGTAGTACCATCTATGTATCAGCCACAGTAAAGCGTGGGTATAGCCTTATATATGACAAAGACAGGGAAAAAGGAGTACAAGTATATCCGTATTATGGAAGCACCAGTGTTGCCTCTCCGCAATGTGAATTTGAAATTTTGTCTTACATGTCTAAGTTATATAATTTGTAACTGGATGTTAAAGACAACCGTCAGTGTGTAAAAATCTTAAGAGCTAAGTGATTTCAAAATAACTGCAATAAGATACCGAATATGATTCTGATCAATTAACAGTTTCGTGGAATAAAAATTTTGGAGTTCTTCTACATCTTTCTGAAAGCATTAGAGGTAGTCAGAATTTGCAAAAAAATCGTTTTTTGCATTTTCTCACAGTATAGTGTAGAGTTATTCGATAGCACTGGTAAACAAAGTTTTGCCTGTCGATTCCTTTAAAGGCCATAAAATTAAAATAATTAAATATTTTCTGTTTTATTTATTTTCCATTTTATTTACAATTTCCGAGTACTTTTTCGTGACAAGACCTTTACTGTAAATTAATAAAATAATGTTATTTATTTCACGATTCCGTGGAATCATGAATGATGAAGTATTTCCGGCTTTGGCCTTGCAATTTGCAAGATTATTAAATGTTCGGCATTGGGTATACGATACCCAGTATAACAAATACAGCATGCTGGAAACAGTGCTTCCAAAAATTAAAGATTTTGTTTGCGTTTACTGAGGTCAAAACCAGGCGTAATAAAAAAAAACTCACTCAGCCTATGCACCGTCCGCTTCGCACAACATTACTCTGCTAATAAATCAGAAGCGGATCCAGAAATAGTTTTTAGGGGGAAAATACACATTTACTTGAAAATGAAAATTTTTATATTAAATATAGTAGTCTTTATACAGTCTAATATCTTGGTGGAACATGAGAAGAAAACTATGGATTATACTATGGCAGTTCTTTAAAATTTCCAAAGCAGTAGTAGGTAATTTGTTGTCTTTTGACTTAGCTTCTGCCCCCAATGGTACTGCTAGAGATCAAGTTCATCTTTGAGCTGCAAACGTGGCACGACGCCATCATTATTTAATAGGCCTTCGAATCCATCTATCAATCAGTC
>CM050323.1:124953683-124968763 GCA_027475135.1 Bactrocera correcta
GGTATCTCCTGATATCACCCAGAAGATGGAAGTTAGTCACAAAACATTTTAAACCATCTGCAGAAGGCTGGATACACAAAAAGCTTGACGTTTGGGTGCCACAAGATTTGACGCAAAAACAAACTTCTGGACAACGCCTTCGATATGCTGCTGAAACGGAACGAACTCGACCCATTTTTGAAGCGAATGGTGACTGGCGACCAAATATGGATCACATTTGATAATATCAAGGGAAAACGGTCATGGTCGAAAGCCGGTGAATCGTTCCAAACAGTGGTCAAGCCGGCATTGACGGCCAGGAAGCTTTTTCTATGAGTGTTGCTGCTCCCATATGGCCAAACGCTTAATTTTACCATCTACTGCGAACAACTGGACCGCTTGAAGCAGGCGATCGACCAAAAGCGTTCAGAGCCAAGACGGCTCGTTAGAAACTAAGGTAGCTCGGATGGGAGGTTTTATCGCATCCACCAAATAGCGCGGAAATAGCGCCGACTACCACCTGTTCCTTTCCATGGCCCTTGTTGATGTAAAGTTGAACTCAAAAGAGAATTGTGAAAAGTGGCTACCCAAGTTCTTCACAAAAAAGGAGGGGGGCTTCTACGAGGAGGGTATTATGGAGTTTCCGTCTAGATGGAAACAGATTATATGTAGAACAAAACGGCGCATATATGAACTAAATCCGATAACTGTAACACTTTTTATAGAGCACTGAATAAAGTGCAAAAAAGCGGAAGGGAGATATTTGACAACCTAATATAATTGCTGTCTCAAATAAATACCAACCAAGAAGCTCAATTTTTAAACACTTTTTGCTGCAGTCAGAGTCGTATGTCAGTTCTAGTTTCCTTCAATAACTTGGTTGCTTCGTTGCCTGTACGAACAAAATTTTTTTGTGAAACACGGGATCGGGCCCATGTCCTTTTGAGTCTATTCATCGAACGCGCTTGATAGTTATTCGGCTTCAATTCTTGCACTAGTTTAATCTTCGATGAACTGCGCGCGATCGCGGATGGACTTATTCGGGTCTTAGTCAAGAAATAAGTGGCATAAAGATAGTTAAGTAGTTATAACGGGTATGAGCAGAAGAATGTCCGCCCGATATTGTTTAATATTTCAAACTCAAAATCATATTTGTAATTCTATTTCATAACAATGAGGTTTAAACCAATAAAAAACGCAGTCACCGAAATAAATATCACTAATAAAAACAAAATAAAAATACCCTCAAATCTGCAAGCTCCCAGCAAGTTTTATGGAGGCTCACCATGTTTACTTTCACACCCTTCACCAGCTCAGCACACAATTATACATAAAATGCAATCGAAATGACAAAGCCATTGTTGCCTGTGCGTCATCTGCACCACTCAAGAAACTTTAGCTAGATTTTCATAATTAAGTTTATTAAATAAGTATTTTTGCATATTTCACACTCATTCATTCTCCTCATTTTATTTAAATGTCACCAACAGTCTTTCCTTAATGTTTTCTTTTGATTTCGCTTAATTGCAATCGCTGTTCTTTGGTTATGGCAATTAATTATAATTATAATTTAAGTGGACTGGGAGGAGCACTCAATCGGCAATGAAGATCTCAAAATATAATATTTGTATGCATGCAAACATATACAATTTTGTGTAAAGTCCCTAAAGAAATTAAAAAATCTTAGCAATATAAGATAACCATGGGAAAAGTTTCGCCAACCAACTGTATTGCATTGTATAGAAGGTTTCTTTGCAGTACTAAATGGATATTGGTTACTAATTAGTTGAACGGCATCTAATGAAAGTGATTCAAATAGAGTCCACAAAATTACTCATACAAAACATAGTACGTAATTAAATGATAAGGGGCTTAAGTCTTGATTAGTTCGAACAGTTATTTAAACAAGTCGTCGGGACGTTGATGGAATTTAAATTTGTGAGCAAATTTGAGTTCGTTTTGATGGCCGCCATTTGGTTAACACGTTGACGGACACTTGCGTCTATAGCCGTCAAAGCGAAGTTCACTATGTGGCATGACGGCGACAGCCGTCTAAAACGAAACGGTCGTTTACAGACACTGCGGCGATCGCAGCACAAATGTGCATTTACCGGCGTACAAGTAGAAGCCTATTGTCGTGTTTTGGAAACAATTTTTTAGGTTGAATTGCTGATTTGAATCATTAAGCTTGTCATTTACGTTTTTAAATTTGTGCTGTTATAGCTGCCATCGTCCCATTACTTCAAGTCTAGAGTGCGCTGGCGCCATGACGGTTATGGCCGCAACCTAATTAAAGGTGCTGAATTATTCAAAATTAAGTTTATTTATGCAGAAATAGTAAAACAATACTTTAAATATTCTAAAAATTACAAAAACACATAGTGTCAATTTTCGAACTTTACTTGTTCCTACTGTCCGTCAATGTGTTAAAATCCTTCAGTCAATCAGTGAAAGAAACTTGGTGTTTCAAGAGATCAATTCTACCATCGACGCTGAAGTTAGAAATTTAAAAAGCCGAACAATGGAAAGCAATTTATAAAATGCATTATTGTTTCAGAGAATTTAGAGCACATCGAGATGATGTAACCAGCAAGAAAAAGCATGGAAACGAACTATATGAATGAAGAGAAGATTCCTCGCAGTGAGTGACATAAACGAATCGTTCACTTTTCTATGGTAGTTCGTGATATGAAAGAAAATGAACTCAAGAAAGCTGCAAGGAATTTTATAAAAAAGTATTCCGTCGATGTATCTAATAAGATAACGTCAATGCTTGAAAATTAGAAAAAACTTGTCCAAACTTTTGCATCGAAGGATCGAAACTTTTCATCAATTATGCTCGTCAACGAACGGGGTTTCAAGAATAGCTACACTGTGCCTAAAGACATATTTAGCTAAAAAGTTGGATTTCCACAATATTAACGACGCAGTCGCTGCCGGCAAAATTCGAAAAGCTCACTTCTTAGCTCCAAACTTCTAAAGCAATTACCCGTCTGAGGAACAAAAAAGCGGCGGGTCCGATGGATTGTCGGTCGAGATATTCAAATACGGCGGTGAAGAACTGATAAGAAGTATGCATCAGTTTCTTTGTAGAATATGGTCGGGGTAAGGGGGACCCCACATCTTATATAAGTTTGGAGAGATTAAAGCACACCGTCAACAAACTGATTGGACCTTATATTCACCCTGTGCCAAATCTTGGAAAAGAGCCGTCAAAAAAATCGACACACATCCCCTCTTCGTCTTTATACCGCTATCGCTGAACGTATATCAATACCAAAAACGCCATCGGGATCGGGAAGAATCTCTCCGAACCGTTCAAAACCAAACAAGGCTTCAGTATACTGCTGGAGAAAATGGCTCACTATTATAAACTCGGCTTTAACCACGTGCCAAAACTACGTCATAGTTGACTTACTACTGTGCCCAAAATATAAGGTGACATTTGAATTTAAACTGCGCGCGTCGAAGGATTTGAAGAATTATTTTTTTTTTTTTAGGTTGGTAGTACTTTCAGTCAAATTTCAGGTCAAAATATTTATTAGTGTTTTAGATAGTGTCGTTTTGTGAGCTGCTAAAAGTGAGTTTTTCGTTTTTTGCGATGTCGAAATTTGTTGAGCAAAGAATTTGCATTAAATTTTGTTTACGGAATCAATTTTCTGCTGCGGATGCGTTGAGGATATAGTGAGTTCCAAGCCGGCCGATAACGTGTCTAAGACGAAGAGCGTCCAGGGCGACCACTAACCTCAACCGACGAAGCTCACGTTCAACAAATCAAAGATTTGGTGTTGAAAAAATGTCGATTAATAATACGAGACCTTGCTGATGAAGTTGGCATATCGAAAAGCTCAGCCAATACCAATTTGAAGAATGTTTTGGCCCTCAAGCACGTCAAATCTCGACTGGTACCGAAAACATTGAATTTTTTTGAAAAAAGGCGTCGCGATGAAGTATGTGAAACGTTGCTTTCCGACTACCAGGGTGTCATAAAATGCATTGTAACTGGCGATGAGACTTGGATCTATGCTTACGACCCCGAAACAAGTGATCAATTGAGCGAATGTCGTGCCAAAAGAGAGCCAAGACCAAAAAAATCGCGCCAAAGTCGCTCAAAAATCAAGGTCATGTGTACTGTTTTCTTCGATTATCGTGGTGTTGTGCATTGTTAATTCCTTCCAACCGGTCAAACAGTCAACAAGGAATACTATTTGAACGTTATGCGTCGTTTGCGTAACGCTATCCGCCTAAAAAGGTCAGAATTGTGGAAAGACAATTCTTGGTTTTTACACCACGATAATGCACCATCCCATACTGCGCTCGTAATTCGTGATCATTTCGCCAAAAGCTCAACCCATATCGTTCCACAACCACGGTATTCACCTAATCTGGCGCCGTGCGACTTCTGGCTGTTCACCAAGCTCAAAAGACCGCCCCGGGGACACCGTTTTTATACGATAGAAGCGATTCAAGCCGCAGCGAAGACGGAACTGAAGGCCATCCCGGAAAATCACTACAACCACTGTTTTGAAGATTGAAAAATCCGTTGTCATAAGAGCATTGAATCAGGAGGGGATTACTTTGAAGGGGATGAAATTGATTTGGAAGAATAAATAAAGAATTTTTAAAATAAATACAATGTCACCTTATTGGGCACAGTAGTATTCTTCAAAATCATTGCTTGAGTTATGATTTCCCATGGGTCAAAATGTGAGTTCTTCTTCTTTATTGTCAAAAACACCGCTTACGCGGTTATAGTCGAATTACAACTGCACGCCAGCCGTCGTTCTTCTTCCCAGTTTCCGACAATTAGAAATTCCAAGTGTAGCTAGGTTCTCCTTTATCTGGTCTTTGTACGGAGTGGAGGTCTTTCGCATATCTCGGACAACTCATCGTTCCATCGACTGCGGTATTCGCCATTGCCAGTGCGCAAAAGGCCATAAATCTTCCGCAGAACCTTTCCCTCGAACACTCGTAACGCCGATTCATCAAAAACACGATCCTTTCATGAAAGCTAACCGCTACGTAATCAATAAAACCGTTGGATTTTATAATACCACATAAATTTGCGATGAAAAGTTCGGTATTTCTTCTCAGTTAACACTTCACTAAGTGATCCTAAGATGTAATGCAATTTCATCATTTCAATCTCACTCAAGTGCTTCAACTTTAATTAGTTTCCTAAAAGTTGCCAACTTGGTTCCATTTCATTCAATGAATAACGCAAGGTCTCTCGAGCATGACCTCAAAGGTCACTAACAGTCAATTGGAGTGGCGAAAGTTTTTCAGAATATTTCAGTGGTTAAATATCACTTTAATTTAAGTAAACACTTCATCAGGCATTCAGAGAACTGTAAACAAGCGGCGAACACTGTAAATTTACGCTGAATATTACGCACTTACATATACATACAAGTATATATACATAAAAGATGAAAGTGTAGGTGTGCTCCCTACTTGAAGGTGTACTGTTCGCATCAAAACGAGAGCCACTGAAGCTAATTTGGACATTATGATATACATACAAGTATGTATGTATATATATATATTTTTTTAGTATATATATGTATGTAGATTATATACTTGCTTCTGTTGTCATTTTTAACGTTCAGAAGAAGAAAAAACAAACAGAAATGTCTGCTCTCCGTAATGAAAATTCATTTAAAAACATAGAAAACCTCTGTTTTTGACGTTTTTAACGGTAGCAATGTAGTTACAGGTGAAAATAATTCCAGTAAAACTTGTTAAAAGTTGTTAACGTTGCAGAGCCAGCACATCTGTCACAAACGACTCACTCACAGTTATCCACCTGCTGCAAAAAAAAGGCAATAAGTAGCCAGTTGATAAACGGTAACATTTGGAGTGAAAGCTTTATAGAAGTTTAGAATCGAAGCGAAAGCTCATCTGGTTTGCTAGAGAAAACAATTGTGTTAAAATCTAATTTTATTCAAACAAGTAAGGAAGAGCTAAGTTCGGAGGTAATCGAACATTTTATATTCTTGCAACTTCTGAAGCTCAAAGCCGGATAAATGCCCTCAGGTGTTGCGATATTAGAAAAAATGTAGCGAAAGGGTTCAACTTCATTGTTCGATGAAATCGTGAATGGAATACAATCACATTTCGTATGATATTAACTTTCTTTGAAGGTTATAGACTCAATTTTATTTCAATATTTTACTTTCAGGCGAATTACACTAAAATCATCCTAAAATGGATAGGTGAACCGAAGAAGCTAAATTTAATACATTGAGTTGATGCCAAAAACTTCATCAAAAGGTTCGGAATTCATTATGTTAGGGATATGAGGTTTAAACTAATACCAATTTCATTAATATTGAGCCCCACAGAATTAATATAATTTTATAACTTTTAAGTGTTCACTTAATTTTATTAAAATATTACACATTTTTTCCAACCTAAACGGTTGGCAGAGAAATAAAAGGGCTAATTGCATAAATGTTTGATACTGTTCAGCTTTCCTTGAGAACTTGTTTTCTCGCAATTTTGTAAATACATATATGTAAGTATAAAATGTTTCCGAGCCCGTCGAGAATATTTCTGCCGCTAGCGCATCAATTGAAAAAGACCCAAATCAGCCTATCAGACGTCCTTCTCAGGCGCAGGGCATCTCTGTGACGTCGTTGTGGCGAATTTAGCGAAAAGATTTTGGCCTACATCCTTATACTATATTCAGACCGACATTGAAAACATTTAGGATTTAGGATTTTTGCATTTTGTGTCATCTTGCAAGAGCAAGAGATTATTGATAGTTGTCAGTGAAACCTCATCGAAAACACACAATGTCGGTCCGAACGACTTAGATTCCACAACATACTAAAGTGGTTTCAAAATGTTTTCAATGTCGATCCGAACATAGTATAACACTATACAAATCATCAAATTTACATAAGAACTGAAGCCGCTTGACCACCATAATCGTTGTAAGTTCGTGAATTTGGCTAAGCAACAACTTGAAAATGTCCGAATTTTCGTCGAAAAAATCATCTTTAGCGATGAGGCTCACTTCTGGCCGAATGGTTTCGTCAATAAGCAAAATATGCGTGGTCGGGCAGCAATCCACACGTACTCCATGAGTCATCATTGCATTCCTAAAAAATTACGGTTTGGTGCGGTTTTTGGGCCGGCCGTCTTTCTTCCGAGATGATCAAGACCGGCATGTTACTGTGAATGGGAATCACTACCACTCAATGATAACCGAATATTTTTGGCCCGAATTGGATGATATTGACTTGAAACCAATTGTGATACCAACAAATCAAAATCCTGAATATCAGTTATATTGGGGCATAGGCAAGTTTTTGCCCAATTTTAGCCATTTTAGGCACAAAGATTCACTGTTAGTGGAAAACTTCGCTCTCTTCGTTTCACAAAAACAACTCCCACATTGGCCAATATATGTACCTATGTCGTATTAAGTCAACCGAAGATTCGAAGACCTTTACTTTAGGGATATGGGAACTTCCGGAAATATTGACCTGTTTCCACGTATTTTTGACAAAGCGGTATATTAACATTATGTTCTAGTAAAACTCAGCCATACCACTTGTTTTGCGTTTTGGAAAGTGAAAAAATAATATGGAGTTTAAAATTGTGCTACATGCGAAGTAAGGCGTCCGTATGTAATATGTTAGTTGAACTTGGTCGAGTAGGTCCGCAGATATGTGATTTCGTTTAAATGTAGGCAATGCCACGCACGGGGAGGGTTTTTATAAAATTTGTCTTAACCGAATTTGGGACGGACCACGCTGATTTTTCAAAACTATATGCCTTCTATACAAAATTATAGTTATATTTTATAATTTAATTTAACTCTGTAGGAAGATATGGACCAATATCACTTAGCAATGACGATGAGGTTAGGATAGGTTAAGCCAAATCTTCTTCTTCTTTACTGGCGTAGACACCGCTTACGCGATTATAGCCGAGTCAACAACAGCGCGCCAGTCGTTTCTTCTCTTCGCTACGTGGCGCCAATTGGATATTCCAAGCGAGGCCAGGTCCTTCTCTACTTGGTCCTTCCAACGGAGTGGAGGTCTTCCTCTTCCTCTGCTTCCCGCGGCGGGTACTGCGTCGAATACTTTCAGAGCTGGAGTGTTTTCATCCATCCGGACAACATGACCTAGCCAGCGTAGCCGCTGTCTTTTAATTCGCTGAACTATGTCAATGTCGTCGTATATCTCGTACAGCTCATCGTTCCATCGAATGCGATATTCGCCGTGGCCAACGCGCAAAGGACCATAAATCTTTCGCAGAACCTTTCTCTCGAAAACTCGCAACGTCGACTCATCGGTTGTTGTCATCGTCCAAGCCTCTGCACCATATAGGAGGACGGGAATTATGAGAGACTTATAGAGTTTGGTTTTTGTTTGTCGAGAGAGGACTTTGCTTCTCAATTGCCTACTTAGTCCGAATTAGCACCTGTTGGCAAGAGTTATCCTGCGTTGGATTTCTAGGCTGACATTGTTGGTGGTGTTTACGCTGGTTCCAAGATAGACGAAATTATCTACAACTTCAAAGTTATGACTGTCAACAGTGACGTGAGTGCCAAGTCGCGAGTGCGACGACTGTTTGTTTGATGACAGGAGATATTTCGTCTTGCCCTCGTTCACTGCCAGACCCATTTCTTTTGCTTCCTTGTCCAGTCTGGAGAAAGCAGAACTAACGGCGCGGGTGTTGAGGCCGATGATATCAATATCATCGGCATACGCCAGCAGTTGTACACTCTTATAGAAGATGGTACCTTCTCTGTTAAGTTCTGCAGCTCGAACTATTTTCTCCAGAAGCAGGTTGAAAAAGTCGTACGATAGGGAATCGCCTTGTCTGAAACCTCGTTTGGTATCGAACGGCTCGGAGAGGTCCTTCCCGATTCTGACGGAGCTTTTTGTGTTGCTCAACGTCAGTTTACACAGCCGTATTAGTTTTGCGGGGATACCAAATTCAGACATCGCGGCATAAAGGCAGCTCCTTTTCGTGCTGTCGAAAGCAGCTTTGAAATCGACGAAGAGGTGGTGTGTGTCGATTCTCCTTTCACGGGTCTTTTCCAAGATTTGGCGCATCGTGAATATCTGGTCGGTTGTTGATTTACCAGGTCTAAAGCCACACTGATAAGGTCCAATCAGTTTGTTGACTGTGGGCTTTAATCTTTCACACAATACGCTCGACAGAACCTTATATGCGATCCCACGGTAGTTGGCGCAGATTGTGGGGTCTCCTTTTTTGTGGATTGGGCATAGCACACTTAAATTCCAATCGTTGGGCATACTTTCGTCCGACCATATTTTGCAAAGAAGCTGATGCATGCACCTTATCAGCTCTTCGCCGCCGTGTTTGAATAGCTGGGCCGGCAATCCATCGGCCCCTGCCGCTTTGTTGTTTTTCAGGCGGGCAATTGCTATTCGAACTTTTTCATGGTCGGGCAATGGAACGTCTGATCCATCGTCATCGATAGGGGTATCGGGTTCGCTTTCTCCTGGTGTTGTGCGTTCACTGCCATTCAGCAGGCTGGAGAAGTGTTCCCTCCATAATTTAAGTATGCTCTGGGCATCGATAACTAGATCACCTTTGGGGGTTCTACAAGAGTATGCTCCGGTCTTGAAACCTTCTGTAAGCCGCCGCATCTTTTCGTAGAATTTTCGAGCATTACCCCTGTCGGCCAGCTTATCAAGCTCTTCGTACTCACGCATTTCGGCCTCTTTCTTTTTCTGTCTACAAATGCGTCTCGCTTCCCTCTTCAACTCCCGGTATCTATCCCATACCGCACGTGTTGTGGTCGATCGTAACGTTGCGAGGTAGGCAGCCTGTTTTCTCTCCGCTGCGACACGGCACTCCTCGTCGTACCAGCTGTTCTTTTGCACTTTCCGAAAACCAATGGTTTCGGTTGCAGCTGTACGTAAGGAGTTTGAAATGCCGTCCCACAGTTCCCTTATACCGAGTTGTTGACGAGTGCTCTCAGAGAGCAGGAGTGCAAGCCGAGTAGAAAAACGTTCGGCTGTCTGTTGTGATTGCAGCTTCTCGACGTCGAACCATCCTTGTGTTTGTTGGCGTGCGTTTTTTGCTGCACAGATGCGGGTGCGAATTTTGGCTGCAACAATATAGTGGTCCGAGTCGATGTTAGGACCTCGGAGCGCACGCACATCTAAAACACTGGAGACGTGTCTTCCGTCTATCACAACATGATCGATCTGGTTGGTGGTTTTTCGATCAGGAGACAGCCAGGTAGCTTGATGTATCTTCTTATGCTGGAATCTAGTACTACAGATAACCATATTTCGGGCCCCGGCGAAGTCGATCAGCCTCAGCCCATTTGGGGATGTTTCCTCGTGGAGGCTGAATTTACCGACCGTAGTGCCAAAGATACCTTCTTTGCCCACCCTGGCATTGAAGTCGCCAAGCACGATTTTGACATCGTGGCGGGGGCAACTCTCATAAGTGCGCTCCAAGCACTCATAAAAGGCATCTTTGGTCACGTCGTCCTTCTCACCTTCCCAATTAAGGGACCGGACATTCCAGGTGCATGCCCTCAAATCATAGTCCTTATTTCGTTTGCCATGGTCGTCATCAAAAGGGGGGGCTCTCATCCGAGGCTGTTTTTTTCCTTTCATTGGGGGTGTTTTTTTACGTGGCGGGTCCCAAACCCAGCGCACAACCCTATGCAGGGGTGTTTCGCCTTCTCACTTTAGCTCGCCTTCAAACGGATGTTCTTAGGCTACCCAGAGGATACTTGGTCAAAGACCGGAAGTCGTGAGCTGCTTGAGTCATATGTAAAAGAATCGTTTCTGGCCACTCCCAGGTGAATGGCGATCAGAGAACTTTCCTCACTTGCGTGAACTTCTACACATGGCCCCATCCGAAATAGTCTCGTTAATATTACCAATTTAAAGATTGAGTGAGAAATTACCCGCATTAAATTATATGCACAATATGATACTAAACCAACTTATATCAATTCATTTTTAACCAGGAAATGATCTAACTATAATACCAATATCCTCCTCGAAATCAATGTATCAGTCCATGCTAATGTGATTAGATCTTAGTATATACTATACATACTTGATCTATTCTAAAGAGATTTTCTAAATAACGGGAATGTTATTATTTTCGAGTGCTTATCCACGAAAAAGAAGTCATCTCTCATCTTTCTTATTTCTGCTATAATAAAATTTACATTACTTTAAAAGGCAAATCCAGAAAAGCGTAGCTTTCTTCCGTAATTCACACAATCTGTGGAATTTTCCTTCTTTTGGATGAAGCCGTGTACACTCATGACCACGAAATCATGGTTAGTAGCTGGAACATGGAACATCTCAGTCGGTAATCTTGGGACAATACAATGGTAAAATTTTAGACTACTTGAGAGGTTTTTTAAAGAACTTAACCTTTACGGTATATTTGCTCGAAAATCAGCTCGTTTGCATTACACAATATTTCTTAAGCGGGTATTCTAGTCTAAAAATCAAATTTTGGGCAGTTTTTTGAATTTTATTTAAAAAAAAAAAAACCAAAAATTTTTTTTACTATCCATTTTTTAGGAGGATGGGGTCATGTGTTCACGCAATTGAGGAAAGTTTTCTGATCGCCATTCACTTGGGAGTGGCCAGAAACGATTCTTTTACATATGACTCAAGCAGCTCACGACTTCCGGTCTTTGACCAAGTATCCTCTGGGTAGCCTAAGAACATCCGTTTGAAGGCGAGCTAAAGTGAGAAGGCGAAACACCCCTGCATAGGGTTGTGCGCTGGGTTTGGGACCCGCCACGTAAAAAAACACCCCCAATGAAAGGAAACAAACAGCCTCGGATGAGAGCCCCCCCTTTTGATGACGACCATGGCAAACGAAATAAGGACTATGATTTGAGGGCATGCACCTGGAATGTCCGGTCCCTTAATTGGGAAGGTGCCGCTGCCCAGCTGGTAGATGTCCTCGTAAAGATAAAGGCTGACATCACCGCCGTCCAAGAAATGCGATGGACGGGACAAGGACAGAGACGAGTAGGTCCTTGTGACATTTACTACAGTGGCCATATAAAGGAGCGCAAGTTTGGTGTTGGATTCGTGGTGGGAGAGAGACTCCGTCGCCGAGTACTATCATTCACTCCGGAGAATGAACGTCTAGCCACAATCCGCATCAAAGCGAGGTTCTTCAACATATCGCTGATTTGCGCCCACGCCCCGAAGGAAGAGAAGGACGACGTGACCAAAGATGCCTTTTATGAGTGCTTGGAGCGCACTTATGAGAGATGCCCCCGCCACGATGTAAAAATCGTGCTTGGCGACTTCAATGCCAGGGTGGGCAAAGAAGGTATCTTTGGCACTACGGTCGGTAAATTCAGCCTCCACGAGGAAACATCCCCAAATGGGCTGAGGCTGATCGACTTCGCCGGGGCCCGAAATATGGTTATCTGTAGTACTAGATTCCAGCATAAGAAGATACATCAAGCTACCTGGCTGTCTCCTGATCGAAAAACCACCAACCAGATCGATCATGTTGTGATAGACGGAAGACACGTCTCCAGTGTTTTAGATGTGCGTGCGCTCCGAGGTCCTAACATCGACTCGGACCACTATATTGTTGCAGCCAAAATTCGCACCCGCATCTGTGCAGCAAAAAACGCACGCCAACAAACACAAGGATGGTTCGACGTCGAGAAGCTGCAATCACAACAGACAGCCGAACGTTTTTCTACTCGGCTTGCACTCCTGCTCTCTGAGAGCACTCGTCAACAACTCGGTATAAGGGAACTGTGGGACGGCATTTCAAACTCCTTACGTACAGCTGCAACCGAAACCATTGGTTTTCGGAAAGTGCAAAAGAACAGCTGGTACGACGAGGAGTGCCGTGTCGCAGCGGAGAGAAAACAGGCTGCCTACCTCGCAACGTTACGATCGACCACAACACGTGCGGTATGGGATAGATACCGAGAGTTGAAGAGGGAAGCGAGACGCATTTGTAGACAGAAAAAGAAAGAGGCCGAAATGCGTGAGTACGAAGAGCTTGATAAGCTGGCCGACAGGGGTAATGCTCGAAAATTCTACGAAAAGATGCGGCGGCTTACAGAAGGTTTCAAGACCGGAGCATACTCTTGTAGAACCCCCAAAGGTGATCTAGTTATCGATGCCCAGAGCATACTTAAATTATGGAGGGAACACTTCTCCAGCCTGCTGAATGGCAGTGAACGCACAACACCAGGAGAAAGCGAACCCGATACCCCTATCGATGACGATGGATCAGACGTTCCATTGCGCGACCATGAAAAAGTTCGAATAGCAATTGCCCGCCTGAAAAACAACAAAGCGGCAGGGGCCGATGGATTGCCGGCCCAGCTATTCAAACACGGCGGCGAAGAGCTGATAAGGTGCATGCATCAGCTTCTTTGCAAAATATGGTCGGACGAAAGTATGCCCAACGATTGGAATTTAAGTGTGCTATGCCCAATCCACAAAAAAGGAGACCCCACAATCTGCGCCAACTACCGTGGGATCGCATATAAGGTTCTGTCGAGCGTATTGTGTGAAAGATTAAAGCCCACAGTCAACAAACTGATTGGACCTTATCAGTGTGGCTTTAGACCTGGTAAATCAACAACCGACCAGATATTCACGATGCGCCAAATCTTGGAAAAGACCCGTGAAAGGAGAATCGACACACACCACCTCTTCGTCGATTTCAAAGCTGCTTTCGACAGCACGAAAAGGAGCTGCCTTTATGCCGCGATGTCTGAATTTGGTATCCCCGCAAAACTAATACGGCTGTGTAAACTGACGTTGAGCAACACAAAAAGCTCCGTCAGAATCGGGAAGGACCTCTCCGAGCCGTTCGATACCAAACGAGGTTTCAGACAAGGCGATTCCCTATCGTACGACTTTTTCAACCTGCTTCTGGAGAAAATAGTTCGAGCTGCAGAACTTAACAGAGAAGGTACCATCTTCTATAAGAGTGTACAACTGCTGGCGTATGCCGATGATATTGATATCATCGGCCTCAACACCCGCGCCGTTAGTTCTGCTTTCTCCAGACTGGACAAGGAAGCAAAAGAAATGGGTCTGGCAGTGAACGAGGGCAAGACGAAATATCTCCTGTCATCAAACAAACAGTCGTCGCACTCGCGACTTGGCACTCACGTCACTGTTGACAGTCATAACTTTGAAGTTGTAGATAATTTCGTCTATCTTGGAACTAGCGTAAACACCACCATCCAACGCAGGATAACTCTTGCCAACAGGTGCTAATTCGGACTAAGTAGGCAATTGAGAAGCAAAGTCCTCTCTCGACAAACAAAAACCAAACTCTATAAGTCTCTCATAATTCCCGTCCTCCTATATGGTGCAGAGGCTTGGACGATGACAACAACCGATGAGTCGACGTTGCGAGTTTTCGAGAGAAAGGTTCTGCGAAAGATTTATGGTCCTTTGCGCGTTGGCCACGGCGAATATCGCATTCGATGGAACGATGAGCTGTACGAGATATACGACGACATTGACATAGTTCAGCGCATTAAAAGACAGCGGCTACGCTGGCTAGGTCATGTTGTCCGGATGGATGAAAACACTCCAGCTCTGAAAGTATTCGACGCAGTACCCGCCGCGGGAAGCAGAGGAAGAGGAAGACCTCCACTCCGTTGGAAAGACCAAGTGGAGAAGGACTTGGCCTCGCTTGGAATATCCAATTGGCGCCAAGTAGCGAAGAGAAGAAACGACTGGCGCGCTGTTGTTGACTCGGCTATAATGGCGTAAGCGGTGTCTACGCCAGTAAAGAAGCAGAAGATCCATTTTTTATGGTGTTTTTATTGATATCTTAAGAATACAGAAAAAAAATTTACAAAAAAATATTAAAAATTAAAATAATTAGAGGGGGGAGAGACAGGTGTAAAAAAAATGGCGCATCCTGGTGACATTGATCATGAATCCCCTTGTGGTCTGAAAAAAAAAATCAAAAGAAATTCCTAATCAGTAAGGATGCGGTTTTTTGAAAAGTGGCGACTGTCTGAAAATAAAAATCATTTTTTACGCTTTTTGTTTTTTTGAAATTCCTGAATTTTTTTAAAATATTAAAAACAAAAATTTTGACACGATGCTGATAGGAAC
>CM050323.1:124969763-124992703 GCA_027475135.1 Bactrocera correcta
AACTGTTTACATATGGTCCACGTCAACTAAGGAAAATTGACCTTTAAAGGTTTTCACTTGTTTGGAAAGCTAGTTTTATTGAATCAACTGCTTCTGAAATGGGACCAATATACTCAATAATCTTCCAACCGTGCATTAAGATATCCCTTTGAAACTGGGTACACGCTTTGCTTGACACCATAAGAATTCTAGTACCGAGATGAATGGATTGGACCATTAGCGTGTCCACAAATTGCATAAAAAACCTATAAAATGAATTCTTTTAAGGATGGGTCATCTGTATTGTGGAATAAATCTGAGCGAACATAATATTTGAAATGAAAAAATCCTCTTAAACACACACAAAAGCTATGTGCATTATATTTGTAAATTACCGAGAGCGAGATCGTCGCTACTTGTGCTGCAAGTTAGAACACCTCTAAATGAATCAAGAGAAACGGTGTGTGAACTAGGAGTTACGGTCATGAAGTTAACCGAGGTAATGCGTCTACTACAAATATCGATTATTAATCAAACCCGACAACAGCTAATACAACTTAAATTATTTATTTTGTTATTTTGAGTATAAGGGAAAACAAAGAAATCATAAAAATGCAAATATTTTTGTGAAAATGTCAAGACAAACACATGGCGCACCATAGGCCAGACCGTATCACTGACATGCAATTTGTGAAAATAAATGCACCGTTGTTATTTGATGACAATAAGTTGTTTTCTACAAAATCGATTAAATGTTTTTTGGCGCATGAATGCAAAATGCTGTATATACGTCATCTTAGACACTCTCAATTATGTGAAAATAAATTTGAGTTATGTAAGAAATTCATTGATATTATTTTTACTGTGTTAAGTTGAAGCTAAGTATATACATACTACCGTGCCCAAAATAAAGTGACATTTGAATTCAAACTGCGCACATCGAAGGATTTGGAGATTTATCTTTTTTTTAGGTTGGTAGTACTGTCAGTCACATTTATGTCAAATTTCATGACAAAATATTCATTAGTGTTTGAGATATGTGTCGTTTTTGTGAGCTGCTAAAAGTGAGTTTTTCGTTTTTTGCGATGTCCGAAATTTTGTTCAGCAAAGAATTTGCATTAAATTTTGTTTACGGAATCAATTTTCTGCCGCGGATACGTTGAGGATGGAGAAGAAAGCCTTTGGTGATGAGGCTTTGTCTAAAAAAAATTTTTACAAGTGGTATAGTGAGTTCCAAGCCGGCCGTGAAGGTGCCGAAGACGAAGAGCGACCGACGAAGCTCACGTTCAACAAATCAAATATTTGGTGTTGAAAAATCGCGATTAACAATTAGCGACCTTGCTGATGAAGTTGGCATATCGAAAGGCTCAGCCAATACCATTTTTAAGGGGGGCCTCAAGCGTGGGGGTGCTTTGTGACATATTTTTCATATATCGAGCATGCCATGCTTTTCTCACAATAATGCAGGAATTTTTCCTTCATTATTATTGTTAGTTTATACAAAGAATTATTTTTCACTTTTTAGTTTGATATGCTTTAAAAACGTGTTTTTTAGTTTTTTTAAAACTATATTTATTTATCATCAGCAAATACAAATTGTAACAAAGAACTCTTGTTGCAGTTAATTTTTACGTGGGCGACCTAATAAGTTTTCACTCTACAGTATAGCGAAAGTTTTGGAAAATTGTAATTGTTAGAAAAAAACCACTGTGGTAGTGATTAAACATTTCAAGATAGGAGGTGGACAAAAGTCGGTGGGACTGTTATCGACTCAGCCCAACAACTCGACCTTACTCCTACTTCAGGCAGCCTCTAGTGATTGACCAGCATTTGTCTTTTCCGGACCATCTGCGTGAAGTCCACTGTTTCCGCGCTGTGATATTTCCCGGAGCCATACGCGGTCAAAAAAAAATTACTTTGGGCTCACAGGCTTATATATACTATGAGCAAAAAATAGTAAAACTTTGTTCATAATTTTAAAATTCTTAATTTATTTTTCAAATCTAACGTTTGACGTTGAACCAACGTATTTTTTTTTCAATTCCCGAAACAGTTGCTAAAGTCAATTTCCGAAATAGTTTTCAATGCGCGTAGGGAGTCTCGTTTATTGTCTTGAATTGACTCAAACCGACTTTCTCCTGAGTGGTCGTTTGAGTTTGCTGAATAGGCAGTAGTCGCGTGGAGCTAAATCATGAACACGGTGGTTGCTATATCATACTGCTTGAAAATTTGGCGAAAAACTCACGAATAATGAATGCAGTATGCGCCGGTGCATTGTTGATTTGCAAACCCAAAAATTTTCGGCCCATAATTCCGACCCCCTTTTTACGAGTAGTTTCGCGCTTTCACGACAGTCTGGTAGTCAGAAAATGTCGTTTCACAGCAGTCAACGCGACGCTGTTTTTATTGAAAAAAAAAAAATGATTTTGGGAACCAATCGCGGTTCCCTTTTCTTAGGCCGAAATTATTTTTCAAAATGGTTTTCACTGATCTCTCCGACATCCAATCATCGATTCTTAAGCACCAATTCTTTTACTTTATTGACGTTTTGATCATCAGTTGTCAACGCGCTCTCGACCCTCTTTAAATAATTTTTTACCAATAAAAAACACTTAAAACAAAAATTGGCGGAAGCACTTTATTTTATTCAAAAAGAATAATCATTCACTTGGGAGTGGCCAGAAACGATTCTTTTACATATGACACAAGCAGCTCACGACTTCCGGTCTTTGACCAAGTATCCTCTGAATAGCCTAAGAACATCCATTTCAAGGCGAGCTAAAGTGAGAAGGCGATACATCCCTTGTATAGCGTTGTGCGCTGGGTTTGGGATCCGCCACGTAAAAAAAAACCCCAATGAAAAACTAACGACCAGCCTCGGATGAGAGACCCCCCTTTTGATGACGTCCATGGGCAAACGAAATAAGGATTACGATTTGACGGCATGCATCTGGAATGTCCGGTCCCTTAATTGGGAAGGTGCCGCTGTTCTAGCTGGTAGATGTCCTCGTAAAAATAAAGGCTGAAATCACCGCCGTCCTGGAAATGCGATGGACGTGAAAGGAAAGAGACGAGTAGGTCCTTGTAGCATTTACTACAGTGGCCATATAAAGGAGCGTAAGTTTGGTGTGGGATTCGTGGTAGGAGAGAGACTCTGTCGCCGAGTACTATCATTCACTGCGATGAATGAACGTCTAGCCACAATCCGCATCACAGCGAGGTTCTTCAACATATCGCTGATTTGCGCTCACGCCCCGACGAAAGAGAATGACGATGTGACCAAAGATGCCTTTCTATGACTGCTTGGAGCACACCTATGACTGCTGCCCCCGCCACGATGTCAAAATCGTGCTTGGCGACTTTAACGCCAGGGTGAGCAAAGAAGGTATCTTTGGCAATACGGTCGGTAAATTCAGGCTCCACGACGAAAATCCCCAAATGGGTTGAGGCCTGATCGACTTCGTCGGTGCCCGAAATATGGTTATCTGTTTATCTGTGATACTAGATTCTAGCACAAGAATAATACTTAAAGCTACCTAGCTGTCTCCGGATAGAAAAGCCACCAACCAGATCGATCATATTGTGATAGACGGGATAACACGTCTCCAGCGTTCTAGAGGTGCGTGCGCTCCGAGATCCTAACATCAATTCGGACCACTATCTTGTTGCAGCCAAGATACGCACCCGCCTCTGTGCAGCAAAAAACGCACGCCAACAAACACTAGGGAAGGTTCGACGTCGAGAAGCTGTAATGACAACAGACAGCCGAAGAATTTTCTACTCGGCTTGCACTCCTGCTCTCTGAGAGCACTCGTGAACAACTCGGTATAAGGGAACTGTGGGACGGCATTTCAAATTCCTTACGTTCAGCTCCAACCGAAACCATTGGTTTTCGGAAAGTGCAAAAAGAACAGCTGGTACGACGAGGAGTGCCGTGTCGCAGCGGAGAGAAATCTGGCTGCCTATCTCGCAACGTTACGATCGACCACAACACATGCGGGATGGGATAGATACCGAGAGTTGAAGAGAGAAGTGCGACGCATTATGCAGAAAAAGAAAGAGGCCGAAATGCGTGAATACGAAGAGCTTGACAAACTGGCCGACAGTGAAAAAACTATGGCGGCTTACAGAAGGTTTCAATACCGGAGGCATACTCTTCTGGAACCCCCAAAGGTGATCTAGTCACCGATGCCCAGAGCATACTTAAATTATGGAGGGAACACATTCTGCAGCCTGCAGAATGGCACTGAACGTACAACGCTAGGAGAAGGCGAACCCGATTCCGCAATCGATGACGATGGACCAGACGTTCCATTTCCCGACCATGAAGAGATTCGAAAAGACCCGTGAAAGGAGAATCGACACACACCACCTCTTCGTCGATTTCAAAGCTGCTTTCGACAGCACGAAAAGGAGCTGCCTTTATGCCGCGATGTCTGAATTTGGTATCCCCGCAAAACTAATACGGCTGCTGTGTAAACTGACGTTGAGCAGCACCAGAAGCTCTGTCAGGATCGGGAAGGACCTCTCCGATCCGTTCGATACCAAACGAGGTTTCAGACAAGGCGACTCCCTATCGTGCGACTTCTTCAATCTGCTGCTGGAGAAAATTATTCGAGCTGCAGAACTCAATCGAGCAGGTACAATCCTTTATACGAGTGTACAGCTGCTGGCGTATGCCGATGATATTGATATCATGATATATGAGATATACGACGACATTGACATAGTTTAGCGAATTAAAAGACAGCGGCTACGTTGGCTAGGGCATGTTTGTCCGGATGGACGAAAACACTCCAGCTCCGAAAGTATTCGACGCAGTACTCCGTTGGAAGGACTAAGTGGAAAAGAACCTAGCTTCTCTTTGGAATATCCAATTGGCGCTACGTAGCGAAAAGAAGACATGACTGGCTCGCTGATATTAACTCGGCTATAATCGCGCAAGCGGTGTCTACTCCCATTGAGAACAAGAGAATGATGACAGCCACTGCTCTTAAATTCATTAAAAGTGTCGACTTTGTAGGATTCTATACTCCCATAGAATCTCACTGCTGTTGCTGATATGTGCGAGTCGAGCATTTTAGTGCCGACGAAATTTATGCATGTGTAGGTATACGAGTATACCCTGTTTATTTGTTGGTCATGTGGCTTTCTGCTTTTTAAGTGCGTGTATGTTTTGTGATGAATTTCGCTTTTAGATTTTGTTTTGCTGCCTTTTCGTTGGGCATGATTTACGTACATATATACACTTTGCTGTGGTTTACATTTGCTGTTGCTGCTTTGTACCTGTTTACCTGCTGAATTTACAGTGTATCGTGTTATTAACTATTTTTGTCTGCATCACCTTTTACCGCAACGTATCTCCACATTTTTAAACAATAGAACGTGGCTTATGAAATTATATATAATCCTTTAAGCTCTTTGGCACTTGTTGACTTTAAAGTTGTGCGCTGAAAGCAAAAAATTTTAATAGGTGACATGGATAATATATAATATATAGATTCATATCTATACAAGTATATTGTATTATGTGGCTTTGTAATTTCTTTACTTTCTTTTGTTTTTTTTTTTTTTGCTACTAAATCTTTCTAGTTTCCGCCTTTTTCGCGCATGTCTTAATAAAACTGTCCGTTCAAATAAATATTATTAATTTGTTTTTCTAAAGCTTGTGTATCACAGCTAAATAGTTTAAGCATTTTTTTTTTTCTAAAATTATTCTTTATCAAAACAATTCTTTCAAGCATTGCCCACATGTTAACACCTCATTGTGTGCTCATTTATATGAAGTTAAGCCCTGAATATCAAAAAAAAAATAAAAATCGGTACAGACCTCGGTTCAGGCTACACACCCATTATAGAAAATAACGATTGTTGATTATCTGGCTGACTTTTTCTTCATACGATAATATATTATTATATATTTTAACTCTTTTGTTCTGTAACATATACTTACAAGTTGTTTAAATTATTAGGTTTATTTTAAAAGAACCCAAATATTTCGGACATGAAGCAAAATATGGTAAGAAAACTAAATGATTACATAGCCTATAACCTATATTAGTGAGATACCAAATGTGACGTAATCTACCTTTATAACACCCAGAGGAAAACAGCGGAGGACCTTAAATCTGATGATTTAAACTGAACAATGAAGAGTTTTCCTGTCCGCTTCAAACAGCCTTTAGTAACACCTAGTTTTTCTGTAAACAGTTATAATTGACTTTAAGTCATAAGTTCTTAGAATACAATATAATAATTTTTATATTATCACTTTTGACAAACATTTTGTCATTTTGGCTATTCACAATAGTAAATTTGGTCGGAAATATGCAGAACAAAATGTCGCGACCGCTTTAATGAGACTTGTACTCTCTTGTACAAATTGGACTTGATGCCATTGTTGTTAATTTTACATGTATATTCGAAATCGGTTGGGGGGGCCAAGAGATATTGGGGTTTAACCTGAGAGTGCTCGGTGCCACAAGCATCGTCCAAGTTTTACATTGGCTCTCATAAAGCTCCCTCATGCCTCGGATGTAAAATTTTTTGTCTTTGACATTTAGTCGATGTTTTATCGCACTTTTAGTAGTTTTTAAAAGTACCGTTATATGGGGAGTGAACGGTATTATCTTCCGATTTGATCCATTTTTAAACTGTCGATAGGGATTTGTAGTTTATTGCAGCTTAAGTAGCTTAGGAGATATGAAACGTAATCCAAATATAGGGCGCTTCTTGCTGATTATTTATATATATGTCCTCATTAGTAATAGTATACTCTGTAGTAACATGTTGCAAGATTATACAAATATTTGCCATAAAATAGTCAAACTTCAGTTTACGTAAAAATAGTTAGATATATTAATGTAAGGCATTAAATTTCCTCCCAAAATTTTTGTAGTAAATTTAACAACATATTATCCCAAGTAGTTGGAAGAAGAGATATAAATGTTTCTATCTGATAACAAAAATAAAAAATAAAAAACCGTGAGGCGGAGCAACTTTCCGTTACAAATAAGTGCTCACGATTGGAGAAATTTTTGGTTGAGGTGTATAAGAATCTATTTTTCATAATACCAAGCAAATAGAAAATATTCGTTTTTTTTACCCACCCTAATGTGTATATTAGTGTCTTGGGATTGATAAATGTCCCAAAAAGACGGATGATTTATAAATAGCCAACATACAATCTTTATGTAGACTGAGATGGATGGCATTACACATTTTATTCATTCTGCTCTTTATTTATACGTTAACTATGCCGAAAACTCTTTCGTTTTGCATTGTTGTACCCATGCATAAAAGCTGGTATTTTCCAAAACTCATATTGTACACTTCTCACATAACAGAAAACCATTAAGCTGTGAGAAACACCACTTTCTAGTGGCACCACATCGGCTATTGTGAAACTTCTGTGAGATATATAGGATTACCTATGTGGTGTCAAAATGCATCTGCTGCGACATGTATCCACCACCACATGACTTTTGCAAACACTTCCTGAGTATGAGCTTGTGTTGTTATGCAGATAAATGCTTATCATTTAGATTGCTTTGGTGCCTGACTACAGTTTGGCTAGCGTTTGTCGCATCATTGTTGAATTTTGCCTTGCACATCATCATTTCAAGAAGCGCTGCCAATTAATATATCCTAGTTAACTCCTTCAAGTGTTGAGATCTCTAAGTGGATAAGGCAACTTACGAGCTCAGTGTGGTTAGGTGTGTCACATGACTTTACTTGAAAAATGATAATAGCCGAGATATAATATTTCAGCTGTCACAGAAGGATCTATAAAGGTGCGCACTAACAATTCTCAGACTCTTTAATTTTGGTAGTTCCTCAGTATATCTTCTTATATATAAAAATGAATCGCAAAATGTGTTGGTAAGCGCATAACTCAAAACGCCTGGACCAATTTTGCCAATTCTTTTTTTAAAATGTTGGGTGAGTCTCAAGGATGGTTTTTACGGCAAGAAAAATTCGAATAATTGCCGGGAACCCCTAAGAACAGCCCTTTTCTTTTTTCCATACAAACGAATGAATGTTTGTTTGTTAGTAACGCTAAGGGAACGACTGGACCAATCTTGATGAAATTTTCAGAGAATATTCTGTGTGGGTTGGGGAAGGTTTGGAAATAAAAAAACTGTATGCCTTTCGTGAGGAAAAGTCGGAAAATTGGACAATTCCAAAAAGTTATTTTTTTCCATACAAATTTTTTTTTTTTTTTAATTTTTTTGTTTTGTTTTCCAATTACAGTGACGAACAAAAGTATTGGCACAGCAAGATACCTTGACTTTAGCACTGTTTTTTACCACTTATAAAATAAGTTTTGATTACAAAAAAAAATCCTTAGATAGGACGAGTAATTATCAATTATATTTGCTTTAATTCATTTAATTATCTTTTATATTTATTTAATAGTAATTATAAAAGAAAAAAGTGCTAATTATAGCGAAACAAAAGTATTGGCACACCCTATAAAATCAGCCAACTTCGGGTAATTTTTATTAATTATGGAATTCATAGACGGCATTATGGACAAGAAATATTATATGGAAATTCTGAAGAGAAATGTAAAAAAAAGTGCCGAAAAATTGAAATTGCCAGAGTCATTCACATTTCAACACGATAATGACCCGAAGCATACGGCTTATGATGTACGCATGTGGCTAGCACATCACATAAAACATACATTGCCGCATCCCCCTCAATCGCCCGATCTTAACCCAATAGAACATTTGTGGGAAGAACTAGATAGGCGCGTTAAAAAGAGAGCAATATCAACAAAAGCTGAGTTGAAGGTGGCACTAATGGAGGAATGGCAGAATATTGGCGCAGAAACGACACAAAAATTGGTTTCATCAATGCCAAACCGGCTGGAAGCAGTCATCAAGCAAAAGGGTTTGGCCACAAAATATTAATTTTATATATAGTTTACTACTTTGTTTTTGTTTTTTTGTATTTTTATGGAGTGTGCCAATACTTTTGTTTCGCTATAATTAGCACTTTTTTTTCTTTTATAATTACTATTAATTAAATATAACAGATAATTAAATGAATTAAAGTAAATATAATTAATAATTACTCGTCCTAACGAAGGACTTTTTTTGGTGTTCAAAACTAATTTTATAAGTGGTAAAAATCAGTGCTAAAGTCAAAGTATCTTGCTGTGCCAATACTTTTGTTCATCACTGTATTTGAATCGTTCAAATTTGTCGTTTGCTTCAAAAAATTTTGAAAATTATTCAGTGAAAACGTTATGTGTGTCGCACACAAAGTGATCAATTTCAGATTGAAATTTGTTACGATGCCACGAAGTAGTCGCGCAAATATCGGTCGGCGTCACACCAAGGCACATGAACGAGTACTCCCAGGATGCGGTGACATAGTACGTGCAGTATTATGGATCGCGGTCAATCCGCAAGCGATCGTCACGATGTCACAGCACGACTTTTCAAGCGACAGCTTCGGTGGACTTTATCTTGAAGCAACGTGTATATGGTGCTGTTAGATGCTAGATGTGGATGGTGGTTACACCAGATCACATTGATGAAATCATTTCTGCGGAAATTCCTAATGCAGAGAAAGATCCATTATTATACGAAGTGATGAAAACCAATATGGTCCATGGACCTTGCGGACACCACTTCGGTTTGTATGTCTGACAATAAATGCACAAAACAGTATCCACGTGCTTTTCTTTAGGAAACATAAACTAGAAATGATGGATATCCACTCTGTCAGCGTCGTTCACCAGACGACAATGGCATTCAATTTAGAAGAGTGAATATCGAAATTGACAACACATGGATCGTACTATATTCACCATTATTGTTTAATTCACATTCAAAAGTTATATCAATGTTGTGTATTGCACTTTGTTGTAATCGATAAAATACGTTTGTAAGTACGTCACCAAAGGAAGCGAAATGACGGTTATTGGTCTTGAACAATACGGTCAATACGTGAACTGCAATAAAGCGCTTTGTAGGATATTTACTTTTGCAATTCATGAACGTTTTCCGACTGTTGTGCGTCTCGCAGTTAATTTGGGGAATGGCCAAAGAGTGTATTTCAACCCAGGGAATACTGTACAAAAAATTGGAAATGGGTTAATTCCGGTTGATACTTCCGGTAGTTCGATATCAATTCCATTCGTCGGTTATCAATTCACGAAAGATGAACTCATCAAGAGTGTTCGGGCATAGGCCCAATTATCGTAACTACGATTCCTGAAGTGCACGGGCAATGTTAGCTACCAAAAATGCCAATGTTGTTGACTTAAACTGGAAGATTCAAAGTCAAATTCCGGGAGACTTGCGCTCAGACAAATCGATCGATCGTCTTGACAATGAAATCGACGCCGTGAATAATCCAGTGGAATTTCTAATTTCTTTGGAAATGCTTGGTATGCCCCCGCATTATTTATGTCTCAAAGTTGAACCTGTCGTTATTATGTTTCGCAATCTGCAAGCGCCGAAACTGTGTAATAGAATCCGACTGATTGTGACGCAGCCAACAAATACAAAGGGCAGAATGCTTGATTCAACGAATTTCTTTGAATTCCAACGATTTGCCATTTCAGTTCAAACATATTCAGTTTCTAGGGCAAATTGCATTTGCGATTACAATCAAAAGGACACAAGGATAGTCGCTAGAGGTTTATGGCATAAATCTGGAAATGCTTTGTTTTTCACACGGCCAAAAATACGTGGCGTGCTCAAGAGTTGGAAAACTATCTTCTCTGTACATTTACGCACCGAAACAGAAACCAAAAAATGTTGTTTATCAAGCTGCGTTACATTGAAAAAAAGAAATGAGAAATTTAACCTTCTTTTCATTTCAAAACACAGAATTTCACGCAGGAAAACAGCTGCGGGGTCAGCTAGTTAAATATATTCCTTTCATAAAAAATTTTCAGCCAGTCAGCAAGTGAATTCAACTTTTAAATTTTTTCCATTTTCCGGTTAATTATGTGGACAATATTAATTATATTTAACAAATTAATAATGCGGTTTATTAAGCAAAACTATTGATTTAAAGAATACAAAGAAAAACCGATTTATAGTATTAAAATTAATTCAGCTCTATCTTGCCCCACGTCGTACACTTACTCGTATTGCTGTTCTTCTTCTTTTTCTACTGCCTCTTCTGTGCTGCCATATCGTTTCATTCCCACAATAGTATAACACGCATTAGATAGGAAAATATGTTATAAATGAGGTCATACATAACTCGAAAAATTGTCGTCTTCATAAAGAAGTAGAATATGTATAAAAAGGCAACTTGAAGTTTACATTGGGTATATGGCCGATAGGGGGAGTACAGGTATATGGGGTCAATACCAATCCATTTGTAACATTACGATATATTATTACCAGAATATTCATATTCTGAATTCCATGAGAAACTTCGATGATTGGCCAATATATGTATACGTTGATATATATGTACGTTCATTACATTTCTCAGGTAGTGCCTGGTGTGGATAAGGTTTAAAATAAAACAAAATAGTTTTTCAGCGAGCTTTTATATGATAACTTCGAAATAACAGTGATTTATTTGTAAGTCGTCGTCTGTTACTTAGTACATATAATAGTCAAATAAGTCCTTTTTGAAATAAGATATGATTATTATAAAATAATTCCTTTAAGAATGAATTTCATTTAAACACTAGATTATTGATATTATGGGATAATATTCCTAGATACATTGGAATGCAGTAAATTTTTTCTCCAATTTAGTTTTGATGTTTTTAGTGAGCAGAATATTTCCAATGAGAAAGAATTGCATGTATGTCAAATATTAAAAATATTACTCAGTAAGCACCAGCAAATATTTTTGACTAAACTTGATTTTTGAACATGGCCTCAATATTTTTGAGTTTCTCTTGATCTAGGACACCAGACATTCCTATAAATCTTTACTCTCTAATGAATACATCTAACATGAACTAGCAATTGTTACCGCGCACAAAGTAATGTAAAGTGTAAAAGTTTTTGCCTTTTAAGGTTATGAGCAGAGCATTTCAATGATGTTTCGATGTCAAAGTCAATCAACGAATTTCAGTAATCTGTAGTTTATTCACAATTATATACATTATTTTATTACGTTGGTCAAATCTTTATACCAATCATTAATTACACTCTAAATCATGTTCTGTAATAACACTAGTCGCTTTGTTAATAAAAATCGGCAACAGCTAGAATTTATTAAGTAGCAATACAATATGTGATTAAAAATTATGTCTATGATTTTCTTTATTTGCTTACTCCATTTCGTTACTTTTATACCGCTTCAGAGCCACTTTGAAGTCTTTGTTTAACATTTTTCTCAATCCCCGGACCCGGACCTTCTTTCACTAAAACTGTTGGCGTTGCTTTTAAATTCGAGCACATTTTCACGAAAAATTTAAATTACTGAATCAAAATTTATTACTTCCAATAAGTCGTTGTTTAAAAAAATTGTGTTTTACCTGTTGCTACTATTGAAAACAATAATTTCACCTCGAAAAATAAAAGTATAATATCCAAAAGTTTTAACATATTCAATTGTTAAATATTCGGAATTAACTTTTTAATTTTTATGTAAGAAAAATCTCCACAATTTCGTATAGGTCTTTTATCTAACCCTTGTATTCATATATATCCAAATTTCTAAATTAATTAAAACAAATACAGCTTTTTCCATTTTTATTTTGAATTTCCACTTAGTGTCCAGAGTACTAAAGAAAACACTCAATACTTTTAATAATTGTTATTATAATTTCGAAGTGATCTGTGAGGGTCGATTTCACCAAGGTTTTAAAAATAATAATTCTTTGCTATCTGTAACATTTCTGTGCACATAACCTTCTGTTGTAAGATATGTATTCTAAACTAATTTTCTTATTAATTTTAAAGGTTTTTTAACATATAATGAAAAAATAATATTTCATATTTCAAATATTAAAACAAATTTATTTATATTATTATATTATATTTATCACAAAATTTTGGAAAAACAGCAAACACTTCAGAGGGCGAAACTTTCGCAAACAGCAATTGAAGTCGCGATAAAAAACATTCCGCCGACATTATGCAAATTATGTATGAAAAGGGTTAAGTATGAGATTTGATCACTTTATTATGCTGGCTGATTGCAGATTGTTACTTGACGTCAATAAAAAGCTCAACTTTTCTCACTCTTCGTTGTTGTGCATAAATAATGATTTAATTAACTGTAAATGAAAGCAGCACGCAAGTTTATTAATAATAAATCACTTATATAATATTTGAATAGCGAAAAACATACTGCCATAAGTTTCTGAGAGCCTCACTTTACATCACGTAACCTTTGCAAACGTACATACGTTGACTTGAAGACCGAAATTTTTACACTTCTTTGTGGTGAATGTTGAGTATTATATTTTAATAAATCAAAAGCAACTTTAATATTAATTTAGATAAATATTTTAAGGCATTAAGAAATTGAAATTCGAATTATTCACTCAGTTACTGGTGAACTGCTGAGTAAAGGATTGGGAGTTATTTTTTATTATTTCGATTTATTTACACTCAAAATACTCAGTTTTTTTATATTTTACGTTTTTGTTTTATTTTTTAAGCTCTACCCATTAATTTTAAAATTATTTAAATATATTTTTTCAAATTTTGTAGATATTTAAACTAAAATTTTTTTTTTTTCTTTCAATACTTCAACATACAAACATTTCTGCTTCAACAGTAAAAGTGACCTCCGCTTATTCAAATAAACACCGATTAACTTCTTCAACATTAGCAATTTCAGCGTCGATAAACGAAATAATTTTCCACAAAAAAACTTATTATTTTCAAATATTTTTTTTATATTCTTCTATATATTTTCGGTTTTCTAAAATCATTGTTGTTGAACAATGATTTTTATTATTCTTACTCTTGCCTTAAATAATTGTATTATTTTTTTGGCAGCCATACAAACCTTTCTTTTTTCTCTAGCTTCAATATAATGCTTAGTCTACCGCATTGGAGAATTCCTTTAACTAACAGATTAACCGTGTAAGCGCCGTCTACTCCAATGAACGTATTGCATTTCCACCGACTACTTTATTTAAAGCCGTAGCGGTAAAGGTATCTCGTCGTACTGGCTATTGACTTTGGTACACTGTGGTGAATGAAAAATTATTACTATTGCCGGCGTTGCAGTCAACATATTTAGTATTAAAACTGATCCTACAGAAAGCGAAATGTAGTAGAAAAAGTAATTGAAAAAAGTAGTAAAATTTATGTGTTGGCATTGGTATAGGGAAATGAAGATTATTTGCTCAGTGGGTAAGTACTTCTAAAACTGTCTTCAATAGATATTTACAAACATCTCTACACTTAATAAATATCCTCTTGAGCGTTCCGGCAATGCAGACATTTGATTACATATCAAATGTTCGTAAATTAAATATCAAAATTCCAGTTACTACGATTTCAAAAAAGTCCAAAATAATATTAAGGAAATAAATAAATTAAATAAAGTTAAAGTAATTATAACATAAACAATGCAGACAAAGAGTTTGTATTGGTTTTAAATCTTTTGAAATTTATGTTTCGCTTTCCGAAATGAATTCGCATTCAGAACAAAAACTCAATTTGGCCCGTTTTTTGTATAAATAATCAAACAATGAACCAGTTGTTATCTATTATATAGGATGTTTTTAATAAAACTATTATTTTTCTTCATGATGATTGTCTGTTTAAATAACGCTATGCCAAATTTCAGAATCATTCTTAAGTGACCTTCTTCTTTAATTTTATTTCCTTTACACTCGTATTTGATGTAAACGAATAGCTGGTACTCTAAACCTTTCTGTGACTTACATACTCATATGTTTTCAAAATAAACAATTAAAATCATTACACTTAAGAATCCTCTTAAGCGAAATTCTAGAATAATTTTATCATATTTTATAGGCACACTGCATGATTTGAAGGTAAATTTAAACGAATACTTATACATGTATGTGTATCTCTCGTTCATTTTTAACAAAATTTTACTTTTCGGCTCCTTAATTAGACCAAATTTTTAATTATAAATTATATCCTTAGAAGGAATGTTAAACCAACTACGAATGCCTAATGCTTTTTTACTCTTTTCTTTGTAACTCTCGTACTTTCCTTGTCCTTGTTATGCTCGACGTTTCGTATACAAAACATCGACACTAGGCGTTTTTACGTATTTTTTTCTAATTTATCTACACTGTATAAATGACCAATACATATTCTGATTTGCAAAAAAGAACTTGTTTACACCACTTGAATTGACTGATTTCCATATACGCTCTCATTCTAAGAATCGAGGTTGCATTTTTATACACCGAACAGTTTGCCACGTAGTTTGTAACACCCAGAAGGAAGCGTCGGAGACTCTATAAAGGATATACTCAAATGATCAGTATGTTGAGCTGAGTCGATTTAGCCATGTCCGTCTGTCTGTCTGTCCGTCTGTCTGTATATATACGAACAAGTCCCTCAGTTTTTAAGATATCGTTTTGAAATTTAGTAAACATAATTTTCACTTCAAGAAGCTGCTCATTTGTCAGAACTGCCGATATCGGATTACTATAACATATAGCTGACATACAAACTGAACGATCGGAATCAAGTTCTTGTAAGGAAAACTTTCACATTTGACAAGATATATTCACGAAATTTGGTATAGAATATTTTCTAGGGCAAAAATGTAATCTCCGAGAAAATTGTTCCGATCGGTTAACTATAGCATATAGCTACCATACAAACTGAGCGATCGGAGTCAAGGGCTTGTATGGAAAACTTTCAGATTTGACAAGATTTATTCACGAAATTTGGTGTAGATTGTTTTCTACGGCCACAATGTAGTCTTCGAAGAAACTGTTTAGATCGGTTAACTATAGCATATAGCTGTCATACAAACTGAATGATCGGAATCATGCTTGCTTCAAAAACTTTCTCATTTGACGACATACCTTCAGAAAATTTGGTATGAGTTATTGGTCGTAGAAATAATGTAATATCTGAAAAAATTGTTCAGATCAGCTCACAAAAGCATATGTATATCTGTCATACAAACCGAACCATCGGAATCAAGGGCTTGTATGGAAAACTTTCGCATTTGACGTGATATCTTCACGAAATTTGACATGAATTACTGCTTAAGGTCATAATGTGATATCCGAACCTAAGAAGGGTATATTAGCTTCGGTGCCTTTTTTTCTTGTTAAATACAAATTTTGGATTACAAAATATATATTCATTTTTAATACTAACATCGGAATTAAAAAATTAAATTTTAATCCAAAACTTTTGGATTAATTCAAATTTTAGTTTTTAATCCAAGATGTTCACCGACTAGTGCTCTACGATTACAGTATTGAAGATGATGGCTCTATATGAATGTATGTGTAGTGGAAAATTAATCCCGCTTTTGGGACTCGCAAAAAATAATTTGTAACCCTTCTTTACTTATTTGAAATAGATATATTTTCACAAATCCATTTATATATAGTTTTTAGTTTTACGCCCTGAACAGTGTATTTTAAATTGGAAACACTAGGAAGGAAGGAAGGTCGCAGATTTTCATTCAATATGTCTGAATGATTACACAGCCCGACAAAATTAGAAAAAAATGTTGCTTCTTTGAATTTATCAACTAATTGTACTCAATAAAAAAAAAATTAAATAAAATTCGGTAGTTGCTAGCTTGTTAACGGGAATTTTATTTGCATAATATTATTGAGAACGTTATTTTTTCTTATTGCGTTCCAATAGCTTATCGGAAGTTAGTTGCTTGTAAGAAGTGGTTTATTGCAGTTGGCAAAGTTTATTAAAAAGTGTTGATCTAAATAGAAATGACTTCCAATAGAAGACAGTGTAAAAATTACGCTGACATCTGTTACATTTGTGGAGAATACACCTTTAAAGAAAACATAAGAGCTATTTCGGAATTTGTTAAAAAATCGATCTTGGTGACCAAGATAAAAGCTGGGCTCCACACATTGTGTGCAATACTTGCTGTGTAAATTTGCGACCGTGGACTCAAGGAAAACGAAATAGGCTTAAGTTTGGTGAGCCAATTGTTTGGAGAGAGCCCCGAAATCATTTGGCAACTGTTACTTCTGTTTAGTGAGTATTGCCGGTATTAATAGGAAAAATCGAAATAAATGGCAGTATCCCGATTTACCGTCAGCACGCCGTCGAATTCCCCATTCCGAAGATGTTCCCATTCTAAAACTGAATGATTCTGAGAGCCGAGTTCGAAGCGGCTAATGATCTAAGTGATTGCGACAGTGTTTTCGAAGACACAGAAACTATTCCTCAACGTTTTAATCAATGCGAATTGAATAACTTAATTCGAGATTTGGCCTTATCAAAAGAAGCGTCTGAAGTGTTAGCTTCGAGGTTAAATGATAAGAAATTATTAGAACGTGGAATAAAAATAACTTATTACCGCACCAGGGATAAAGCTTTTTTAACATTTTTTACTAAGGAAGGCAATCTGGTGTTTTGTAATAATATAAATGTTCTTATGCAGGAAAGGGGGCCATCCAAGTATCTACCTCGCAATTGGCGTCTCTTCGTGGACAGTGCCAAGAGAAGTTTGAAGTGCGTCTTATTGCACAATGGCAATGTGTATGCATCAATTCCAATTGCGCACTCCACAACAAGAAAAAAAGAATATAACAACATTGCGCTAGTGATGAAAAAGATAAAATACCAAGACCACCAATGGATCATTTGTGTTGATCTTAAAATGGTCAATTGGACAACAGTGTGGTTATACTAAGTACCCTTGCTTTTTGCGTCTCTGGGATAGCAGATCCTAGCAACAACATTGGCTGCAAAAATATTGGCCTAACAGAGAAAAAATGATTGTTGGCGATAAAAATATTGTAAATGAACCTTTAATTCCACGTGAAAAGATCGTTCTGCCACCGTTGCACATCAAATTAGGACTCATGAAGCAGTTTGGTATGGCTCTGAATGGCGATAGGGAATGTTTTGCAAATATTTGCAGCAAAATGCCTAATCTAAGTAAAGATAAGATTAGAGCAGGAGTTTTTGACGGTCCCCAAATAAGGCAGCTTATGAATGACAACGATTTTGATAAGTCAATGACCGAAACTAAACGTAATGGGTGGGCATCATTCGTGCAAGTTACAAAAAATTTCTTGGGAAATAATAAAGCTCCAATATATGTTCAATTAGTGGAGAATATGCTGGATAAGTTCAGAGACCTTGGCTGCAACATGAGTATTAAAATCCATTATTTGCACAGTTTTTGAACCGATTTCTCGAAAATTTGGGTAATTTAAGCGAAGAACAAGGAGAAAGGTTCCACCAAGATATCAAAACTATGGAGAATCGGTACCAGGGAAGGTGAGATACACATATGATGGCAGACTACTGTTGGAATTTGCAAAGGGTTGATAAATTCAAAAAGCAAATTGAGTGTTGGCTTGTGTTATCCCAGGTTCTTAGGTATCTATTTGAAATTTTGCACACATCTTCTTCTCTCCAAGGAGCGCAGATATCGGGTCTCTCTAGGATGTAACTGTCATACATACCGATCAGTCAAAATCAATTTGCTTGTATGGAAAACTTTTTGGTTGACAACATATTTTCAATAAATTCACAAAGTATATATGGTATCTTAAAGCAAATCTATAATTTACGAACATAGGACATATATACAGAAGGAATTACTGAATCATTTATGTATATTCAAACTGACCGATCATAATCGAGATAATGTTCATAAAAGATATTTTTTCCTTATTCAGTAACCTTAATTCAACTTGAAGATGGTTTATGTCGAACAACGCGGCTTAATAGAACTAGCAAACCGCCTACCATTGGATGTAAAGCGTTCTATTTTTACGATTACAGATTTAGTCATTCATAAAGCTGCTATAAAAAATGCAGTGGTGGAAGTACTAATAAAGGAAATGTACTTTTAAACTAATTAGGCCACCTTTAGCTTTAATTGCTTTTTATTGATATGTAATGCCGATAAAGAAGTTTTCTCCAAATAATTTTGAGACAAATAATTCATCTCATTTAAATGCTAAAAAAAACGATTTCGTACTGATTTCTTTTTGCGGTGTATGAAGGAAAAAATAAAGGAAGGGCTAAGCTCGGCTGCAACCGAACATATTATACTCTTGGATCTTTCAGAAATGAAAGACTACGAAGTAACCTACAAATATAAAATGTCAACCAGAGGAACCAATAAAAAAATAACCCCACTCACTCCTATATAACAGTACTGTTAAAAACTATTAAAAGCGCAATTAATCAGTAACTAAATACGCCATAAATTTTACTACCGAGATGGTATGAGAAGACTTTATTGGAGTCGGGGTGAAAATTGAACAATAGACATGGCACCGCCCACTATTAGATGAAAACACAAATGTCGAGACTAGCATATGGGCGAAATCGGACTACTTTTCATACATACCTTTTCAAATACCATTTGATTCTTTACTTTCGAGTTTAAAAAAGCAATTAATATGACGGGCTAAAACTCAATATGTCAGTTATCTTAATAAAATTGAGATAAAATGTTGTCTTTGTAACGATGCATTTGTGCCTAAAATGAATTAAATTGAGTGAAAACTCGTCCTACCCTCCATATAACTAACAGACTGTATGTATCTGAAGGTACTTCCCTGGCTTTATATGTAAGTTGGAAGAATGTGTTCGATTATACCCGAACGTAGCTCTGCTTTATTTGTTTCAAATCAACTTTTTCTACTTATTATAAGGAATCGTTCAGTTTTGTTAGACTCAATAATAGGTATTGCAAATGAATTGAAAGCATTTTTTATGTTTTATGTAAAATGGAGCATTTCTTTAATGTATATGTTGAGGAAAACTGTTCATCAAAAAAATGCTTATTCTTCGTGGAGCAGAAATTTCGGCACTCCAACAAAATTTTCTTTACGAAAAATAATTATAGTCTATCATATATACATATATATCCTCGTGGGATTTATGAAACATCTCCCAGTTTTCAGCTCCTGGTTACTGAAAAATCTTCCAATATCAAACAGTATGTCATGTAGACATAGCTCATTATATATCTAAAAAAAAAAAAATGGTTCGAAAGTTAATAAAATTGGTGAACTGTCAATTAAAGATTTACTGCAGTTATAATATCTTATAGGTTTGCGCTATGAATTTCATTAAATTAATTGTAATGAGTTTCCTATTAATACCGCAATTCTAAAGAAATGTTATATTTCACTACAGTAAAAGTTTTTTATCTATTTCGCTTTTATAGGCCCTAAAACTTTCACTAGACAAAATATTTTTACTGTGTTAGTCATTCAAGTATCATACAAGCCATTTCTTTAGGCCTGCCCTTATAATTATCCACAGTTCAAAAAACCAAAGCCCACTTCAGATATTCTGTCAATTCAAAAGTACTAATGGTTTACGGAACTTTGCACAAATATAACTAATAGTAAGTAAAGTGGAGGATGGAGTCATGTGTAGAAGTTCACGCAAGTGAGGAAAGTTCTCTGATCGCCATTCACTTGGGAGTGGCCAAAAACGATTCTTTTACATGACTCAAGCAGCTCACGACTTCCGGTCTTTGACCAAGTATCCTCTGGGTAGCCTAAGAACATCCGTTTGAAGGCAAGCTAAAGTGAGAAGGCGAAATACTCCCTACTGAGGGTTGTGCGCTGGGTTTAAAACCCGCTACGTAAAAAAACACCCCCAATGAAAAACAAACGACAGCCTCGGATAAGTGACCCCCCTTCTGATGACGACCATGGCAAACGAATTAAGGACTATGATTTGAGGGCATGCACCTGGAATGTCCGGCCCCTTAATTGGGAAGGTGCCGCTGCCCAGCTGGTAGATGTCCTCGTAAAGATAAAGACTGACATCACCGCCGTCCAAGAAATGCGATGGACGGGACAAGGACAGAGACGAGTAGGTCCTTGTGACATTTACTACAGTGGCCATATAAAGGAGCGCAAGTTTGGTGTTGGATTCGTGGTGGGAGAGAGACTCCGTCGCCGAGTACTATCATTCACTCCGGAGAATGAGCGTCTAACCACAATCCGCATCAAAGCGAGAATCTTCAACATATCGCTGATTTGCGCCCACGCCCCGACAGAAGAGAAGGACGATGTGACCAAAGATGCCTTTTATGAGTGCTTGGAGCGCACTTATGAGAGATGCCCCCGCCACGATGTCAAAATCGTGCTTGGCGACTTCAACGCCAGGGTGGGCAAAGAAGGTATCTTTGGCACTACGGTCGGTAATTTCAGACTCCACGAGGAAACATCCCCAAATGGGTTGAGGCTGATCGACTTCGCCGGGGCCCGAAATATGGTTATCTGTAGTACTAGTTTCCCAGCATAAGAAGATACATCAAGCTACCTGGCTGTCTCCGGATCAAAAAACCACCAACCAGATCGATCATGTTGTGATAGACGGAAGACACGTCTCCAGTGTTTTAGATGTGCGTGCGCCCCGAGGTCCTAACATCGACTCGGACCACTATATTGTTGCAGCCAAAATCCGCACCCGCCTCTGTGCAGCAAAAAACGCACGCCAACAAACACAAGGATGGTTCGACGTCGAGAAGCTGCAATCACAACAGACAGCCGAACGTTTTTCTACTCGGCTTGCACTCCTGCTCTCTGAAAGCACTCGTCAACAACTCGGTATAAGGGAACTGTGGGACGGCATTTCCAACTCCTTACGTACAGCTGCAACCGAAACCATTATTTCGGAAGGTGCAAAAGAACAGCTGGTACGACGAGGAGTGCCGTGTCGCAGCGGAGAGAAAACAGGCTGCCTACCTCGCAACGTTACGATCGACCACAACACGTGCGGGATGGGATAGATACCGAGAGTTGAAGAGGGAAGCGAGACGCATCTGTAGACAGAAAAAGAAAGAGGCCGGAATGCGTGAGTACGAAGAGCTTAATAAGCTGGCCGACAGGGGTAATGCTCGAAAATTCTACGAAAAGATGCGGCGGCTTACAGAAGGTTTCAGGACCGGAGCATACTATTGTAGAACCCCCAAAGGTGATCTAGTTACCGATGCCCAGAGCATACTTAAATTATGGAGGGAACACTTCTCCAGCCTACTGAATGGCATTGAGCTCACAACACCAGGAGAAAACGAACCCGATACCCCAGTCGATGACGATGGAGCAGACGTTCCATTGCCCGACCATGAAGAAGTTCGAACAGCAATTGCCCGCCTGAAAAACAACAAAGCGGCAGGGGCCGATGGATTGCCGGCCGAGCTTTTCAAACACGGCGGCGAAGAGCTGATAAGGTGCATGCATCAGCTTCTTTGCAAAATATGGTCGGACGAAAGTATGCCCAAAGATTGGAATTTAAGTGTGCTATGCCCAATCCATAAAAAAGGAGACCCCACAATCTGCGCCAACTATCGTGGGATTAGCCTCCTTAACATCGCATATAAGGTTCTGTCGAGCGTATTGTGTGAAAGATTAAAGCCCACCGTCAACAAACTGATTGGACCTTATCAGTGTGGCCTTAGACCTGGTAAATCAACAACCGACCAGATATTCACGATGCGCCAAATCTTGGAAAAGACCCGTGAAAGGAGAATCGACACACACCACCTCTTCGTCGATTTCAAAGCTGCTTTCGACAGCATGAAAAGGAGCTGCCTTTATGCCGCGATGTCTGAATTTGGTATCCCCGCAAAACTAATAGGCTGTGTAAGCTGACGTTGAGCAACACGAAAAGCTCCATCAGAATCGGGAAGGACCTCTCCGAGCCGTTCGATACCAAACGAGGTTTCAGACAAGGCGATTCCCTATCGTGCGACTTTTTCAATCTGCTTCTGGAGAAAATATTTCGAGCTGCAGAACTCAACAGAGAAGGTAACATCTTCTATAAGAGTGTACAACTGCTGGCGTATGCCGATGATATTGATATCATCGGCCTCAACACCCG
>CM050323.1:124993703-125031871 GCA_027475135.1 Bactrocera correcta
CTACATCTCAATTTTTTTTTTGTATTTAAGTTATTGCTTGCATTGACAGACGGACGGACAGAAAATCAATCTCAATTCAACCCATCTTATCATTCTGATTTTTATACACTTATAGATAACTCTTTGGCTATCTCGATTAGTTTCAGGGGGTATTCCAGTCTAGAAATTAAAAAAAAATCGAATTTTTTTTTTTATATTTTCAAAGTTTAACTATTCAAGAATATGTATACAAGAGGATTTTTCAAAATTCAAATAATTTTCAGAGATATAGGCATTTTTCTGACCCGGCATTCAAACTGGTTCGGCCGGAACGCGAAACTTTAAACCGATTTTTCTCAAAACTGACTTTTTCGGAACGATACCCACGATTTCTCAGGTTCTATTGGACCGATTTACTTGAAATTCTTATAGAGCCTTCTTTATAGGCTTGTCTATGGTTGAAACTAGCCCCATCCCTAAATTTTTATTTTTATTATTTTTTAAAAATTCAAAATACTCAGAAAAAGCGATCCAAAAAATCTTTTTTTTAGGCAGTCGCCATTTTGTGAAAAATTTTTCCGGCCATTGCGACATTATTCTGGATTAATAATCTTTTTTCTTTTTAGTTTTAGATAACCAGGAAGGTTGAAATCATGGGTATGGTTACGTGGAAATCTTTAAAGACCCCCAACTTCATCAGCTCATAATTTTTGAATTTTTTTACTTTTTTTTAGTTTTTAATTTTTTTTTTCTACTCTTCTAAAATTAACAAATAATTAATAAAAAAAATGGATAGTAAAAATATTAATTCCCTTTTTAACGACACTTTAAAAATTACCTGAAGTGTATGCTTCTAGACTAGAATACCCCCTTAACGTGCCCACAAATTGCAAAAAACTTATAAAATGCCATAACTTAGCTTTAAAATAAAACTTTAAGTATAAAATTTTAATTTAATATAAGGTACTCTTTTAAGGAGAGCATCTTTATTGTGGAATAAATCCGAGCAAACATAATATATGAATTAAAATATCTTCTTAAACACACACAAAAGCTATATATGTATTTTTTATGTTTGTAAATTTCGAGAGGTAGATCGTCGCTACTTGTGCTGCAAGTTAAAACACCTCTAACTGAATCAACACAAAGTCAGGAAGTTAACAGAAGTAATGTGTCTACTGCAAATATCGATTATTAATCAAATCCGACAACAGCTAATAAAACTTAAATTATTGATTTGTTATTTGAGTATAAGAAAAAACAAAGCAATCATAAACATGAAAATATTTTTTTGAAAGTGTCTAGACAATCACATGGCGCTCCATAGACCCAGAGAGTATGACAGACACGCAATATGTGAAAATATATGCACCGTTGTTATTTGATGGCAATAAGTTGTTTTCTACAAAATCGATTAAATGATTTTTGGCGCGTGAAAGCAGAATGCTGTATATACGTCATTTAAGACCCTTTCAATTATGTGAAAAGAAATTTGTGTTATGTATAAAATTCATTGTAATTATTTTTACTGTGTTAAGTTGTAGCTAATTATATATAGTACATATACTATATTAAAGAGGCTGATAATTAATGTAACAAAATTTGGGCACTAATGAGGAAAATCTATTATATGAAGTTAAGATATTTTGCGATCACATTCAACTTTCGATTGAAGATAGACCTTTTGTATGATTTTTATAACATACCATACATTAAACTTTATCAGGTTTTTATTTTCTATAGCATATAATTTTTTTATTTGCACACCATATTTATATCCTAAACAGGCTATACTAAGTTTGTCGCATTATTTGTAACATCAAAAAGAAAACTTTGTAGACCCTATAAAATTTAATTATGTGTATGTAAATGACCTACTTATTTGTCAAACTAATTGACTGGATTAAAGTGTTTTTATATTTCATTTTTTGACATAGATTATTGTCCAATTTCTAAAGAAATTATTCAAAGCCTTATCATATCATTGCATGTGTAAAATTTCATGTCTCTGGCATATTTAATTATTTATTTACCGCACAGTTGTCCGATAACACCCATTTTTCAAATTTTTTACCAAATTACAGTTTACACAGAAAGACGAACCTGGTCGCATCATACTGGTTATTTATTTATAGTATACATAACCCTATATCCATCTCATTTAAATTTAGGTGACACATGCATCCATTAGATGAATTAAACTATTATACTCTGTTGCAACATGTTACATGAGAATAAATATAATGGGTTGTCAAAGTAGTCTTGCGGTATTTTTATTGAATCAATTCGTGTGGCACCCATACATCGAGCTTCTTAGTGACTCCACGCTTCTTCAAATAGTTTATAACGGTTTGATGACTACTATGCCGGTTTCTTTCGACCAATTCAGCGATTTTATCGCAATTTTCGACAACAGGCCTTCCGGAGCGTGGCGCATCTTCGACCACCTCTACACCAGAACGAAAACGTTGAAACCATCGTTGTGCGGTAGGAACGGAAACTGTATCGGGTCCATAAACGGCACAAATTTTATTGGCGGCTTGAGATGCATTTTTGCCTTTATCGTAGTAGTAGTGTAAAATATGCCGAATTTTCTCTTTATTTTGCTCCATGTTTGCGACGCTATAACTCACGAACGACTTAAAAGAAACGACAATTAATCAAACACGTGTTAGCGCGTGAAATGAGCTTTCCAAAAAGGTATAGCATGACCCGATGCGACGAATAAAAGCAACTAGCGAAAATACCGCAAGACTTTTTGATTCTGTTGGTATTTGTGTTTGCCTTCCCCACATACACACATTTAACATTCAGTGAAACATTCAGAGCTGAGAGATCTACAATATAACGAATATTTAGCACCCGCAAAATAAATTATGAGCGATGATATAAAGCTCCCTTAAATACATTTAAAGAATTTGACTTTATGCCATTAAAAATGAACTTGGAATCCTCTGATCTCCAATGAAGAGGTGCAATAATGCAAGTTATTCCTTAGTTCTAATGGGAGCAGCTAATAATAATACCTGTCATCTATTCGCAATTTCTCTGATCGCTAACCTTGTGAGCTGCTGCCAAGTCCAAAAATATGCATTTAGAAGAAACAATTTGTTTTCTATTAAAATTGACATTTCTACTTAAAATAACGTAAGTTTTGGTGACAAACCTTTATTCCATTTTCGAGCACGATTTTCGAAACTAAATTAATTAAAATCTGATTTGGATATATTTTTACTATACCATTATATCGTTTATTAAACTATATAAACTCGAAGCACATTTATTAATGCCATGTAATAGCAATGATTGATTGCACAAACCAAAGGCCGATGTCGTACCGATAAGTTAGGAATAATTATCTTGTGGGTCGTCTGCTAAGCTGTCGAAAGCAGCTCGAGTATTTTCGCTCCAGCACTGAAAGTCTTCCACGCTGTACCCGCCGAAGGAAGCAGAGGAAGAGGAAGACCTCCACTCCATTGGAAGGACCAAGTGGAGAAGGACCTGGCTTGGCTTGGAATATCCAATTGGCGCCACGTAGGGAAAAGAAGAAAGGACTGGCGCGCGGTTGTTAACTCGGCTATAATCGCGTAAGCGGTGTCAACGCCAATTAAGAAGAAGAGAATGATGACAGCCACTGCTCTTAAATTCATTAAAAGTGTCGACCTTGTAGGATTCTATAGTTCCACAGAATCTCACTGCTGGTGCTGATATGTGCGAGTCGAGCATTTTAGTGCCGTCGAAATTTATACATGTGTAGGTATACGAGTATCCCTGTTTATTTGTTGGTCATGTGGCTTTCTGCTTTTTAAGTGGGTGTATGTTTTGTGATGAATTTCGCTTTTAGATTTTGTTTTGTCGCCTTTTCGTTGGGCATGATTTACATACATATATACACTTTGCTGTGGTTTACATTTGCTGTTTGCTTTGTACCTGTTTTCTGCTGAATTTATAGTATATTGTGTTATTAGCTATTTTTGTCTGCATCACCTTTTACCGCAACGTATCTGTATCCACATTTTTAACAATAGAACGTGGCTTATGGAATTATATATAATCCTTTAAGCTCTTTGGCGCTTGTTGACTTTAAAGTTGTGCGCTGAAGGCAAAAATTTGTAGTATGTGATATGGATAATATATAATATATAGGTTCATATCTATAAAACTTTATTGTATTATGTGGATTTGTAATTTCTTTGCTTTCTTTTGTTTTTTGTTACTAATTCTTTCTAGTCTCCGCCTTTTTCGCGCATGTCTTAATAAAACTGTCCATTCAAATAAACATTTATACTTTGTTTTTCTAAAGCTTGTGTATCACAGCTAAATAGTTTAAGCATTTTTTTCTAAAATTATAGTTTTTCAAAGTAATTCTTTCAAGCATTGCCCACATGTTAACACCTCATTGTGCGCTAATTTATATGAGGTTAAGCCTTGAATATCAAAAAAAAAAAAAATAAAAATCGGTACAGACCTCGGTTCAGGCTACACACCCATTATAGAAAATAACGATTGTTGATTATCTGGCTGACTTTTTCTTCATACGCCAATATATTATTATATATTTTAACTCTTTTAACTCTTTTGTTCTGTAACATATACTTACAAGTTGTTTAAATTATTAGGCTTATTTAAAAAAAAAAACACAAGGATTTCGGACATAAAGCAAAATATGGTAAGAAAACTAAATGATTACATATATATAAACTATATTAGGGAGATACCAAATGTGACGTAATCTATCTTTATAACGCCCAGAGGAAAACAGCGGAGTCCCTTGAATCTGATGATTTAAAGTGAGCAGTGAAGAGTTTTCCTGTCCAGTTCAAACAACCTTTAGTAACACCTAGTGTTTTCTGTAAACAGTAATAGACTTTAAGTCATAAGTTCTTAAAAAAAATATAATAATTTTTATATTATCACTATTAACAAATATTTTATCATTTTGGCTATTCACAATAGTAAATCTGGTCGGAAATATGCAGAACAAAATGTCGCAACCGCTTTAATGAGATATCCGCATACTCTCTTGTAAAAATTGGATTCGATGCCATTATTGGTTATTTTATAGTCGAAATCGGTTGGGCGGGCCAAGAGATATTGGGATTTAACCTAAGAGTGGTCGGTGCCACACCCACCGTCCACGTTTTACACTGGCTCCCATAAAGCTCCCTCATACCTCGGATGTAAAATTTTTTGGTTTTGACATTTAGTCAATGTTTTATCGCATTTTTAGTAGCTTTTAAAAGTAACGTGATACAGGGAGTGAACGGTATTATCTTACTATTTCATCCATTTCTAAACAGTCGATAGGGATTTGTCGTTTATTGCAGCTTAGGTGGCTTAGGATATATGAAACGTAATCCAAATATAGGGCGCTTCTTGCTGATTATTTATGTATATGTCCTTATTAGGAATAGTATACCTTATAGTAACATGTTGCAAGATTATAAAAATATTTGCCTTAAAATAGTCAAACTTCAGTTTACGTAAAAATAGTTAGATAAAATAATGTAAGGCATTAAAATTCTTACAAAATTTTTGCAGTAAATTTAACAATATACGAGTATTATCCCAAGTATCTAATAACAAAAATAAAACATAAAAAACCGTGAGGCGAAGCAACTTCCTGTTACAAATAAGTGCTCACGATTGGAGAAATTTTTGGTTGAGGTGTATAAGAATCTATTTTTCATAATATCAAGCAAAAAAAATATTCGTTTTCTTACCCACCCTAATGTGTCTAATAGTGTCTTGAGATTGATAAATGTCCCAAAAAGACGGACGATTTATAAATAGCCAACATACAATCTTTATGTAGACTGAGATGGATGGCATTACACATATTATTCATTCTGCTCTTTATTTATACGTTAACCATGCCGAAAACTCTTTCGTTTTGCATTGTTGTATCCATGCATAAAAGCTGGTATTTTCCAAAACTCATATTGTACACTTCTCACATAACAGAAAACCATTAAGCTGTGAGAAACACCACTTTCTAGTGGCACCACATCGGCAATTGTGAAACTTCTGTGATATATGATATGGGATTACCTTTGTGGTGTCATAATGCATCTGCTGGGACGTGTATCCACCACCACATGACTTCTGCAAACACTTCCTGAGTATGAGCTTGTGCTGCTATGTATGTATATAGATAAATGCTTATCATTTAGATTGCTTTGGTGCCTGACTACAGTTTGGCTAGCGTTTGTCGCATCATTGTTGAATTTTGCCTTGCACATCATCATTTCCAGAAGCGCTGCCAATTAATATATCCTAGTTAACTCCTTCAAGTGTTGAGATCTCTAAGTGGATAAAGCAACTTACGAGCTCAGTGTGGTTAAGTGCAAAATGTCACACGACTTTACACGAAAAATGGTAATAACCGAGATATTTCAGCCGTCACAGAAGAATGCTTGAAGGTGTGCACTAACAATAGACAGACTCTTTAATTTATCGTAGTTCCTAAGTATATTAAATCATAAAAAATTTTCAGCCAGTCAGCAAGTGAATTCAACTTTTAGATTTTTTCCATTTTCCGGTTAATAATGTGGACAAGATCAATTATGTGGACAAGATTAATTATATTTAACAAATTAATAATGCGGTTTATTAAACAAAACTATTGATTTTAAGAATACAAAGAAAAACCGAGCGTCGGTTACTTATAGTATTAAAATTAATTTAGCTCTATCTTGCCACACGTCGTACACTTACTCGTCTTGCTGTTCTTCTTCTTCTTCTACTGCCTCTTCTGTGCTGCCATATCGTTTCATTCCCACAATAGATAGTATAACACGCATTAGATAGGAAAATATGTTATAAATGAGGTCATACAAAACTCGAAAAGTGTCGTCTTCATAAAGAAGTAGAATATGTATATAAAGGCAACTTGAAGTTTACATTGGGTATATGGGCGATAGGGGGAGTACAGGTATTGACCCCATTTAATCCATTTGTGACATTACGATATATTATTACCAGAAAAACATATTCTGAATTTCATGAGAAACTTCGAAGATTGGACAATATACGTATGATATATATGTACGTTCATTACATTTCTCAGGTAGTGCATGTTGGGATAAGGTTTAAAATAACAAATAAACAAACAAAATAATAATAAATAACTTCGCAGGAACAGTGATTTGTTTGTAAGTCGTCGTCTGTTAACTAGTACGTATAATAGTCAAATAAGTCCTTTTTAAATAAGATATGATTAATATGAAATAATTCCTTTAGGAATGAATTTCATTTAAACACTAGATTGTTGATAATATGGGACAATTTCCTAGATAAATTCGAATGCATTAAATTTTTTCTCCAATTTAGTTTTGACGTTTTTAGTGAGCAGAATATTTCCAATGAGAAAGACTTGCATGTATGTCAAATATTAAAAATATTACTCAGTAAGCACCAGCAAGTCTTTTTGACTAAAACTTAATTTTGGAACATTGCCTTAATATTTTTGAGTTTCTCCTGATTTAGGACATCATACGAGGGCTGCTAAATATATTTCTGGGCTAATAATGAAAATAGGCATATTTATCAATGAAAATGGTTTTTTTTCGTTGGATTTGGCTCGTCTTGAAAGACCCACACGGTCGATTGCTGTTTTTTTTTCGGGCTCAAACGCTTAGATCCATGATTCGCCACCTGTGACGATCTTATAAACGTCTTTTGAAGCAGCGCGATCGTATTTTTTCAGCATTTCTTTACATCAATCCACACGAGCCCTTTTTTGAGCGATTGTCAAATTGTACGGGATCTAACGAGAACAAACCTTTTTCACGGCCAGGTGTTCATGCAATATCGAATGTATGCTAGTGGGAGAAATGTATAGGCATGCCTCTATCTGAATGTATGTTACATGACGGTCTTGCATTATCAGTTCACGTACGGCATCGATGTTTTCTGGCACAACGGCTGTTTTTGGACGACCTTCACGGAATTCGTCTTTGAGCGAGCGTCGGCCACGATTGAATTCGTTGTACCAGTTTTTCACAATGCTATAGGATGGTGCTTCATAGCCATACAAAGATTTTAGTTCATCGATGCACTCTTGTCGTGATAATCCACGTCGAAAGTTGTGAAAAATGATCGCACGAAAATGTCCACGAGTTAATTCCATTTTTTGGCCGAGATGAATTTTTTAATTAGCTGTAAATAAAACAATTCATGATTAAATGACAAAACCTTCTGAGTGATGTTCTGCTAAAAAATGTCAAACTTTCCAATGGAAATGTCAGATTGCACCTGGCAACACTTAGTGTTGCCTAGTCCAGAAATATATATAGCAACCTACGTACATTCCTATAAATCTATACTCTCTAAAGAATACATCTAACATGAACTAGCTATTATTACCACGCAAAAATCTTTATGCAAATCATTAATTGCACTTTAAAATATGTTCTATAGTAACACTAATCGCTTTGTTCATAAAAATCGGCCACAGTTAGAATTTATTGAGTAGCAATACAATATATGATTAAAAATTATTTCATGTCTATGATTTTCTTTATTTGCTTACTCCATTTCGTTACTTCTTCACCGCTTCAGAACCGCTTTGAATTCTTTGTTTTAACATTTTTCTCAATCCCCGTACCCGGACCTTCTTTCACTAAAACTGTTGGCGTTGCTCTTAAATTCAAACAATCAAAATTTATTACTTCCAATGAGTCGTTGTTAAAAAAAAAAAATTGTGTATAATATCCAAAAGTTTTAACATAATTAATTGTTAAATATTCGGAAATAACTTTTTCATTTTTATGTAAGAAAAATCTTCACAATTTTGTATAGGTCTTTTATTTAAGCCTTGTATTCATATCTATCCAAATTGATTTTTTTTTAATATACTACTGTGCCCAAAACATAAGGTGACATTGTATTTATTTTGAAAATTCTTTATTTATTTTTCCAAATTAATTTCATCCCCTTCAAAGTAATCGCCTCCCGATGCAATGCACTTATGCCAACGGATTTTCCAATCTTCGAAACACTGGTTGTAGTCACTTTCCGGGATGGCTTTCAGTTCCGTCTTCGCTGTGGCTTGAATCTCCTCGTATAAAAACGGTGTCCCCGAAGCGGTCTCTTGAGCTTGGTTTACAGCCAGAAGTCGCACGGTGCCAGATCAGGTGAATACGGTGGTTGCGGAACGATATGGGTTGAGTTTTTGGCGAAATGATCACGAATTACGAGGGCAGTATGGGATGGTGCATTATCGTGGTGTAGAAACTAAGAATTTTCTTTCCACAATTCCGGCCTTTTTAGACGGATAGCGTTACGCAAACGACGCATAACATTCAAATAATATTCCTTGTTGACCGTTTGACCGCTTGGAAGGAATTCATAATGCACATCACCACGATAATCGAAGAAAACAGTCAACATGACCTTGATTTTTGAGCGACTTTGGCGCGATTTTTTTGGTCTCGGCACTCTTTTGGCACGATATTCGCTCGATTGATCGGTTGTTTCGGGGTCGTAAGCATAGATCCGAGTCTTATCGCCAGTTATAATGTATTTCATGACACCCTGGTAGTCGGAAAGCATCATTTCACACACTTCAACGCGACGCCTTTTTTCCAAAAAATTCAATGTTTTCGGTACCAGTCGAGATTTGACGCGCTTGAGGCCCAAAAAAACCTTCAAAATGGTATTGGCTGAGCTTTTCGATATGCCAACTTCTTCAGCAAGGTCTCTAATTGTTAATCGACGATTTTTCAACACCAAATCTTTGATTTGTTGAACGTGAGCTTCGTCGGTTGAGGTTGATGGTCGCCCTGGACGCTCTTCGTCTTCGACACGTTCACGGCCGGCTTAGAACTCTCTATACCACTTGTAAACATTTTTTTTAGACAAAGGCTCATAACCAAAGGCTTCCTGCACCTTCCTCAACGTATCCGCAGCAGAAAATTGATTCCGTAAACAAAATTTAGTGCAAATTCTTTGCTCAACAAATTTCGACATCGCAAAAAACGACAAACTCACTTTTAGCAGCTCACAAAACAACACGTATCTCAAACACTAATAAATATTTTGGCATGAAATTTGACATAAATGTGACTGAAAGTAGTACAAACCTAAAAACAAATAATTCTGCAAATCCTTCGATGCGCGCAGTTTAAATTCAAATGTCACCTTATTTTTTGGTCACAGTAGTATAATGAATAAATAATATTCAATATTTCAGACATTAAAACAAGTTTATTTATATTTTTCGTAAGTTTTGTAGCGAGTGTATTAAAGTTTTTTATTTTTCGATTTACAAATTTTGGTATGTGCAAAAAACTGCAAACCCTTCAGAGGGCGAAACTTTCACAAACAACAATTGAAGTCGCGATAAAAAATCATTCCACCGACATTATGCAAATTATGTATAAAAGGGGTTAAGAACGAGATTTGGTCACTTTATTATGCTGGCTGAAAAGCTCAACTTTTCTCACTCTTCGTTGTTGTGCATAAATAATGAATTCATTAACTGTAAATGAAAGCAGCACGCAAGTTTATTAATAATAAATCACTTATATAATATTTGAATAGCAAAAAACATACTCGACATACTCGAGTGTTTGCCATAAGTTTCTGAGCGCCTCACTTCACATCACGTAACCTTTACAAACGTACGTTGACTTGACGTTACACTTTTTTATATTGCATGTTGAGTATTATATTTAAATAAATCAAAAGCAATTTTAATATTAATTTAGGTAAATATTTTAAGGCATTAAGAAATTGAGATTCGAATTCTTCAGTTCTGGTGAACTGCTGAGTAAATAGTTGTAAGTTATTTTTTATTATTTCGATTTATTTACACTCAAAATACTCAGTTTTTTTATATTTTACGTTTTTGTTTTATTTTTTAAGCTCTACCCATTAATTTTAAAATTATTTAAATATATTTTTTCAAATTTTGTAGTTATTTAAACTAAAAATTTTTTTTTCTTTCAATACTTCAACATACAAACATTTCTGCTTCAACAGTAAAAGTGACCTCCGCTTATTCAAATAAACACCGATTAACTTCTTCAACATTAGCAATTTCAGCGTCGATAAACGAAATAATTTTCCACAAAAAAACTTATTTTCTGCAAATATTTTTTTTTAATATTTCTAAATATTTTCGTTTTTCTAAAATCATTGTTGTTGAACAATGATTTTTTTTATTCTTAGTCCTGCCTTAAATAATTATATTATGTTTCTTGGCAGCCATACAAACCTTTCTTTTTTCTCTAGCTTCAATATAATGCTTAGTCTACCGCATTGGAGAATTCCTTTAACTAACAGATTAACCGCGTAAGCGCCGTTTACTCCAATGAACGTATTGCATTTTCACCGACTACTTTATTTAAAGCCGTAGCGGTAAAGGTATCTCGTCGTACTGGCTTTTGACTTTGGTACACTGTGGTGAATGAAAAATTATTACTATTGCCGGCGTTGCAGTCAACGTATTTAGTACTAAAACTGATCCTACTGAAAGCAAAATGTAGTAGAAAAAGTAATAGAAAAAAGTAGTAAAATTTATGTGTTAGCTTTGGTGTAGGAAAATGAAGGTTGTTTGCTCAGTGGGTGAGTACTTCTAAAACTCTCTTCAATTGATATTTACAAACATCTCCACACTTAATGAATATCCTCTTGAGCGTTCCGGCAATGCAGACATTTGATTACAAATCAAATGTACTTAAATTAAATATCAAAATTCCTGTTACTACGATTTCAAAAAAGTCCAAAATAATATTAAGGAAATAAATAAATAAAACAAAGTAAAAGTAATGTTAACTTAAACAGTGCAAACTAAAACTTCCTGCTTTAACAATTTGTATTGGTATTATCTCTTTTGAAATTTATGTTTCGCTTTCCGAAATGAATTCGTATTCAGTACAAAAACTCAATTTGGCCCGTTTTTGTATGAATAATCAAACAATGGACCAGTCGTTAAGCTATTATATAGGATGTTTTTAATAAAATTATTATTTTTCTTCATGATGATTGTCTGTTTAAATAAGGCTATGCCAAATTTCAGAATCATTCTTAAGTGCCCTTTTTCTTTAATTATATTTCCTTTGCTCTCTTATTTGATGTAAACGGAGTAGCTGGTACTCTAAACCTTTCTGTGGTTATCATACTCATATGATTTCAAAGCAAATAATTAAAAATCATTACACTTTCAGAATCCTCTTAAGTAAAATTCTGAAATAATTTTATCATATTTTATAGACACACATTACACGACGTTCTACTGCATGATTTGAAGGTAAATTCAAACGAATAATGTCTTACTTACAAGTATACATGTACATATGTATGTGTATCTCTCGTTCATTTTTAACAAAATTTTACTCTTCGGCTCTTTAATTAGACCAAATTTGTAATTATAAATTATATCCTTAGAAGGAATGTTAAACCAAATAATAATATACAAATGCACATTTGTAGGTGGTGCAGTAAAATTTCTTTCCATAGACATTCTTTTTCAGACAAACCAATTTTCACTTGTAAGCAGACGTGGAATTCATATTTACTCTTTCATTTTTGTAACTCAAAATAAAAATCTCAACATCAACTCATTCTTTTAGCTCATCCTTTCAGCAGGACTCTTAAAACAACAACTTTTTTCTCTCTTTGCTCTCTGCTAAAGCAACGTACTTTCTTTGTCCTTGTTATGCTCGACGTTTCGTATACAAAACATCGACACTAGGCGTTTTTACGTATTTTTTTCTAATTTATCTACACTGTATAAATGACCAATACTTATTCTGATTTGCAAAAAAGAACTTGTTTGCACCACTTGAATTGACTGATTTCCATATACGCTCTCATTCTCATAATCGAGGCTGTATACAAGGTATAATAAGTTTGCAACGAAGTTTGTAACACCTAGAAGGAAGCGTCGGAGACCCTATAAAAGATATAATGAAATGATTAGTATGTTGAGCTGAGTCCATTTAGCCATGTCCGTCTGTCTGTCTGTCCGCCTGTCTGTATACGAACTAGTCCCTCATTTTTTAAGATATCGTCTTGAAATTTTGCAAATTTAATGTTCTCTTTAAGAAGCTACTCATTTGTCGGAGCTGCCGATATCAGAACATATAGCTGACATACAAACTGAACGATCGGAATCAAGGGTTTGTATGGAAAACTTTCGCATTTGACAAGATATATTCACGAAATTTGGTGTAGATTGTTTTCTACGGCCACAATGTAGTCTTCGAAGAAACTGTTCAGATCGGTTAACTATAGCATATAGCTGTCATACAAACTGAATGATCAGAATCGTGCTTGCTTGGGAAACTTTTTCATTTCACGATATATCTTCAGAAAATTTGGTATGAGTTATTGTATATAGAAATAATGTAATATCAAATGAAATTGTTCAGATCAGCTCAGTATAGCATATAGCTACCATACAAACCGAACGATCGGAATCAAGGGCTTGTATGGAAAACTTTCGCATTTGACGTGATATCTTCCCGAAATTTGACATGGATTACTGCTTAAGGTAATAATGTAATATCTGAACCTATGAAGGGTATATTAGCTTCGGTGCCTTTTTTTCTTGTTAAATACAAATTTTGGATTATAAAATATATATTCACTTTTTAATACTAACATCAGAATTAAGAAATAAAATTTTAATCCAAGACTTTGGGATTAATTCAAATTTTAGTTTTTAATCCAAGATGTTCACCGACTAGTGCTCGACGATTATAGTATTGAAGATGATAGCTCGATATTAATGTATGTGTAGTAGAACATTAATCCCGATTTTGGGACCCGCAAAAAAAAATTGGTAAATTCTTTACTTGTTTTAAATATACACATTTTCACAAATCCATTTATATATAGTTTTTATTTTATACCCTGAACAGGGTATATTAAATTGGAAACACTAAGAAGGAAACGTCGTAGATTTTCATTTAATATGTCTGAATAATTATCCCAGGCTTTTAGGTGTCTATTAGAAATTTTGCACACATCTTCTTCTCTCTAAGGAGCGCAGATATCGGATCTCTCGGTCAAAATCAATTTCTTGTATGGAAAACTTTTTAGTTGACAACATATTTTCAAAAAATTCGCAAAGTATATACATATCTCAAGGCAAATCTATAATCTACGAACATGTGTATGTATGCACAGATGGAATCACTGAATCATATATATTCAAACTGACCGATCAAAATCAAGGTAAAGTTCATAAAAAATATTTTTTCCTTATTCAGTAACCTTAATTCAACTTGAAGATGTTTATATCGAACAACGCGGCTTAATAGAACTACCAAATCGTCTACCATTGGATGCAAAGCGTTGTAATTTTACGATTACAGATTTAGTCATTCACAAAGCTGCTATAAAAAATGCAGTCGTGGAAGTAGGAATAAAGAAAATGTACTTTTAAACTAATTAGGCAACCTTTAGCTTTAATTGCTTTTTATTGATATGTAATGCCGATAAAGAAGTGTTCTCCAAATAATTTTGAGACAAATAAATTATCTCATTTAAATGCTAAAAAAAACGATTTCGTGCTGATTTCTTTTTGCGGTGTATGAAAGAAAAAAAAATGGATCTTTCAGAAATGAAAGACAAAGAAATAACCTAAAAATATAAAATGTCAACCAGAGGAATCAATCAAAAAATAACCCCACTCACTCCTACTGTTAAAAACTATTAAAAGCGCAATTAATCAGTAACTAAATACGCCATAAATTTTACCCCAGAGATAGTATGAGAAATTTAACAATAGACAGGGTATCGCCCACTATTAATTTGAAAACACATATGCCGAGACTCGCATATGGGCGAAATCGGACTACTTTTCATATATGCCTACTTTTCAAATACCAGTTGATTCTTTACTTTCGGGTGTAAAATAGCAATTAATGTAACGGGCTAAAACTCAAGATGTCAAACTGTTTTCTTTGTAATGGTGCGTACTTGTGCCTAAAATTAATAAACTTGAGTGAAAACTTGTCCTACACAACATAATTAACAGACCTTATGTACCTGAACGTACTTCCCTGCCTTTAGATGCAAATTGCAAGAATGACAAATGTTTGATTATACCTGACTGTAGCTCTCCATTATTTGTCTCAAATCAACCTTTCTACTAATTATAAGAAAACGTTCAGTTTTGTTAGGCTTAATATTGATAGCATTTTTTATGTTATGTTTAAAAATGCTTTTAGTTCAGTGAAGCACAAATTTCGGCACTCCAACCAAATTTACTTTACGAAAAATAATTACAATCTATCTACATATGTATATACAAGGTCTATCGCAAAAGAAACAGAACTGTGTTTTACCTTGGTGTTATGAAGCGTCTTTAGTCACGCAGGGTCCTGATACCTGTTGCACCGATAATGCGCCGTGTCATCGGTCGACGCTTGTCACTGATTTTTGACAAAAAACTCCATATTAACCATTAATCACTCACCTTTCTCACCTGATCTGGCACCCTGTTTTTACCTATTTGGAAAACTTCATTTGCCCATAAAAGGACACTGGTTTCAGGACATTTCAGCTATCCAAAAGGTGACGACCGATATTCTCAAAAGCATTCCGAAAAATTAAATGCTAATTGACCGAACTAAACTCTGTATCGAAGCACAAGGAAACTACTTTGAATAAAAAAATATAACTTTTGAAAAATATTGATTCTTTGCTGTTTTTTTAACAGTCCTGTTTCTTTTGCGAAAGACAGTTTATCTTTGGGATTTCTGTCTTTACACACATGAAACATCTCCGAGCTTTCGGCTCCCGGTTACTGCAAAATCGTCCAATATCAAACAGTATGTCATACAGACATACATAGCTCATTATATATCTTTAAAAAAGAATGGTTCGAAAGTTAATAAAATTGGTGAACTGTCAATTAAAGATTTACTGCAGTTATAATCTCTTATAGGTTTGCGCTATGAATTTCATTAAATTAATTGTAATCAGTTTCCGATTAATACTGCAGTTTTAAATAAATTTTATATATCACTACAGTGAAAGTTTTGTTATCTGTTGCGCTTTTATAGGTCTTAAAACTTTCACTAGACAAAATATTTTTGCTGTATTAGTCATTCAAGTATCATATTCGTACCAACCAATTTCTTTAGGCCTGCCCTTATAATTATCCACAGTTCAAAAAACCAAAGCTATCTTCAGAAATTCTGTCAATTCAAAAGTACTAATGGTTTATGGAAATTTGCACAAATATAACTAATAATTAGTTTCGGGGTGACTAATCCAAACAAGAATATTAAATTTCATTTTAATTGAAAAGTTACTAATTACCACAGTGTCATCGAAGGTTTATGCATTAAAAAATGTGTGGAATTTTTTGACCTGACATTAAAACTGGTGATTTTCATTTTTTATTTTTATTGTGGACATATCACAAAAATTTTGTGCTATAAGAAGCAGCCATGGAAAATGTAATTTAATATTTTCTATCGCATAGAGAGTCCGTAGGAGACAGTCGTGCGATTAATTTCAGCGTTAATGACATTGTGTCAACACTTCAGACGGCTGAGTGATGCAATAGGATGAACGCTCCAGTTGATCTGTATACATACATTTCAAATATTTATTTTTAGCAGGCTCATCAACACCAATTATCATTAAGTCGCTAATGAGAACACTGAAATTAAAACAGATTCTACTCCAACCTCCTCCAGCTTAACACTTGGTAGTAATGAGGCAATTTATTTTTATTTTATGCAAACTTTGCTAACATACATTACTCTATAATATATCTTTCCACATATAGTCATCGCTTTATTTGACATTAATCCGAACCTGCTGAACTGGTTAAGTACCTGCTAAACAATATGCAAGCCATGTATGTTGGGGAAGTTATGAAAATAACTTAATAGGACAAGTAGGTGTCCTATACCCTTGCCTTTGCTCCCTTCAATCTATGAACAATTTTATGCTTCTACTCAACAGAGGGAACTTTATGCTGGCGCCCTCGCTATCTTCTGTTGCGAATTAATCTTTATCCTTTATTCTTTATCGCAACTCTAGAGATAAAAGAAATCTGTCTTTTCACAAGAAGCGCAACAATTTCAATCTTCCTTCTTTAAAGGGTAGGGCTATTGTATTCTCGAGCTCTGTCAAATATCTTGCAGTTGTCTCACAGCACATTGAGAGATGGGCTTCCAAAGCAGGAAATAACAAGATTTTTAGAAGATTACTCAGTTAATAATATCTGGGTACTCAGTCACATAGTAATTCAATATTTGTAGAAGCAAATGAAAATATAATAAAATTTCAATATTTAAATTTTATTTGTAGTTCTTAAATCTGTTTGTATTGACTTTTGCTCATTGCTTACTTGCAATTTTTTAACACAATATCCTTTTTGTATAGAACAGTGTTGTTGTAAATAAATGTAACTCAGGCAGGCTTTCGCCAAACACTCTTTTGGAATGGGAATTTTATAATTTTAGGTCATAAAGCGCCATTATATTAATTACTTTTTGATATGTACATTGAAAAGAAATTTAAAATTTTTAAATAACGTTTGGGCCATCTAACGTTTTAAATTTGAATTATCTATATTTCGACATTGGAAACGTCAAATACCATTCGGAAAGTGACAGAAATTCAGTAAAAACTCTAAAATTTACGAAATGGGTCGCTATTCACTGGAAGAAAACTGGGAAATTCTAAAAACTTTTTTCCAAAGTGGTGAGTCAAGTGGACAGTCAATTTTACCGAAAAATCATCTTTTCGGACGAGGCTCATTTTCATTTCGATGGTTACGTTAACAAGCAGAATTGCCGCATTTGGGGCACAGAAAACCCTCACGTAATCGTCGAGAAGCCAATGCACCCAGCACAAATCACTGTATGGTGCGGATTTTGGTCTGGTGGAATCATCGGCCCATTTTTCTTCGAAAATAAAGAAGAAACAGCCGTAACCACCAACGGTGAGCGACATCGCGCAATGTTAACCGAATTTTTCTTCAAGCAAATTGAAGAGGAAGACTTGGACAACATTTGGTTTCAGCAGGACGTGACTACGTGCGATACAGCAAACGATACACTCAATCTTTTACACCCTATCTTCGAACATCGATAATCAACAAAAGAGGTGATGTGAATTGGCCTCCCAGAAGCTGCGATTTAATTCCGTTGGACTATTTTCTCTGGGGAGCTGTTAAAGATAAATGTTACGCCAACCATCCAGAAACAATTCAAGATCTAAAGTACGAGATTCAAGCTGCTGTAGCTGCCTTAAGGCCGGAAACCATCGAGAAAGTACTCCAAAAATTATGTGGATCGAAACTCAGCCGTGGTGGTCATTTGTCCGAAATTAAATTTCATAAAACAACCTTTTAAATAAATGTTAGACCTTTGAAAAATATCATGCTGTTTTTTTTATTGACTTTTTAAATTTAAAATTTTATATGACCCACTCTGTACAAGTATAATGATTTCCGCCCTCCGGTTGAAATTTTCCTTATCTATATAACTTTCCTTTTCGTCGCATTAATCGCAATGACATTGCTGACAAGTGAACTTATAAACTTTTGTATTTACGTAAAGTATTCGCTCTTTGCTTGTAATTGAGGGAGAAGAACGATTACTTATATCTTTCTTCCATGTTTTCGAAATTTGGTTTTCAATTAACGAAAAAAATGCTTTCGCAAATGCTTTCCAAAGCACTTTATATCTAAAGTAACTTGCTCATTTAAAGTAACTTGCTCATTTAAATCCACTTAAATAAATATATTTAAAAACATATACATACATATTTATATAACCAATTATATAACGGGTTGACTGTTTTCTATTATATTCATTGGTGCTTATGTTAAATAGTAATTTAGAAGAGGAATGCTATCGAAAGAAGCTTTTACGAAACGCGAGATAATACATCGAGTTGAAAATTCAACTTATAGCAATTGTTAAAATTAGAATTTATACTTACTTTGACTGTGATAGGTCAGTATGTATGTAATACACGCTATATTCGTCCGATCTAAAGATTTAGTTCGGAGATTGTACTTTTCAAGCATAATCTCGTAATTGCACTAAAAATAAGTATTATTGTGCATATGTGAATTTGTGATTTTTGAGTTTGAGTTTAGTAGCTGTTTTTATTTCCGCGAATGTAAAATAAATCATTTGAGATAATTTAAAATATGCAGATATATTTTATTTAACGGAAATATAAATATTTTGTTCCTTAAACTGTTTGAGAAAACTATTTAACTTTACCTCCCGCAACTTGCGCGGATTAAAGCCAAGGAAGTATTTTTAGGTCCAAAAGTCCTCTTAATTGTAAGGGACGAAGGAAAAATATCACCAAAAAAAAGAATCTTTAAATTTCAATTATACATACATACATATATAAATCGCACTTTGACCGAATTTGCGGTAAAAAGTTAACCATGGGGTTCATTGGTACTTCAATAATTTTTGTTGGATTTGAACAATTTCTGATCACAAAGTATAATAATCTAAACGAATTACTCATGAAAAGTTTTATCCCGTTATATTAATTTCATTTTTTATTCCCATACCGGAAGGTGAAAGAATTAAATGGACGTACAGACAGATATACAGTCACCAGGGCTTCGACTTTTCCCATCATCCTGATAATTTTTATATATACTCGTTCAAGTATAACCCTATATTTACTCATAATACTTTGTGGGATCATATTACAAGAGTATAAAAATTATTTGTCGTGAACCATTGTAAAATTCAGGGATATGTGAGATAGATGTTGACAAATGAAAGATAACTTTTTTGATCATGCCGGAGACGCTATATATTATATTATACTATGTATATACATTTAATTGAAGAATCATAATGTTGCTATTCTCAGCGCCAAGGCAGTGTTACTTATAGTGAACGAGTAGACAGAATGAAACATTTAAACTGTAAATTTGTATAGCTGAAAGTCAGAAAGTGTAAATGCCTATAAAATTAAGCCTTATCTTAAAGAGCTTGTGGTGAACTTAGGCAGGATAAAATGGTGACTTCGTTGTCTCAGACATTTGACTATAGACAAATTTTATAGCGACCATAAATAATCCGTAAAGCTTCCACGGGTTTTAACCAGATAATTTGTGTTTTTTACCATGATTCGTTTCTTCCACTCTTTCTTGATAATTTCCGCTAATTATCCGTAAATAATTTTTTAAAACCGTCATATGAAGTTTCAATTTTTGCCCTAAAACAAGGATTGAAAGTAAACACGCACTTTATTTTGAATTTAAAGCGTACGTAAATGGTATTTCTTTTTCCAGAAAGAAAAATTGATTTTATCATAAAACCTCTCCTTTAGGAGTTATACCGGAAACGAACTGAAGCTCAGTAACTTAGTGGTAACTGAGCACTCATACCACGTCGTATGAAAAACAGAGAATTTATGAGATATTTGTAGAAATGTTCAGTACATTGCAAATAAGTTGTTTACATCGAAGATACAAAATTTATCAGAGGCGTTAGAAAAAAAAATTTAATTCTGAAATAACGGACACCGTAATATGCACGTGCTAGTACACAACAAACAAATTTTAGTGAGACAATAACCGTCGTGATATATCTTACTTACCATCAGACAGACATGAGTCACATATACATACATAGAGCCGCAGACACGTTTCGGTTAGAAATGAAATCATTTGTTTTGCTGTTAGCATCCTAAATGCATTAAATAACTTGGGAAAAGCATGTACGTGTTAGAGTAAAGTGACAGCAAGATATTCATGCACGTATAGACATATGTATGAAGCCTAGACTTTGAGTCTTTTCTCCTCTTTTGTGACATAAAGAAACAAGTTAGAGCAATGTGGTTTGGTAATATGTATATGTGCTCATTAATTTTTTTTTAACGTCATTTAAATAGTTTAACTTAAATGTTAGTAAACACCCGTTAACTCTTTTACTTACTGTGCTAATGCTATTTAGAATAAGTAGGCTCTGCAGATTGAGGCGTAAGTGAGGAGAGTTTTCATAAATGGTTTAGAATATTAAAAATTAGAAGGAAATAAAGGTCAACCTAAGAGCTTAAATGGAAAGCTGTTTACTTAGATAGTCGAAAGCCTAAAATGAACAATTGCAGTAGTTTAATAATTATTTAGGTATTTAAATTAAATTAGCTACTTATTCAGAGAAATTCTTCATCTAAACGCAAATTGTGAAATTAATAAAAAAAAGTACGGTGATTTACTTTTGTTCACAGTGAGTAAACTGTTACATTATTTGGCCTCCTCATATAAGAAATGAAGGAGGAGATCTCTCCTTGTATAATATATTCCTGCCTTTTCACAACTATGCGATTTGTCCGTTTTCTGGGATCCCTGTAAGTCTTAACGATCTACAGTGTGAAACGGCAACCACAGGTTTGGAATCCAAGTAATTTTATATATGGTTATAATATATAAATAAATATATATGTATATACTACTGAAAATTTAAAGGAGAATTTTGTCCATTTCATCTCCTTCAAAGTAATCCCCTCCCGTTGCATTACACTTATGCCAACGAATTGTTCAGTCATCATAGTATTTGGAAAAATCCTCCGTCGTGATGGCCATCAGAGCTTTCTTCGATTCAGCTTTAATATCCTTAATTGAGTGAAAACAGTGTCCTCAGAATGGTCATGTGAATTTGCTGAATAGTCAGAAGTTACACGAAGGTAAATCAGGCGAATGCGGTGGTTGCGGTACGATATTAGTTAAGAATGTGGCGAATTGATCACGAATAACCGATGCAGTATGAGATGGTGCATTATCGCACTTCTTTGTTCAAAAAATTCAAACATAGTAAAAATCGAAAAATACTAATTAATATTTTGTCGTGAAATTAAAGAAAGAATAGATGTCACTAAGAGTACCCAACTTACAAAGAAAAAATTTACGCATGCGAAAAAACACGCAAAGTATGAATTAAAATTCACCTTGCAATTTGATCACAGTAGTATATAATAACGGGTGATTTTTTTGAGGTTAGGATTTTCATGCAGTAGTATTTGACAGATCACGTGGGATGTCAGACATGGTGTCAAAGAGAAAGATGCTCAGTATGCTTTGACATTTCATCATGAATAGACTTACTAACGAGCAACGCTTGCAAATCATTGAATTTTATTACCAAAATCAGTGTTCGGTTCGAAATGTGTTTCGCGTCCGTGTCCGATGAGCGATGAGGCTCATTTCTGGTTGAATGGCTACGTAAATAAGCAAAATTGCCGCATTTGGGGTGAAGAGCAACCAGAAGCCGTTCAAGAACTGCCCATGCATCCCGAAAAATGCACTGTTTGGTGTGGTTTGTACGCTGGTGGAATCATTGGACCGTATTTTTTCAAAGATGCTGTTGGACGCAACGTTACGGTGAATGGCGATCGCTATCGTTCGATGCTAACAAACTTTTTGTTGCCAAAAATGGAAGAACTGAACTTGGTTGACATGTGGTTTCAACAAGATGGCGCTACATGCCACACAGCTCGCGATTCTATGGCCATTTTGAGGGAAAACTTCGGACAACAATTCATCTCAAGAAATGGACCCGTAAGTTGGCCACCAAGATCATGCGATTTAACGCCTTTAGACTATTTTTTGTGGGGCTACGTCAAGTCTAAAGTCTACAGAAATAAGCCAGCAACTATTCCAGCTTTGGAAGACAACATTTCCGAAGAAATTCGGGCTATTCCGGCCGAAATGCTCGAAAAAGTTGCCCAAAATTGGACTTTCCGAATGGACCACCTAAGACGCAGCCGCGGTCAACATTTAAATGAAATTATCTTCAAAAAGTAAATGTCATGAACCAATCTAACGTTTCAAATAAAGAACCGATGAGATTTTGCAAATTTTATGCGTTTTTTTTTTTTAAAAAAGTTATCAAGCTCTTAAAAAATCACCCGTTATATATATAACTCATAATTGACCATCTTTTTAGCAAACTTTACTTGTACTATATAAGATTTTGGGTAACTCGTAGATTAACTTGGAATATTTTTGGTACAAGACTATAGTATATCCAATATTCTACGTTCAGTCAATTTTGATGATCTTACAAGTATATTAGGTATCTAGTAGATGGTATTAACCCGTTAATATAACATATGACACATATCTCATTTGAAGATATTTTTACTCTAGCGACCTGTTGCTACAGAGTATAATAGTTTTGTTCATCTAACGGTTGTATAAATCACCTAAAACTAAGCGAGATAGATTTAGGGTTATGTAGATATATATAAATGATGAGGATAACGAGAATAGTTGAATCCGACTGTTCGTGCAAGCAGCAACTTGAGTAAAAATTGAGATATCTTGATGAAGCACAAACCAACTTATGAGTTCGTAAATGGGCGTAATCGGACCACTGCCAGGAGTCAGACGCATGTTCTAAAATCCTGATATTAGGTATATAGGGGATCGGGGAACTATTGACCCGATTCAACGCAGTTTGAATACATAATGAATTTCAATTGTACGTCTAGCACTATTATATAGTAACGGGTGATTTTTTTGAGGTTAGGATTTTCATGCAGTAGTATTTGACAGATCACGTGGGATGTCAGACATGGTGTCAAAGAGAAAGATGCTCAGTATGCTTTGACATTTCATCATGAATAGACTTACTAACGAGCAACGCTTGCAAATCATTGAATTTTATTACCAAAATCAGTGTTCGGTTCGAAATGTGTTTCGCGTCCGTGTCCGATGAGCGATGAGGCTCATTTCTGGTTGAATGGCTACGTAAATAAGCAAAATTGCCGCATTTGGGGTGAAGAGCAACCAGAAGCCGTTCAAGAACTGCCCATGCATCCCGAAAAATGCACTGTTTGGTGTGGTTTGTACGCTGGTGGAATCATTGGACCGTATTTTTTCAAAGATGCTGTTGGACGCAACGTTACGGTGAATGGCGATCGCTATCGTTCGATGCTAACAAACTTTTTGTTGCCAAAAATGGAAGAACTGAACTTGGTTGACATGTGGTTTCAACAAGATGGCGCTACATGCCACACAGCTCGCGATTCTATGGCCATTTTGAGGGAAAACTTCGGACAACAATTCATCTCAAGAAATGGACCCGTAAGTTGGCCACCAAGATCATGCGATTTAACGCCTTTAGACTATTTTTTGTGGGGCTACGTCAAGTCTAAAGTCTACAGAAATAAGCCAGCAACTATTCCAGCTTTGGAAGACAACATTTCCGAAGAAATTCGTGCTATTCCGGCCGAAATGCTCGAAAAAGTTGCCCAAAATTGGACTTTCCGAATGGACCACCTAAGACGCAGCCGCGGTCAACATTTAAATGAAATTATCTTCAAAAAGTAAATGTCATGAACCAATCTAACGTTTCAAATAAAGAACCGATGAGATTTTGCAAATTTTATGCGTTTTTTTTTTTAAAAAAGTTATCAAGCTCTTAAAAAATCACCCGTTATATCTCACAAAAATCAACTATAAATACTGGGGTCCACATATTCGGGTCTAGCCTAGGGTCTTGAACAGTTTAAGTTGAGTTTGGACAACTTTTAGTCGTAAGGTGGTTAACTTTGAAGGAATTATTCGCGCAAAATTGTATCCCGTTATATTAATTGCTTCATGATGTGTGTACTGGAAAGTGAAAGAATCAAGTGGAATTTAAAATTTGGCTCTATGAAAGGTAAGCGTTGTTGTGGTCCTATTCTTATTGAACTTATTTTGAAGTGAAATTGGTAAAATTACAATTATTGCATTGGCCACCTTTGATTTTATTTAATAAGTTCTTCAAATTCTCTGTGATTGTTATCAAATTATCAATATGCAAAGTAAGCAACTTTCTGATAGTTAGGATAGTAAACAAAACAAACGTAGGCTATAAATCTGATATTTTTCTGTGAAAGGTCGCTTGAAAATTTTAATAATTTAGAAATTAGTACCTTTAAACAAAAAAATATTTACTAAATCCCGATGTCAGAATTGGTTGGCGAAATAAAGCACTTTCCAGCCAAAAATAAGAAAACTAAAAAACAGAAAAAAAATTGGGAAAAGTGAAGAGGGGCTAAGTTCGGGTGCATCCCAACATTTTGTATTCATTTAACTTGCAGGAAATAACTTGCTAGAGAAATACCATAAGGTGTGAAACGTTAACCAGACTGACACTGACACCGATATATTCGACATAAGGTTAGTTGGAGAATGAAGTAATGTTTAGAATTTCACGCAAGTGAAGAAAGTCTCTGATCGCCATTCGCTTGGGAGTGGCCAGAAATGGCTCAAGCAGCTCACGACTTTCGGTCTCTGACCAAATGTTGTGCGATGGGTTTGTGACACGCAACGTAAAAAACGCTCGTAATGAGTAGTAAACAACAGCCTCGGATGAGAGACCAAATTTTGGCAATCGAACTAAAGATTACAATTTGAGAACATGCACCTGGAATGTCCGGTCCCTTAATTGGGAAGGTGCCGCTGCCCAGCTGGTACATGTCCTCGTAAAGATAAAGGCTGACATCACCGCCGTCCAAGAAATGCGATGGACGGGACAATGACTCAGACGAAAAGGTCCTTGTGACATTTACTACAGTGGCCAAATAAAGGAGCGCAAGTTTGGTGTGGGATTCGTGGTGGGAGAGAGACTCCGTCGCCGAGTACTCTCATTCATTCCGGTGAATGAACGTCTAGACACAATCCGCATCAAAGCGAGGTTCTTCAACATATCGCTGATTTGCGCCCACGCCCCGATGGAAGAGAAGGACGATGTGACCGAAGATGACTTCTTTGAGCGCTTGGAGCGCACCTATGAGAACTGCCTCTGTCACGATGTCAAAATCGTGCTTGGCGACTTTAACGCCAGGGTAACTTCCTACCTCATAAGGTTACAATCGACCAAAATGCGTGCGATATGGGATAGAAGAGGAAAGCGAGACGCATTTGCAGGCAAAAGAAGGGAGAGGCCGAAATGCGTGAGGACGACAAGCTGCTCGACAGAGGGCTTCAAGACCAGAGCATACTCTTGTAGAACCCTGGAAAGTGATCTACTGACTGTTTCCCAGAGCATACTAAAATGATGGAAAGAAAACAACTCCAGCCCGCTGAACGGAAGCAAACGTATAACGCCAGCAGAAGGCCAATCCGATTCCCCAATCGAAGACGTTGGAGCAGACGTTCCATTGCCCGTCCATGAAGCAATTCGAATAGCAATTACCCGTCTGAAGAACAACAAAACGGCGGGGGCCGATGGATTGCCGGTCCAGCTATTCAAACACGGCGTCAAAGAACTGATAAGGAGCATCCATAAGCGTCTTTGTAAAATATGATCGTATGAAAGCATGCCCAACGATTGGAATTTAACACATTCGCGTAAATTGCGGGAATTCCCGTCATTCATGTTTCCTTCAATAAAACAATTGCGGGAATTCCCGCGCTATTTGAGTAGGGCTTTTCCGTCAAAAATGGTTCACTTCTTATCAGTGCACATTTTTAGTGTTGGTAAAGTTGTAAACTACCATCCCTGACAGGCCAACCGCAATTCAAACAAATTTAATTTGGGGAATCCCCATTCAAAGTTAACGTGCCAGTCATTTGTTGTTTGTTGAGGGGAAGTTTCAATAAAATGAAATTCGGAAAATCCCGAACAAAGTGCATAGGAAATTCACGAGGTTGAAATTAATTGATTCTCTGAGTGTGACAAATGCGAAAGTTTACTTTTTCTTGCAAAACTGAAATAAATAAAATTTTTGCCTCAGTTGTACATGGTATTTTGTAATAAAATATGGCTAATTAAATATTGCAAAATTTGGTGGACGAAATATTTGGTGAATCAGAAGACGAATATTCATTAGACGAGGAGAAGTTTAGTTCCAGTGATGATGATAAGAGTGAAAATAACACAACATATGAGGAAGATTCCATCTACGAGGATGATACCGATATTTGCGAAGTGGAGTGTGACGATATTTGGCGTGAAACAACAAAACCAATACCACTTTTCCCCTTTGCTGCTACTTGGGGAGTTCAGGATGAATTTGATAGCGAAACATCGCCGCTAATGCTATTTGAAAAATTTTTTGATAATGACGTCATGGAGTTATTATTTTATTCCACCAATGCTTATGGGATTCACTTGGAAGATAATGACCCAAAGCCTTCAACGCGAAAGCGGCCCAAGATGCAATTTACTGCAATAACTGCAAATGCTTCAATTTTTAGGCATGTGCCTATTACAAGGCCAAAACCGAAAACCGTCGATAAGGAAAATGTTTTCGAAGGATATCTTATATTATCAACCAATATTTGGTGCTGTAATGTCTGGAAGACGTTTTCAGCAAATTCTAAGATGCTTCAGCTATCATATGCCTTATCAACAAAAATATCAAGATACAAAACTGGAAAAAATAATGCCGATGCTCGATTTGATTTTGAAGAACTTTCAAAACGCGTATGAACCAGATATAGCCTTGTCTTTAGATGAATCGCCTATGTTTTTCAGAGGAAGGTTATCCTTTAGACAATACAAAAAGGGAAAGCGAGCTCGGTATGGTATAAAGTTTTACGAACTTACCACAAAGGATGGGTATATTTTAAATGTAAAAATATATGCTGGAAAAGATATTGGTGAAGAGATCACAGGATCCAAAACAAAAGCTGTAGTTTTAAAACTTATGGCTCCATACCTCAATCGTGGTCATCATTTGTATATGGATAATTATTATAACAGCGTTGATTTGTCCAATACGCTCTTTACGTTCAAATCGTAAGCCGATCCCTAAATGTATATTTAGTAAGAAACTGAAAAGAGGCGAGTATATTTGGCGAAGAACAGGAAATGTTTATGTGACAAAATGGAAAGACAAACGTGACGTTTTGTCCATAACTACGGCACATCACCCACGTCTAATCGAAATTACTAATAGAAGAGGCCAAAAGAAGATGAAACCAATAGACGTTGCTGCTTATAACGAGAACATGGCAGGAATTGATCGGGCCGACCAATTATTGTCGTATTATTCAAGTCCCAGAAAAACACTTGGATGGTACAAAAAGGTTTTATTTCACATACTGGACATGGCTGTATGGAACTCATTTTTCATATACAAACAGTTTCATCCGAACTGCTCCTTTCTAGATTTTCGTGAAGAACTTATAGTAAGCTTGTTCAATCTACACGCCAATGTTACTGAAGGCAAGGATTTGGTAAATCTCGTAACATCTCGGGGTCGCCCTCCAAAAGCGCAAAGTGCAACTTGTCCAATAGACATGAGAGTACCCATCACTTCGCGGAAAAAATTCCCTTCCCTTTCGGACATAACAATCAAGGAAAAAACAAAAGTTACCAAAAGAGATGTAAGGTGTGTTCAGAAAATGGAGTCCGGAAGGAGACAAGCTTTCAATGCAAGAACTGTCCCGACAAGCCAGCGCTATGCCCCGCCGAATGCTTTGAAATATATCATACCAGAAAATAATATTTGTATTTAATAATAAGTTGAAAAAATAAAAATATTTAAGTAAAAATAAATAACTAAGAATTAAATAATTAATTTAAGGAATTTCCGCAATTTCTTCCGCACATATAGAAATGCTCTTGAAAAGTTAAATGCGGGAATTCCGGTTATGGCGGGAATTCCCTAATTTGTTCAGACTATTTAAAAAAATTAACCTGTAGAAAAAAAGCGGGAATTGCCGCTCTTCAATTTTTTATGGAAAAATTAAGTGATTATCTGGCAGCCAACCGCTAAATTCAAATAAACGTGAACGTGTTAAGTGTGATCTTCCCAATCCACAAAAAGGGAGACTCCATAATCTGCGCCAACTACCGTGGTATATGTCTCCCAAATATCCCCTATAAGTTTTTATCGAGCGCATTGTGTGAAAGATTAAAGGCCACCGTCAACCAACTGATCTCACCTTATCAGTGTGGCGTTAGACCTGGGAAATCAACAACTGACCTATTGACTATGCGCCAAATCTTGGAAAAGAACCGTGAAAAGAGAATCTTTCTCGATTTCAAAGCTGCTCCCAAACAGCACAAAAAGGAATTGCATTTATACCACAATGTCTAAATTTAGTATCCCTACAAAACTAATACGGCCGTACAAAATGACGTTGAACGACACCAAAAGCTCCGTCAGAATCGGACGGACTTCTCCGAGCCGTTCGATACCAAACGAAGTTTTAGAGAAAATAATTCGAGCTACAGAACTAAACAGAGAAGGTACCATCTTCTATAAGAGTGTATAGCTACTGGCGTATGCCCGATGATATTGATATCATTGGTCTTAACAACCGCGCCGTTAGTTCTGCTTTCTCTAGAATAGATAAGGCGGAGAAGAAAATGGATATAGTGGTGAACGAAGGCAAGACGAAATATCGCCTTTCTTCAAGCCAATAGTCGTCGCACTCGTGACTTGGCTTTCACGTCACTGTTGACAGTTATAACTTTGAAGTTGTAGACAATTTCGTCTATCTTGGAACCAGTATAAACACCACCCGCAACAGGTTCTATTTCGAAATGAGTAGGCAATTGAAAAGTAAAGTTCTCTCTCGACGAACAAAAGCCAAACTCTATAAGTCGCTCATAATTCCCGTCCTGCTATATGGTGCTGAGGCTTGGACGATGACAAACACTGATAATTCGACGTTGCGAGTTTTCGAGAGAAAAGTTCTGCGAAAGATTTATGGTCCTTTGCGCGTTGGCCACGTCGAATATCGCATTCGATGGAACTATGAACTGTATGAGATATACGACGACATAGACTTAGTTCAGCAAATTAAAAGACAGCGGCTCCGTTGGCTAGGTCATGTCGTCAGAATGTTCGAAAACACCTAGCTCTGAAAGTGTTCGACGCAGTACCCGCCGGGAGAAGCAGAGGAAGACCTCTACTCCGTTGGGAGGGCCAGGTGGAGAAAGACCTGGCTTCACTTGGAGCGCTTTTCTTAACTCGGCTATAACCGCGTAGGCTGTTTTTGCGCTAGTAAGGAAGAAATAATTTTTGGTCATTTGGTGACACACACTAAAGAAATTATTCTTTCAAAATTTTATCCCGTTATATTAATTGCTTTTTAATTAGTATACTGGAAACTGAACGAATCAAGTGTAATTAGAATTATGTATTTAGGAAATTGGCGTCGTTGATGTCCGATTTCGTCCATTTTCACAATGTGTCATAAGAATGTAAAAGGAATGCCACGTACTAAATTTTGTCAAAATCGGTTAGTCAGGTCGAGAGATTTGGGATTTCACCAAAAAGTGGGCGGTGCCACGCCCGTCGTCCAACTTTCACATCATAAATATCTCTCTTACTATCTGTGTGGTAAAATTTAATGTCTCTGGCGTATTTAGTTATTGATTTATCGCTCTTTTAGTAGTTTATGGGAAGTGAGCGTGGTTATCCTCCGATTTCATCCATTTTCACCCTGTCGGCAAAAGTTCTTATATTTGTATTTAGCAAAATAGGTTGTTGTAGCTTAAGTGGTTTAGGATATATGCGTTATAAAGTCACCCGGAAGTTCGAAAATTTGTTTAATAGGTATAATATGCTGAGAGAAGTATAGACCCGATTCAATCCATTTTGGATACCCCGATATACCATCGTCTTGAAAAGATTCTCTCTGAATTTCAACTGTGTTCCCCAAACAATGACTGATGCTTCCAGTCAAAATTTAAATATGGGTACTGAAATATATTTAGTACCTAGGGGCTTGAACAGTTTTGATTGGTTTCATACAATTTAATGGACGGGAGAATTATTACATACCGAAATTGGTTGCGATATTTTTATATCTTAACTTAGTGCTTAGTTATGTCACTTTATATGTATATTTTAATTTTATGGCGTCCTTCTACAATGTGTACCAAAATTCATCGAGATATCTACAATTTTTACACTTGGTCACCAACTACGAGTAAGTTTTGAGTTTATCTTACAGATTTATTAGTGGTTCAACTTTCTTGAGAAGTTAGCTTTGTGCCGTCCAACTTACTATATAAGTGCATTTCATTTTAATTCGAGAAATATTAATTCTTAGTTCTTATGGAATACATGTTGACGAAACTAATTCACCGTTATTTAATACGAAGCATAATTGGAATACCAAGGCACTTAAAACGAGTATTGATTCTATACGGAATATTTTAAAACGAATGTAAAACACAAATCCAGCATGGCACACCGGTCGATTTCATAGGCCAAAAATAAGAAAATAAAAGTTTGAAATTTACCACTGTTTATATCAAAGCTATTTCATAAAAACCCAATACAACTAACGGTAAACTCATTTTTGCGCTGTCCCATTCGTACGCGCTACGAAAAGCATGAGAAATGAGGAAATAGAAACACGCGGACTGTGCAGTGAAAATAGCTTAAAAATTATCTCTTATCAAAAATTAAATTGCAATATAAAATCATATTTAATCGCCATAGATTGAAATGAATATTGAGAATAAAGGTATATGTTATATAACAAAGTATTGTTTCAAAACTATGGTTTTATAAGTGCCCTTTTGAGTGGTATGTTTTTCTTTATACATAGAATTAAGTTAATAAAAAAGTTGTGATCCGCTGTCTCGCCCTTAAATGAGTATAATTCGTTTATATTAGATAATGTTTTCTTGGTGTATGTTTTTGATTTCAGCTGCAACGTTTCGCACCACTCTTCGTTGTTCATGTTAATCTACCAGGCATTCGATTTTTTGTGTTTTTTCATAATTTTTTGTATTAAAGTGTATGTATACGAGGTGTGTTCGAAAAGTATCGCGAATTTTGTGTTTTCTCAAAAATTATTTATTTATTCATGAATATCTATTTTCTCTACTTTGAAGGGAACAAAGTAATCCCCATGAGATATTATACACTTGTACTTGTTTTTCCAATCTTCGAAGCACTTCAAAAAATCATTTTTTTTATCGTCTTCATCTCCTCCTTCGATGCCGTCTTTATCTTAAGAGAAGCGTAACGTCGTCCTTTCAAGGGCCTCAGTTTAGGGAACAAGAAAAAGTCACAGGATGCCAGATCTGGGGAATACGGTGGTTGCGGCATCATTAGCGTGTTTTTTTTGGCCAAAAAGTCGCGCACAAGCAACGATGTGTGTGAGCAAGGGCGTTATCGTGGTGCAAAAGCCACTTTTTGTTCTTCCACAAATCCGGGCGTTTCTGGCGGATTGCTTCGCACAAATTGCGCATAACTTGCAGGTAATATTCCTTATTGACCGTCCTTCCCTGTGGCAAGAACTCATGATGCACCACGCCCCTGCAATCGAAGAAAACTGTCAGTTACGATTCGCGATACTTTTTGAACACACCTCGTATACGTGCATATTTTATTGTTTGTTTATGTTTTTTTTTTGCATCATATACATATGTATTAGGGTGGGTCAATTTTTTTCTTGACAAAGCGGTTATCAAAATCGTAAACTACGATGAATTCTAAGAAAATTTGCCCATGAAACCAGGGGTGTAAAATGAAAATCGAGCCTCCGAGGACAATTAAGTAATGAGACTAATTTTATTGGTAAACCTGTGACCTTGATTTCCTTTCTTTTTTTCCGGCATCCCTCCCCTCTCCATTGAAATAATGTATCTATCATCGCTCTAGCTTGTTTAGTTCGCCTGCTGCGACAAGACGTGTGTTTGTAGTGCTCGTCACGAAAATGGAAAAACGAAATCAAGAGCAACGCGTCGCGATAAAATTTTGAGCCAGATTGGGCGAAACAGCTTCGGAAACGTACGCTAAAATTGTAAGAGTGTATGGTGATAGTGCTCTTAGTCGTGCCCAGGTGTTTCGTTGGCACAAAGAGTTATGAAGAGGCGTGAAAGCGTGGAAGACGAGGCGCGGAGAGGGCGACCAGTCGAGGTGCGAACGATGATTATTGCCGTTTTTGATAGCCGTGGAATCGTCCACAAAGAATTTGTTCCACCGGGGAAAACTGTGAATCAAGTCTACTATTGCCAAATACTCGAAAGATTGCGAAAAAGAGTCATCAGGGTGCGCCCAGACATCGCTCGTAACTGGATCCTTCATCACGACAACGCTCCGTGGCACACTGCCCTCAGCGTGTCTCAGTATTTGGCCTCTAAAGGGATCGACGTATTGCAACAGCCGCTTTATTCGCCCGACATGTCACCCTGTGACTTTTTTGTTTTCTCAAACAAAATCGGTGGTCAAAGGAACCCATTTTGAGTCGAATACGGAGATCCAGGCGGCCGTGACGAGAGTACTCGCGGTCATCCCAGTCGAAGCGTTCCAGAAATGTTACGAAGCATAGAAAACGCGCTGGAATCGCTGTATATCTGCCCAAGGGGACTATTTTGAAGGGGATGGCAGAGTTGTAGAATAATTTTCAAATATCCGGTTTTTATGGAATCAGTCTCATTACTTAATTGTCATACCTCGCATGTTTTTGAATTGTGGTGTTTACAAAATGTGTGTATCTACTCTATCAGTATCTACTTATTAGAAGCTTCGTTAACAAAAAACTTGATATTAACTTTTTACTCTGCTATGATAACATTTTAAAGGAAAAACAGTTATCCCGAGCAAATAAAGGCCTCATAATCTGATGTTGGAGTTGAGATAAAAAAACTAATGGACCAAACTACGTCACGAATGTAATTAATGGACGCAATGAGTACTCAAATTACCTATTATTAAAAGAAAAGTGTGGCTTTGATGGCAGTTCTGGGCAGAACGAATATAAGGAGAAATTTTAAAATAATAATTTAGAAGACATATGTCCCTCTACAACTGATAATAAAATCGAAAAATGATGGGGAGTACAAACAAATTTGGAATAATCCAGACCTTCGTCCACCCGCTATTGCCATCCTGTTCGAATTCAATTTAAAAAGAAATCAATTCAATCAACTCTAAATCCACTAGATTTGCGCTAGATCCTGCAAGGGAATGAATTTCAAAACATTCCTGATATTTCCTTCCTTCGTCAATCCGAAAAATTTTAATTCACCCTCCCGATGTTAATCTATACGCATCAGTTTCAATTGGAGAGCTCTAAGAAGAATCTGCTGAGTCAAGCAAAAAGCTTAACTGATTGCTTTTGAGCTCAAATCCTTTCACCCTCTGTCAAAGAAAACTATACCATTAAAATCAGTTAAAATACGGTACCACCGGGTGGTGGCGGAGTGGGAAACGGGAGAGGGAGATTTTAAAAACCTTTGACAAAAGTTTCACTTTTATACAGACAGTGGAATTATTTTTTGCCGCTGATTCCATACAAGACCGGCCACTGTGCATTGGTACAAAATCTACAATTAGAAAACCCTTATCCCACAGAAGTGATACAGAAAAGTTAACAAGTTTAGAATAAATGTCAAAAAGAATTACCAGTCGTGTCACGTCCGAACAAATTTCGAAATTAAATGTAATCCCTACGTGCTCTTGAAAGCCAATTACAATTAGTTTTATAGATAAAACTGGAGCATCTGTTACTTTCACTTATTGGAGCATATACATATATTGAAATTTAAGAAAGTACTCAAATTTTATTAGTAATATTTGATTACGATTATATTACCTTAAAAAATATATGGCCAATTTTAAACATTTTGCTAAAACAAAAAACAAAAATGCCAGAGGTCAGTAACAGCCGAAACACTCTCGCAAGCTTTACACGTATATACTCACAGCTTTAGCGTGAGACATACTTATTTATATGGAATGATATTTCCTTAGATTCTTAACTGTCCTCTAATTTTCATTCTAAGATACTATTAATGTGTAAGTATTCTTCGGCTCGTGCACTAATTTGTATATACAAACTTGCGGCAAAACCCTATTTTTTCAAATTCAGCACCAGAAACACTATTTCCATTGTTTATTTTCAGTTAGTGCATTGGCATTTTATAAGAACCGTCCGGTTGTGGTCGGGTTCATCCCTGCGCATCAGCAAAATGATGAAGTTATAATTTTTCATCACGTTAGCATGAAATTTTTGAATGAGGGCATTGTACAATTTATTATGTACAAAAAGTAATAGAGAAAATCGGTTTACCTCACCACTTATAGTTATTTTCTTAATGACACCTTCTATACAATTTTAAACCTTAAATTCTAACTTAAATGGATTGTTACTTTGTTACGTACCGGAGTATCAATCATTATAATGTGACATTGCAGCACGTATGGTAGAAGAGTTTAAATTGAATATTATCGACACAATGAAAGGGAAATGAATTTTGTGCAAAGCAGCAAATGTGCGGTATTTTAAGTATTATTAAAAGAGGCGTAAATAAATACATATATACAGTCTATCAAGTAAGAGCCTGGACGTGTTAATTTATAAAAAAAAAAAAATATTTTATGAAACTTTCATATTTATATATTCATTGTACACAAAAAATGATGCAATTTGGTCAATAATATGTCCAGTCACCACCGGCGTAGATAATTGCCTGGCATCTCCGAGGCATGCTTTTTACTAATTTGACGACTTATTCTATTGGCAAGGATCTCCAGATCCTACGAATTTCGTAAGACAACTGCTTCAAAGTGTAGGTGCGTCTTCCATGAAGCTTCTGTTTAATATATGCCCACACATTTTCAATAGGATTTGCATCGGGCAACTGCGACGGCCAATCCAATGTGACGATGCCAGATTGAGTTTTCCACTGAGTACAGAGCTCGATGCGGTGCTTAGGATCGTTGTCCTCCTGCAAAATCCAATCTTCATTTCGTTTGGCAGATAGCAGTAAAGCCTTTCGCAGATTTTTATCATTTCCTCGGCATTTAGGTTGTCAGTAAAGAGGTACAAAGTGCCGAATCCCTGCACTTTTGTTTGTAAGAGCGTGGTCAACTTTACCGACAGTTAATGAAAAATTTCGCTTTAATTCCTTCCCGAGACAATAGAGGGAAACTTTGTCCTTGATGCATTGTCAACAAAGGCTCAGTTGTCGTTGATCTTTTGAAAGAGAACCACGTTAAACGACATGAAGGCTAAGTACGCGTCGTGCTACGAAGCTGTATTCCTTTACACCCACCCGAAAGGTCCTAAAATGTCGCAATCAGCGGCTGCTAAATATATGATAAAGTCGAAAACATTTATGCAGAAGTGAATACAGCGATATATAGTGGCTAAAAAGTCTTTAATTTACCAGAACGTGGTTCGATAGGAAAAGTGGACAAAATAGATGAAAAAAGGATAGTGAATCTGCTTTAACACTGCCGCAGGGACAAGCAAAATTAATGGCAAAAGGTTTAGATAAATCCGACGAAACTATCCGAATCCTTCTTCATACTCATGATCTGAAATGGCGCAACACAATGAAGAAGCCTCTGTTGACTAAAGAACTTGTGACAAAGCGACTCGCTTGAGCGCATGAGAATATTGATAGAGGTTTTGAAAATGTCATTTTTACTGATGAATGTTCTATATGGGCACGTTCTGTCCTCACGTGAGCCTACTCAACTTCCTTCTTCTCAAAGCAGGGACTCGAAACTTTGTAACTCTTTACTGATAACCAAAATGCCGAAAAAATGATAAAAATCTAAAAAATAAAGCCTTTTTACGTTATCATAGTCAACCCAACCGTTCTGACAGTTGTCAAATTTTGTAAATTAACAGGTTCCGATAGTGATATATAAAATATTTTGCTTCTAAAAGTGGGAATAGTCATACACAATTTATTTTCCCAAAAAAGTGAACTCATAAATATGTAATGGACTGCTGCACACTTGATATCACCGAAGCGACGAATGATCGTTTGCTTAAACTTTGTTTGATATCATTTACAGCAATGTAAATGTTGAACTTTAATAAGAATGTATGTAAATGACACAAACAAATATTACTTGTTCGGTTTTCTGAACAGAGAAAACAGTACATACTCTGTTTTGCTACTCGAAAGGCAATGTAATTTAAAATACTGTCATTCTTGCCTTATTAAAAAACAACGAGTGGTGTTAGAAAATCACTGCGATTTACATTCGTATAATTCAAGTGCGCTTAGAAGCTTAATGCGAGGGCTGCTATATATATTTCTGGCCCAATAATGAAAATAGGAGTATTTATCAACGAAAATGGTTTTATAGTGTTTCAAAATATTCTCCATCAAGATTTATCCACTTTTGCATGCGCTCAAACCAATTTTCGAAGCACTTTTTCCACTCCGATTGAGACACCTCCAAAACATGGTTTTTGAATGCTTCAACAGCATCTTCTGGCGACGAAAATCGTTGACCACGCATTGGTCATTGGGTGCCACGTCAGGGCTATACGGCGGATGACCCATCAATTCGACGTTTTGACCGGTCAAAAAGGCACTGGTTTGAGCCGATGTGTGAGAGCTCGCATTGTCATGGTGCACAATGATTCGTCTTCTCTTGTTCGTTTTTCGAATTTCTCCGAAGATTTCAGGCAAACAAATGGTGGTGTACCACTCAGAATTGACCGTCCTACGTTGCACAAGCGGAACAGTCGCCACATGACCAGTTTTGCCGAAGAAACAGGCGACCATTTGCTTCGAAGTGATGCTTCCACGAACAACTTTCGATCGATTGCTGTTTCGTTTCGGGTTCATACGCACGGATCCATGATTCGCCACCTGTGACGATCTTATAAACGTCTTTTGAAGCACCGCGATCGTATTTTTTCAGCATTTCTTTACACCAATCCACACGGGCCTTTTTTGAGCGATTGTCAAATTGTGCGGGTCTCAATGAAAACAAACCTTTCTTACGGCCAGGTGTTCATGCAATATCGAATGTATGCTGGTGGGAGAAATGCATAGGCATGCCTTTATCTAAAGGTATGTTACATGACGGTCTTGCATTATCAGTTCACGTACGGCATCGATGTTTTCTGGCACAACGGCTGTTTTTGGACGACCTTCACGGAATTCGTCTTTGAGCGAGCGTCGGCCACGATTGAATTCGTTGTAACAGTTTTTCACAGTGCTATAGGATGGTGCTTCATAGCCATACAAAGATTTTAGTTCATCGATGCACTCTTGTCGTGATAATCCACGTCGAAAGTTGTGAAAAATGATCGTATGAAAATGTTCACGAGCTAATTCCATTTTTGGAGTGTCTACATCGTAACAGCTACCACAACTTTGCACTGGCCATTTGGGGAACATGCATCCCAAATGTGTATGCCCTACAACAACATCTGCCGAGGCTGCGGAATAGCAGGGAAAAAGGAAACAATTTTCCACTTTCTCTGTAAATGCCCAGCCCTAGCACAGATGCGACACAAAACACTTGGAATCCATCAAGCACCAAACCTTGAATGGATACCA
>CM050323.1:125032871-125067024 GCA_027475135.1 Bactrocera correcta
AAATTTTCCTTATCTATATAACTTTCCTTTTCGTCGCATTAATCGCAATGACATTGCTGACAAGTGAACTTATAAACTTTTGTATTTACGTAAAGTATTCGCTCTTTACTTGTAATTGAGGGAGAAGAACGATTACTTATATCTTTCTTCCATTTTTTCAAAATTTGGTTTTCATTTAACGAAAAAATGCTTTCGCAAATGCTTTCCAAAGCACTTTATATCTAAAGTAACTTGCTCATTTAAATCCACTTAAATAAATATATTTAAAAAACATATACATACATATTTATATAACCAATTATATAACGGGTTGACTGTTTTCTATTATTTTCGGATATATTCATGCCTAAGTTAAATGGTAATTTGTAAGATCTTATATTATTATATCATATATTATATATATTATATACATCTATGTATGTATGCATGGTTAGAAAAGGAATGCTATCGAAAGAAGCTTTTACGAAACGCGAGACAATAAATCTAATTGAAAATTCAACTTATAGTAATTGTTAAAATTAGAATTTATACTTGACTTTGACAGGTCGGTATGTATGTAATATACGCTATGTTCGTCCAATCTAAAGATTTAGTTCGGAGATTGTACTTTTCAAGCATAATCTCATAATTGCACTGAAAATAAGTACTATTATGCGTATGTGAATTTGTGATTTTTGAGTTTGAGTTTAGTCCGCTTTTATTTCCGCGAATGTAAAATAAATCATTTGAGATAATTTAAAATATGCAGATACATTTTATTTAACGCAAATATAAATATTTTTTTCCTTAAACTGTTTGAGAAAGCTATTTAACTTTACCTCTCGCAACTTGCGCGGATTAAAGCCAAGGAAGTATTTTTAGATCCAAATTATAAGGCACGAAGGAAAAATATCACCAAAAAAAAGTATTCTTGAATTTCAATTATACATACATAAATCACACTTTGACCGAATTTGCGGTAAAAAGTTAACCATGGGATTCATTGGTACCTAGGGGCTTCAACAGTTTTTGTTGGATTTTAACAATTTCTGAACACAAAGTGGAATAATCTAAACGAATTACTCATGAAAAGTTTTATCCCGTTACATTTATTTCATTTTTTATTCTTATACCGGAAGGTGAAAGAATTAAATGAAATTAAAATTGTGTTATATAGAAAGAAGGCGTGGTTACAGTCCGATTTTTCCCATTTTCACACTGCAAAATAAGAATGTCAAAAGAACATTATGTACCGAATTAGGATAAAACCTTCTGTACCTAGGTTCTAAGAAATGTGATTTTACTTAAAAGGGGGCGATCCCACCCCATCGTACAGCATACATATCACAGCGGTAGTAAAATGTAATGTCTCTGGCGTATTTAGTAATCGTTTTTAGTTTTTAACAGTACCGTTATATGGATAGAGGGCGAAGTTATCATAACGGACGGACGGACAGACAGACATACAGTCACCCGGGCTTCGATTTTTCCCCAATATCCTGATTACTTTTACTGAATGGCCTCTACGTCCGCATAACGCTTTCCTTTCATGGGCAAATGAATTGGTTGAAATGTGATTTTTGGTAAAATAATCGTCCTTCGAATGTTGGATTCTGAGCAATTTTTGGTCGTCAGTCAATTTGTGCAGAACAAACCGTGCACACACCTTTCGTAAGCCCAAATGTTAGGCCAAAATGTTCACATCCATTTCCATAAATTTCAATGAGGATTTTGGCTGATTTTTGATGAATTTACGTACAGTTTCGATGGAATTTCCGGTGATCACGGATTTTGATTTGCTCACATGATTGTCATACATACTATACTCGTATGTCCTCTCGACCACTTTTAAAACGTTGAAACCACTCGTGCACTCTGCTACGGGATAGGCAATCAACGCCATAAGCTTGTTTCGTCAATTGAAATGTTTCGGTAAAAGTTTTAACAATTTTAAAACAAAATTTAATGTTGGCTCTTTGTTCGAAGCTCATTTCGATTTTTTCTTAAAACGCAATAACTTCACTTCCAATCAATGAAATATCATGAAATTCTCAACGGAAATCGAAAAAGATAGCAGATTCTAACACACTGTACACGCAATGTGCACGTGCTAGTACACAACAAAACAAATTTTAGTGAGACAATAACCGCCGTGATATATCTTACTTACCATTAGACAGACATGAGTCACATATACATACAAATAGCCGCAGACACGTTTCGGTTAGAAGTGAAATCATTTGTTTTGCTGTTAGCATCCTAAATGCATTAAATAACTTGGGAAAAGCATGTACGTGTGAGAGTAAACATATTCATGCACGTATAGACATATGTATGAAGCCTAGGCTTTGAGTTTTTTCTCCTCTTTTGTGACATAAAGTAACAAGTTAGAGCAATGTGGTTTTGTAATATGTATATGTGCTCATTAATTTTTTTTTAACGTCATTTAAATAGTTTAACTTAAATGTTAGTAAACACCCGTTAACTCTTTTACTTACTATGCTAATGCTATTTAGAATAAGTAGGCTCTGCAGATTGAGGCGTAAGTGAGGAGTGTTTTCATAAATGGTTTAGAATATTAAAAATTAGAAGGCAATAAAGGTGAACCTAAGAGCTTAAATGGAAAGCTGTTTACTTAGATACTCGAAAGCCTAAATTGAACAATTGCAGTAGTTTAATAATTATTCAGGTATTTAAATTAAATTAGCTATTTATTCAGATAAATTCTTCATCTAAACGTAAATTGTGAAATTAATAAAAAAAAGTACGGTGATTTAATTTTGTTCACAGTGTAAGTTGTTACATTATTTGGACTCCTCATATAAGAAATGAAGGAGGAGATCTCTCCATGTATAATATATTTCTGCCCTTTCACAACTATGCGATTTGTCTGTTTTCTATGATCCCTGTAAGTCTTACAGTGTGAAACGGCAATCGCAAATTTGGAATCCAAGTAATTTTATATATGGTTATAATATATAAATAAATATATATGTATATACTACTGAAAATTGAAGGGTGAATTTTGCCCATTTCATCTCCTTCAAATTAATCCCCTCCCGTTGCATTACACGTATGCCAACGAATTTTTCAGTCATCATAGCATTTGGAAAAAACCTCCGTCGTGATGGCCATCAGAGCCTTCTTCGATTCAGCTTTTATATTTTTAATTGAGTGAAGACAGTGTCCTCAGAATGGTCATGTGAATTTGCTGAATAGTCAGAAGTTACACGAAGGTAAATCAGGCGAATGCGGTGGTTGCGGTACGATATTAGTTAAGAATGTGGCGAATTGATCTCGAATAACCGATGCAGTATGAGAAGGTGCATTATCGCACTTCTTTGTTCAATAAATTCAAACATAGTAAAAATCGAAAAATACTAATTAATATTTTGTCGTGAAATTAAAGAAATAATAGATGTCACTAGCAGTACTACCAACTTCCAGAAAAAAATTTACGCATTCGAAAAAACACGCAAAGTATGAATTAAAATTCACCTTTCAATTTGATCACAGTAGTATATAATATACATATAACTCATAATTGACCATCTTTTTAGCAAACTTTACTTGTACATACTATATAAGATTTTGGGTAACTCGTAGATTAACTTGGAATATTTTTTGGGACAATACTATAGTATATCCAATATTCTACGTTCAGTCAATTTTGATGATCTTACAAGTATATTAGGTATCTAGTAGATAGTATTAACCCGTTAATATAACATATGACACATATCTCATTTGAAGATATTTTTACTCTAGCAACCTTTTGCTACAGAGTATAATAGTTTTGTTCATCTAACGGTTGTATAAATCACCTAAAACTAAGCGAGATAGATTTAGGGTTATGTAGATATATATAAATGATGAGGATAACGAGAATAGTTGAATCCGACCGTACGTGCAAGCAGCAACTTGAGTAAAAATTGAGATATCTTGATGAAGCACAAACCAATTTATGAGTTCGTAAATGGGCGTAATCGGACCATTGCCAGAAGTAAGACGCATGTTCGAAAATCATGATATTAGGTATATAGGGGATCGGGGAACTATTGACCCGATTCAACGCAGCTTGAATACATAACGAATTTAAATTTTACGTCTAGCACTATTATATATCTCACAAAAATCAACTATAAATACTGGGGTCCACATATTCGGTACCTAGGGTCTTGAACAGTTTAAGTTGAGTTTGGACAATTTTTAGCCATAAGGTGGTTAACTTTGAAGGAATTATTCGTGCAAAATTGTATCCCGTTATATTAATTACTTCATGATGTGTGTACTGGAAAGTGAAAGAATCAAGTGGAATTTAAAATTTGGCTCTATGAAAGGTAAGCGTTGTTGTGGTGCTATTCTTATTGAACTTATTTTGAAGTGAAATTGGTAAAACTACAATTATTGCATTGGCTACCTTTGATTTTATTTAATAAGTTCTTCAAATTCTCTGTGATTGTTATCAAATTATCAATATGCAAAGTAAGCAACTTTCTGATAGTTTGGATATTAAACAAAACAAACGTAGGCTAAAAATCTGATATTTTTCTGTGAAAGGTCCCTTAAAAATGTTAATAAATTAGAAGTTAGTGCCTTTAAAGAAATTAATATTTACTAAATCCCGATGTCAGAATTGGTTGGTGAAACAAAGCACTTTCCAGCCAAAAATAAGAAAACTAAAAAACAGAAAAAAAGTTTGGCAAAAGTAAGGAAGGGCTAAGTTCGGGTGCATCCCAACATTTTGTATTCATTTAACTTGCAGGAAATAACTTGCTAGAAAAATACCATAAGGTGCGAAACGTTAACCAGACTGACACTGACACCGATATATTCGGCATATGGTCAGTTGGAGAATGGAGTAATGTTTAGAATTTCACGCAAGTGAAGAAAGTCTTTGATCGCCATTCACTTGGGAGTGGCCAGAAATGGCTCAAGCAGCTCACGACTTCCGGTCTCTGACCAAATGTTGTGCGATGGGTTTGTGACACGCAACGTAAAAAACGCTCTTAATGAGCAGTAAACAACAGCCTCGGATGAGAGACCAAATTTTGGCAAACGAACTAAAGATTACAATTTCAGAGCATGCACCTGGAATGTTCGGTACGTTAATAGGGAAGGTGCCGCTGCCCAGCTGGTTGATGTCCTCGTTAAAATAAAGACTGGCATCATCGTCGTCCAAGAAATGCGATGGACGGGACAAGGACTAAGACAAAAAGGTTCTTGTGACATTTACTACAGTGACCATATAAAGGAACGCATGTTTGCTGTGGGATTCGTGGTGAGAGAGGGACTCCATCTCCGAGTACTATCATTCACTCCGGAGAATGAACGTCTAGCCACAATCCGCCTTAAAGCGAGGTTCTTCAACATATCGATGGTTTGCGCCGACGTCCTGACGGAAGAAAAGGACGATGTGACCAAAGATGTCTTCTATGAACGCTTGGAGCGCACCTATGAGAACTGCCTCTGTCACGATGTCAAAATTGTGCTTGGCGACTTTAACGCCAGGGTAACTTCCTACTTCATAACGTTACAATCGACCAAAACACGTGCGGTATGGGATAGAAGAGGAAAGCGAGACGCATTTGCAGAAAAAAGAAGAGAGAGGCCGAAATGCGTGAGGACGACAAGCCAGTCAACAGGGGTAATGTTCGAAAATTCTACGAAAAGATGCGGCGTCTAACAGAAGGTTTCAAGACCGGAGCATACTCTTATAGAACCCCCGAAGGTGATCAACTGACTGATGCCCAGAGCATACTAAAATTATGGAGGGAAAACCTCTCCAGCCAGCTGAACGGCAGCAAAAGTATAACTCTAGGAGTAGGCTAATCCGATTCCCCAATCGAGGACGTTGGAGCAGACGTTCCATTGCCCGTTCATGAAGCAGTTCGAATAGCAATTACCCGTCTGAAGTACAACAAAGCAGCGGCAGCCGATGGATTGCAGGTCGAGCTATTCAAACACGGCGGCGAAGAACTGATAAGAGCAGGCTTCCATTTCTTTGTAAAATATGATCGGATGAAAGCATGCCCAACGATTGGAATTTAAGTGTGCTCTCCCCAAACCACAAAACGGCAGACTCGACAATCTGCGCCAACTACCGTGGTATAAGTCTCCCAAATATCGCCTATAAGGTTTTATTGAGCGTATTGTTTGAAAGATTAAAGCCCACCGTCAACAAACTGGTCTTACCTTATCACTCTGACTTTAGACCTGGAAAATCAACAACTGACCTATTGACCATGCGCCAAATCTTGGAAAAAAAACCGTGAAAAAAGAATCGACACGCACCAACTCTTCGTCGATTTCAAAGCTGCTGCCAAGCAGCACAAAAAGGAACTGCATTTATGCCACAATGTCTGAATTTGGTATCTCTGCAAAACTAACGCAGCTGTGTAAAATGGCGTTGAACGACACCAAAAGCATTTTCAGAATCGGACGTCACTGTTGGCAGTCATAACTTTGAAGTTGTAGATAATTTCGTCTATCTTGGAACTAGTATAATCACCACCTGCAATGTCAGCTTGGAAATTCAGCGCAGAATAACTCTTGTAACAGGTTCTACTTCAAAATGAATAGGCAATTGCGAAGTAAAGTCCTCTCTCGAAAACCAAAAACCAAACTCTATAAGTCTCTTATAATTCCCGTCCTGCTGTATGGTGCAGAGGCATGGACGATGACAAACCCTGATGATTCGACGTTGCGAGTTTTCGAGAGAAAAGTTCTGCGAAAGATTTATGGTCCTTTGCGCGTTGGCCACGTCGAATATCGCATTCGATGGAACGATGAGTTGCATGAGATATAAGACGACATTGTCATAGTTCAGCGAATTAAAAGACAGCGGCTCCGTTGGCTAGGTCATGTTGTCCGGATGGACGAAAACACTCCAGATCTGAAAGTGTTCGACGCAGTACCCGCCGGGAGAAGCAGAGGAAGACCTCCACTCCGTTGGGACGGCCAGGTGGAGAAAGACCTGGCTTCACTTGGAGCACTTTTCTTAACTCGGCTATAACCGCGTAGGCTGTTTTTACGCTAGTAAGGAAGAAATAATTTTTGGTCATTAGGTGGCACACACTAAAGAAATTATTCATTCAAAGTTTTATCCCGTTATATTAGTTGCTTCTTAATTAGTATACTGGAAACTGAACGAAGCAAGTGTAATTAGAATTGTGTTTTTAGGAAATAGGGGCGTTGTTGTCCGATTTCGTCCATTTTCACAATGTGTAATAAGAATGTAAAAGGAATGCCATGTACTAAATTTTGTCAAAACCGGTTAGTCAGATCGAGAGATTAGGAATTTCACCAAAAAGTGGGCGGTGCCGCGCCCTTCGCCCAACTTTCACATCATAAATCTCTCTCTTACTATCTGGGTGGTAAAATTTAATGTCTCTGACGTATTTAGTTATTGATTTATCGCTCTTTTTGTAGTTTTTGGGGATTGAGCGTGGTTATTCTCCGATTTCATTCATTTTCACCCTGTCGGCAAAAGTTCTTACAATATTTGTATTTTGCAAAATAGGTTGTTGTAGCTTAAGTGTTTAGGAGAAATGCGTTATAAAATCACCCAGAAGTTCGAAAATTTGTTCAATAGGTATAATATGCTGAGAGAAGTATAGACCCGATACAATCCATTTTGGATACCCCGATATACTATCGTCTTGAAAAGATTCTCTCTGAATTTCAACTGTGTTCCCCAAACAATGGCTGATGCTTCCAGTCAAAATTTAACTATGGGTACCATGGATATTTAGTACCTAGGGGCTTGAACAGTTTTGATTGGATTCGTACAATTTTATGGACGGGAGAATTATTACATACCGACATTGGTTGCGATATTTTTATATCTTAACTTAGTGCTCAGTTATGGCACTTTATAGGTTTTAATTTTATGGCGTTTTGTTGGGACGATTTCGTCCTTCTACACTGTGCACCGAAAGTCATCGAGATATCTACAATTTTTACTTCGTCACCACTTACGAGTAAGTTATGAGTTTAGCTTACATATTTATTAGTGGTTCAACTTTCTTAAGAAGTTAGCTTTGTGACGTTCAAATTACTGTATAAGTGAATTTCATTTTTATTTGAGAAATATTAATTTTTAGTTCTAATAAGATAATACGAAGCATAATTGGAATACCAAGACAATTAAAACGAGTATTAATTCTATACGGAATATTTTCAAACGAGTGTAAAACACACTGGCACACTGGTCGATTTCATAGACGAAAAATAAGAAAATAAAAGTTTGAAACTGTTTATATCAAAGCTATTTCTTAAAAACCCAATAAAACTAACGGTAAATTCATTTTTGCGCTGTCCCATTCGTACGCGCTACGAAAAGCATGAGAAGTGAGACAATAGAAATACGCGGACTGTGCAGTGAAAAAAGCTTAAAAATTATCTCTTATATTAAATTAAATTGCAATATAAAATCATGCTTAATCCCCATTAATCGAAACGTGTATTTAGAATAAAGGTATATGTTATATAACAAGGCGATTTTATGTAATAATATGTTGTTCTATTGTTTTAAAACTATGGTTTTATAAGTGCCCTTTGGAGTGGTATGTTTTTCTTTATACATCGAATTAAGTAATAAAAAAAGTTGTGATCCCCTGTCTCGCCCTCAAATGAGTCTAATTTGTTTATATTAGTTAATGTTTTCTTGGTCTATGTTTTTGATATCAGCTGCAAATGTTTGCAACTTTCTTTGTTATTCATGCAATTCTACCAGGCATGCGATTTTTTGTGTTATTTTTCATAATTTTTTGTATTTATGTATGTACATACATACGTGCATATTTTATTGTTTTTTATGTTTTTTTTTCATATATACTTGTGCTATGATTTTCATTTTATCATTTTCTTACTTTAATCAAAGGTTTGTTTTATGTGTACTTTTATTTAAGCACATCATATCGCCTATATTGAATTGTGGTGTTTACAAAATGTATGTATCTACAGTATCAGTATCTACTTATTAGAAGCTTCGGTAACAAAAAATTTGATATTAACTTTTTACTCTGCTATGATAACATTTTAAAGGAAAAACAGTTATCCTGAGCAAATAAAGGTCTCATAATCTGATATTTAAGTTGACTTAAAAAAACTATTGGACCAAACTACGTCACGAATGTAATTAATGGACACAATGAGAACTCTAAGTACCTATTATTAAAAGGAAAATGTGGATTTGATGGCAATTCTGAGCAGAAATTTTTAAAAATAATAATTTGGAAGACAATAATTGTTTTATGACGACATATGTCCCTCTATAACTGATAATAAAATCGAAAAATGATGGGGAGTACAAACAAATTTGGAATAACCCCAGACCTTTGTCCACTCGCTATTGCCGTCCTGTTCGATTTCAATTTTCAAAGAAATCAGTTCAATCAACTCTAAATGCATTAGATTTGCGCTAGATACTGCAAGGGAATTTATTTCAAAATATTCCTGATATTTCCTTCCTTCGTCAATCCGAAAATTTTTATTCCCCCTCACGATGTTATTCAATATGCACCAGTTTCTATTGAGAACTCTAAGAAGAATCTGCTGAGTCAAGCAAACAGCTTAACTGATTGCTTTTGAGATCAAATCCTTTCACCCCCTGTCAAGGAAAACTATACCATTAAAATCAGTTAAAATACGATACCACCGGGTGGTGGCGGAGTGGGAAACGGGAGAGTCAGATTTTAAAAACCTTTGACAAAAGTTTCACTTTTATACAGACAGTGGAATTATTTTTTGCCGCTGATTCCATACAAGACCGGCCACTGTGCATTGGTACAAAATCTACAATTGGAAAACCCTTATCAAACAGAAGTGATACAGAAAAGTTAACAAGTTTAGAATAAATGTCAAAAGGAATTAACAGTCGTGTCACGTCCGAACAAATTTCGAAATTAAATGTAATCCCTACGTGCTCTTGAAAGCCAATTACAATTAGTTTTATATGTAGATAAAACTGGAGCATCTGTTACTTTCACTTATTGGAGCATATATGTACATATATTGAAATTTAAGAAAGTACTCAAATTTTATGAGTAATATTTGATTACGATTATATTACCTTAAAAAATATATGGCCAATTTTAAACATTATAGTAAAACAAAAATGCCAGAGGTCAGTAACAGCCGAAACACTCTCGCAAGCTTTACAGGTATTTACAGCTATTTTTCCTTTTTTAATGCATTGGCATTTTATAACAATCGTCCGGTTGTGGTCGTCTTCATCCCTTCGCATTAGCAAAAGGATGAAGTAATAATTTTTATCACGTTAGCATGAAATTTTTGAATGAGGACATTCACTATACAATTTATTATCTACAAAAAGTAATAGAGGAAATCGGGTTTACCTCACCATTTATAGCTATTTTCTTCATGACACCTTCTATACAATTTTACACCTTACATTCTTAATTTGCACGTACCGGAGTATCAGCCATTATAATGTGACATTACAGCATGTATGGTAGTTGAGTTTTAATTGAATATTATCGACACAATGAAAGGGAAATGAATTTTGTGAAAAGCAGCAAATGTGTGGTATTTTAAGACTTATTAAAAGAGGCGTAAACATATACATATATATATATATATATACAGTCTGTCAAGTAAGAGCCTGGTCGTGTTAATTTATAAAAAAAATTATTTAGCTTCATATTTAGTTATTCATTGTACACATCACAAAAAATGATGCAACTTGGTCAATAATGTTTCCGGTCGATAATTGCCTGGCATCTTCGAGACATGCTTTCTACTAATTTGACGACTTATTCTAGTGGCAAGGATCTCCACATCCGACAAATTTCGTAAGAACACTGCTTCAACGTGTTTGTGCGTCTTCCACGAATCTTCTTTTAATATATGCCGACACATTTTTAATAGGGTTTGCATCGGGCAACTGCGACGACCAATCCAATGCAACGATGCCAGATTGAGTTTTCCACTGAGTACAGAGCTTGCTGCGGTGTTTAGTATCGTTGTCCTCTTGCAGAATCCAATCCACATTTTTTCTGATAAACCATCGTTTGGCAGATAGCAGTAAAGCCTTTTTGTAGATTTTTATCATTTTCTCATTTCTTTTTAGATTGTCAGTAAAGAGGTACAAAGTGCCGAATCCCTGCTGTGAGAAGCAGCCCCAAATATGCATTTTTATTCCATGTTTTATGGTCCGCTGAACAAGCCTATTGGTGAAAGTTGACCAGACTCGCGTGAGGACAGAACGTGCCCATATAGAATATTTATTAGTAAAAATGACATTTTCAAAATCTCTATCAATATTCTCATGCGCCCAAGCGAGTCGCTTTGACACAAGCTTTCCAGCCAACAGAGGCTTCCTCTTTGTGTTGCGCCTTTTTAGATCATGAGTATGGAGAAGGCTTCGAATAGTTTCGTAGGATATATCTAAACCTTTTGCCATTACTTTTGCTTGTCCTTGCCGCAGTATTAAAGCAGGATTCCGCAAAAACAGATTCACTATTCTTTTTTCCTCTTCTTTGTTCACTTTTCCTACCGAACCATGTTCTGGTAAATTATCGACATTTTTAGCCACTATATATCGCTATATCCCCTTCTGTACAAATGCCTTAGACTTTCTCATATACAAGTTCGATTTCGGGTGGATGCAAAGGAACACAGCTCCGTAGCGCGACGCGTACTTAGCACTCATGGCGTTTAACGCCATCTCTTTCAAAAGATCAACGACAACAGAGCCTTTGTTGATACGGTGATAAAATTAATTCAAAAGGAAGCCTCTTCGAGTTACTAAGTCGAAAACTCTCTGATCACGCCATCAATTTTTCTGTTTTTCCAAAAACTAAAAAAACTAGGCATCATTACCAGACTTCATGGTTTGAGAACAAAATTTCACAAAACAGAAAGAAGCTTTGCAATATGAAATATCGCAAACATATGTTGTTGAGCGAATCAGAATATAACAGTGTGACGCAAAAATAATGGGATCTTTTCAGAATTGACATGACTTAAGAGAAATTTTGGGGATTTTCACTTCAAAAGAGACGAGGAGGGAGTTCCGTATTTAATGATTGGTTAAGTAAGGAGCTTCTTAACGCCACATTACCGAAATCTTCATTGCTACGAAAATTGTACTTAAATTATTTCTTGAAATACGACGCTGAATGTGGGCTCTTCCGCTTTAAATTAATGCTTGTAATTTTACAAGATTTATTACTTCTATGATTATTCATAAACGAAACCAGAATTACTATATAACACAAAAGACATATTCTCATCAACTTATAGACGCATCAAGCGTTGGTGTTAGCTTTCAACCAAATACATTTATGTGTAGGTGTAAATATGCAGTCGTTGAATGTTTGTGCAAAATAGTCTCCCTGTTGCTTAATATGTTTATAAAGTTGACACATTACTACATACATAGGAATATTTTGTTTGTGCGGGTTCAACAAGGATTGTAATTTTGTGCAAACCTGTATGTACTTAAGATATGGACGAAAAATCAGCTTGTGCCACAATCAATGTAACAAAAAAAATCCCCAATGTCAGTCGTATTTCGCTCCTTTAGTTGTTTCAATAAAAGAAGCCGGGAATGTTTCGATTGGCAGGATGTCATCCGGTGGTAAAATTATTGGTGTAGGTATGTATTTACCGATAGCCCACTGTGCTAGTCGGTAGTAGAGTAGTATTAAAATTGGACTAGATTAAAATTGAGTTTGTGATTTGTAATATAAGTTAATCAGATTTCAGGTATAACTACATATAATCCATTCAAAATTTTGTTCTGATCTCCGTAATTTTCAAGAGTATAAGTGTTAAGCGAAAAAGTCAAACGGAACAATGGGTTATAAAGGAAAAGAGCATTGTTTATCCTCCGATTTACATACTATATGATAAGGTGAAAAAAAATCCTCCTTAGCAATTTTGTGAAGTATGTATACTAAGCCTATTTGGACATACTCCCATTTACGGGAAATTTTCGGTCACAGATGCTCCTCCCCATACTAACTTCTAAACTACAGTGTTTGGTCCTAATTTTCCGCTATAGGTTTCGATTATTTTGTGGGCGCAGCAATAGTCCGATTTAATTTTTTTTTGATGCTCCTCAATGTACATTAAACTAATTAGAGAGCCAGGCACTCTTTTTCAAATTTCTTTGCCCACGGGTGACCTTTGCTACTGCGATCCCTTGCGCCAAATAAGGGTTTTATATCCTAAGGCTTTAATCACTTTATAGGTTTTCGTTAAATGGAGTTTTGTGGGCATAGTAGTAATCCGATTACGCTCATTTACTAACTCATAATTTTGTTGTACTAATTAACCCGCATAAAGAACTTAATCAAAATATCTCAATTTTATTTAAGTTATAGCTTGCACGGGGCGGACGGACAGATAGAAGGATGCACGGAGAGTCAGACAGCCACACGGATTTGAACTTTTATCTCGTTCTAGTCTCTTATATATATATACTATATAGCCTTATATTTATCTTGATTAGTTTTAGTTGATACATACAACCGTTAAGTGAACAAATTAGTTATACTCTAAGGCAAAATGTTGCAATAATATAAATATATATATATCTATATCTTTATATATAAAGATATGACCCACATACAAATGCGTAGTAAACGTAAGATCACTTAACGACGTGATCGTTGCTTCATTAAGGATATCATTCATTCAGTGTATAGAGACAAATGTTTAAAGTTTAAATTAACGTTGCTTCATTTAGCATATGAATTACATTATACATATATGTACTACAAGATATCGCCAATAAAGAATTACACAGTGAATGAAGTAAACCGAGAAGAGTGTCAGAAAATCAGTGACTTTATATTTAAAAATCCTACATGTATAATACATAATATATTAATGATCAGGATGACAGGAATAATTGAAATCCAGTTTACTATCTATCCATCGGTCCATCCGTGCAATAAAAGTTGAGATTTTTTGGTATGCTGGTTTCTTAATACAAAAAGAATTACCAATTCGTAGATGGTCGTAATGGGACCCCTACCACACCCACAAATATGTAAAGCTGTAAGTTGGTACAAGTGATCGCAGTCTATTTAACTAAGTAATAATGTTCATTAATTTAGTACGATTTAAATTTACTGTGGTCTGGTTATAATGAAATATAATATATTTTTTATAATTTCGTATGAATGATCAAAGGCGATCATGACACATTTGTTTTTATAAACGGATTTTCAGGCCTTTTTTTAAATTTATAACATGTTGATACAATACCTTAATATAATTAATTTATAAAGAATGCTGCTTTTTCGTAAAATTGGTATTAAATTTGTGCCAAATATATTTTATTTGCTACTGAGATCTCAAAGAATTATTAGATTATCAGGCTCATATTTGCTTGCATACCAAATTGCATTGAAAGAGCACGTAGAAACGTTATCTCTCTTGTGTCAGACGTGACAGAGATGATGATTCAAGAAACTGTTTTAGTAAATGTTCTCCAAAACGACTGTTCGTGGTATTATTATATCATATATAGTAAAATTACGTGAGATAAGAGTAAGGAATAATAAACTGAAGATTCGAGGAACTTGTATGCTTCAGAAAATCAGGTATTACTATTCAAACGTCATTTATTTTAGTTGATTGCCTATTCGGTAATTTTTGACATCATGATTATTTCTTAAGAAATGATAATAAAGGGTGGGCCGTATAAAATTTTAAATATGACAAGTCAATAAATTGATATTTTTCAAAGGTCTAACATTTATTTAAAAGATTGTTTTATGAAATTTAATTTCGGACAAATGACCACCACGGCTGACTTTACAGTAGTTTATCCGATCCACCCAATTTTGGAGTACTTTCTCGATGGTTTCAGGCGTTACGGCAGCTACAGCAGCTTGAATTTCGTACTTTAAATTTTGTATTGTTTCTGGATGGTTGGCGTAACATTTATCTTTAACAGCTCCCCACAGAAAATAGTCCAACGGAGTTAAATCGCAGCTTCTGGGAGGCCAATTCACATCACTTCTTTTGCTGATTATGCGATTTTCGAAGATAGGACATAAAAGATTGAGTGTAGCGTTTGCTGTATGGCACGTAGCGCCGTCCTGTGCCCCAAATGCGACAATTCATCGAGGTGGAAATGAGCCTCGTCCGAAAAGATGACTTTTCGGTAAAATTTACCATCCTCGGTTTTTTCAATATTTCCCAGTTTCCTTCTAGTGAATAGCGACCCATTTCGTAAATTTTAGACTTTTCACTGAATATCTGTCACTTTCCGAATAGTATTTGACGTCTCCAATGTCGAAACATAGACAATTCAAATTAAAACGTTAGATGGCCCACCCGTTATTTCTGCCTCAGTTTACAAATGAACAAATATTTCGGTTTATAATTTCAGTGACCTCAAATACATTCTCTCTAATAAGTACCCGGAAATTTGAAATAAAACACAAACAGCTTATCAGTCTTCTAAATTTATTATATCCAATACACTTTGGGAAGGATTTAGTATACCATCCCAGGATTTCAAGGATAAAAAGGATATGGTCGGATAGAGGAGATTATCCTGATCAAGGATATATATGATTATAGCCGCAGGAAGCTTATAGTTTCGAGATATTCGCGTTTAAAGTTGAAAATTTGCAATATCTTAATCACATATTTTCGATATATAAAATTAATTTTTCACTTATATTTTTCACTTTTATATACACTAACACATCACTTATTCATTTGCACACATTTATTTTATATACTATAGTGCAAAAATTGCTTTTAATACACATTTCAATTATTGTTGAATTATTATTATTTTAGAATAACAAACGAATTACAAACTGTCAAATAATCAGTGTTACCTTATCGACATCATTTGTAAAATAACTAAATGAAATAAAGGAAACAGATTATACCCCAAATACGAAAATCAACAACCTATAAAAAAAATAACCCTGATCGGTCAAACAAAGAAATTATTTAAATTTAATAAAACAAACGTGTTTGGGTGGGCGGCCTTCGGCCGCGCTTCAAAAAAAATAACCCTAGTCGATCCAACACCGGGGTGTATCAAATTCTTTTCGCGTAGAACTCCTTTTTGCGTGGGCGGCCTTTGGCCGCGCTTCAAAAAAAATAACCCTGGTCGGTACAACACCGGGGTGTATCAAATTCTTTTCGCGTAGAACTCCTTTTTGCGTGGGCGGCCTTCGGCCGCGCTTAAAAAAAAATAACCCTGGTCGGTCCAACACAAGGGTGTATCAAATTCTTTTCTCGTAGAACTCCTTTTTGTGTGGGCGGCCTTCGGCCGCGCTTAAAAAAAAAATAACCCTGGTCGGTCCAACACCGGGGTGTATCAAATTCTTTTCGCGTAGAACTCCTTTTTGTGTGGGCGGCCTTCGGCCGCGCTTCAAAAAAAAATAACCCTGGTCGGTCCAACACCGGGGTGTATCAAATTCTTTTCGCGTAGAACTCCTTTTTGCGTGGGCGGCCTTCGGCCGCGCTTCAAAAAAATATAACCCTGGTCGGTCCAACACAGGGGTGTATCAAATTCTTTTCGCGTAGAACTCCTTCTTGCGTGGGCGGCCTTCGGCCGCGCTTCCAAAAAAATAACCCTGGTCGGTCCAACACCGGGGTGTATCAAATTCTTTTCGCGTAAAACTCCTTTTTGCGTTGGCGGCCTTCAGCATTGCTACAAAAATATTTCCCTTGTCGATCCAACACCGGGTGTATACATTTTTTTTTCTCCCGTAGAACTCATTTTTACATTAACGGCCTTCAGGCCGCTTAAATTTTTAATACATTTTTTATTGTTTATCAACGATAATGTTTCCTGTATTTAGGGTATAATATTTCCTTATATTTTTTTTGTTTTAGTTTGTAAAATATTTCAGTATGGTAACACTGATTACATGAAACATTTATTTTTACAAATGATGTCGATAAGGTAACACTGATTATTTGACAGTTTGTAATTCGTTTGTTATTCTAAAATAATAATAGTTCAACAATAATTTAAATGTCTATTAAAAGCAATTTTTGCACTATAGTATATAAAATAAATGTGCGCAAATGAATAAGTGATGTGTTAGTGTATATAAAAGTGAAAAATATAAGTGAAAAATTAATTTTATATATCGAAAATATGTGATTAAAATATTGCAAATTTTCAACTTTAAACGCGAATATCTCGGAAACTATAAGCTTCCTGCGGCTATAACCATATATATCCTTGATCAGGATAATCTCCTCTATCCGACCATACCCATTTTATTCCCGAAATCCTGGGATGGTATACTAAAGCCGACCCTACACTTTTTCCAACGAACAGTCCTTTCATCAAAACACTTTTGGAAGCTCTATTCCGGAATAACCTTCAGTTCCCGTTTCGAATTAGTTTTGATGTCTTCACAGCTCTCAAAACGGGATCCGCAAAGTGGTTATTTGAGACTTGTAAACAGGAAAAGGTCACACGGGATCATATCTGGAGAGTACGGTAGTTGCTCGGTGATATTTGTTCAATTTTTTTTTTCAAAAACTCGTTCAAAATGATCGCTTTGTGCGCTGGTGCATTATCGTGGTGCAAAATCCAACTGTTGTTCCGCCACAAATCTGATCTTTTGCGACAAACATTCTCACTCAACCGCTTCATAAGGCCAAGATAATATTTTGTATTGACAGTTTTGCCCTCCGGTAAGAATTTCGAATGAACCACACCACGAATATCAAAGAAAACGGTCAGCATCACCTTGATTTCCAATTTGCTTTGGCGCGGTTTTTTCGGTTTCAGCAAATTTTTGTGGCGTAAAGCGGACATGATTTAAATAGTTAATTTAAAAAATAATGGTACTTATGAATAAGTAAGTTTGTGAAATATAAAAAGATGAAGATAATTGCAACGAAAAGGTCATGTAAAAAATTAAAATGAAGTTAATAAAGCGGGTAAAAGTTTAATATAATACCAGAAATGTAATAGCCGCTTTCAAAGTGCACTCACTACTGTTTTTCATGTTTTCTTTCTTCCCATTCACCGCAGTCATATGAACTTGTTTCCAATGCATAATAGAAAATACATAAATTTTATAAGCGCTGACACACACGCATAATAGAAAATACATAAATTTTATAAGCGCTGACACACACGCAGAAGTTTATGTGGAAAATTCAAAATGAAGTTGGTTGAGATAACATGACGGAACAAACAGTTTCAGCGCTCCTAGATATATTTTATAAGGTCTCGGACACTTCCTTTTAATTATTACGAACTTCGTGGTTAAGGGTTTAATTATAAAATAGTGATCTCAGATTATGTGTACATATATACCTGATTACTGTTTGACTTTTTGGCATTTCGTTCGATAAATATAGAAATTTTAGCAGTTGGAAAAAAAATTTTATCACATTTCCCTTAAAGAATATTAACAATATTTTCATACTTAATTAAATAATTGGAAGCTAGAGAAATTAAAAAAAAAAAAATCCAATTTGAGTAAAAAGCAATGTTTTTCTTTTTAAATTATGGAAAATTAGTTCTCATATGCTGAAAGCAGTTTTATTCATAATGGTCGCATCTTAACAAAAATTGAAATTTTGACACAAACAAAGCTAACATAAGGTCAAATTCCATGAAAACCTGTTTCGAAATAAATTCGATTTTCATTATTCATAGTCTCTTCTAGAAATGCGATACCATCATCGTCTTGTTCGAATGGCTCCTTTTGACTGATTCGACGATTAGGTACCATTTGCATGTTCGTATGGAATCGCTGTAAGTCATCCACTGTGGGATCTCTTGGGTGGATCGGTACAATCACCCTCTGACTGGAACTCCTTATTCAGGAGTATCAGTGCTTGCCTATAAGGTTCCTCTCCTTTGATGTTGGTCGCCATGTCGTGGTGAAGGGACTTAAGTAAGAGTAAAGTGTGCATCCCAAAGGAAACGCACTCTGCCGTTACCAACTAAGAGGGACACTTCATAATTCCCATAATAGTGATATGGATGAATATACCCTAGGTTTTACGCCCATCTCCTAATGTGGAAGTATGAAGGGTACCCGCACCAGCGCCACCCTAAGGCAAAGTGTAGAGGTACCCGTGCAGATGGCTGAATAGGGCAGCGTGCGGTAATGAATAGCTGATCGCGAACGGTCCCCTCCGATGCTCGGGCGAGGTCGGAGTACAAATACCTTCTCTACGCATACCGGCTCTGCGGACGAGTGACCAACCCTTTCCGGCTTAATAGTGGGGCCAAATTTAAACTATACAAACAACACAACCACAACCCACAAAAACAACAACGACCAAATTGACTACAATAGCAACGACGAAAGGGAATGCTTTGATATAACGGAATCCGAAGTGGACGAGTTACTCGCATCCAGCCAGGAGACGAGTAAGAGTACTGCCGGACATACCAGTCAAAGTATACCGGTAGATACAGCAGCGGAAACAGCCAATGTGAGGGAGGAAGCGTCCACCTCCGAGGCTGCCATGAGCACCAACCGAAGTGTCCTCACCCAGGGGTTTGACTCCTTTGACACCCCCTGGGGTTAAAGGGGTTCCAAATCGTGGACCGCCTTCGTAGATTTCCTAAGGGTTTTACCCGCCAGACATCAGAAAAGCCTTTTTTGCCCCCATTTTGGACCTCCTTTAGAGGAGCCAGGCGAAAAACTCCTGAGGTGCATCAAGCTGCAAAACAAATCTATACCTGGTATAGATGAGTGGCGGCTGATCAAGGAGCAAAACCCGAAAAAAGCAAGTAGACCGATTCTGGTGGCTAAGAAAGTATAAATAATCCTCAGGAACTAGATTCAGAAATAGAGAAGTTGAAAAAAATCTTAACTACAACTTTCAATAAACCCACACCGGTAACAGTTCTGAAAAAGAGAAAGTGAACCTTCCTTGTTGAAACAGTGAACACAAGAATTTGAAAACACAACTAAAGGGAAAAATTTCAATGAGAGTTTTAGAACCAAAATCTGGCAGCCATATAAAGCTATTATGAAAAGATACAAAAAAGCAGTCAGGAAAGCTAAAAACGACTCATGGCGATCTTTCTGCATAGCAATAGAAAGTTGCAGAGAAACCGCAAGGCTGAATAAAATGCTATCTAAAGAACATACTAATACTGCCTACATTAAGGCGGAAGGAAATGATTGAAGGTACTTATTAAAACGCACTTCCTTGGGAGTCAGCAAACGCTTATAATTAGGGTTCAACCAGTACCACCGACAAACGATAGTAGACAAAAGCAAAATCAAATATGCCATAAATAGTTTTGCACCATTTAAAGCGGCAGGTCTTGACGGAATTATGCCTATAATGCTGCAAAAGCTGATCTAAACAATGTTTCAAAGGCTTGAAGATATATACAAAGCTAGCATTCAACTATCTTGTATCCCAAGAAGTTGGAAAAGAAGTTAAGTTGTGTTCCTTCCAAAACCAGGCAGAAATAACACACGAAAATGCCAAGAATTTTAGACCTATTAGCCTCACCACCTTTATGCTAAAGGGCGCTAGAAAGGGTAATAGACTTACATGTGGGATCAATAATGGCGGATAAGTTATCGAAGTCCCAACATACGTACATAAAGGGCCGATAAACCCGGGCCCCCACGAGGTGATAAGTGTAATTGAAAAATCACTGCACTATAAGCAATAAAACCATGGCTGCTTTTCTAGAGGGCGCCTTCAGTAATATAGAAGTAAATGCTATAATTAACTCTCTGACACAAGGTGGCATAGATGACACTGTGTGCAGATGTATACTATCGATGCTTGAGAATAGAAAGATTATACCATTAAACGGCGCTGCAACACTTACAAGATATGTGAGTAGAGCGACGCCTCAAGGAGGTTGTAGCGTTGATCGAAATACTCCTCCCACTAAACGGTGGCATGACGATATAGTATTTCTTGGTATAGGCATGTTTCCTTCAACAGTCAGCGAGATCATGGAAAGAGCCCTTCGAAGGTTAAACCTATGGGCTAAAAACAATGGACTAGGGCTTAACCCGAACAAAACAGAATTGATGCTTTTCACACGCAGAACCAAAATCCCTCAGTTTAAACTTCCGGTACTAAACGGTACAACACTCACTCTATCCCCCCCAGCTAAATACTTGTGGGTGGAGATTGACACCAAACTGACCTGGAAAACAAATATAGAAAAAAGAATATATGTATATACATATGGAATCCTGGTATGGTGACCAGCGCTAAGCAAACAATACAACATTAGAAAATTAAATGGAATACAAAGAGCAGCATGTGCGAATGTAATTGGTACAATCAGGTCATGTCCGACTGACGCGCTAAATGTGGTCCTGCATCAACTACCCATGGATATTTTTATTCACAAAACAGCAGATATTGCGGCTATAAGAATAAAAGAATTGCGAGGTTGAAATCAGCAGACCTACGGACATAGTGTAATCTTAAATAGGCTTACCATTAATAAATCAGACTACATTCTCCCAAAGCTGGATTTCAATAGACACTTCCAGGTGAGGATACCATGTGGACGAGACAGGAGAAGAGGCTCAATAGGGGAGGAGTATACCATCTCAAACTGTACCGACCGGTCCAAAATGGACTGCGAAGTAGGCACGGGGGTATTCTCCGCTGATCTAGGCATATCTCTCTCTATTCCCGAATTTGGCTAGCATCTTCCAAGCAGAAGTACAAGGCATTGAAAAAGCCTGCGAAGTTCTATTAGAAAACCACGGGAGTATACACAAAGCAACGATATTTAGGAATAGCCAGGCGGCGCTCTTCACCCATGACAAATTCCAGTACAGTCTACAAGTTCAAGAAAGCACTAAGCTCAATAAAAGACAAGCTCCAACTATACTTGATCTGGGTTCCCGATCACAGGAACATTTTCGGTAACAGACGACTTGACTTAACGAATCCGAAGCGGAGCTAGATCAAAAGAGAGTTCAATAGACAATTTCAACAAGTTGCAAATAACAGGTAAACATTACAAAATGCACCATAACTAAACAATTATGGCCAACATATGACAGGAAAAGAGCCAACGACTTATTAAATAGGTCAAAGAAAAGTATCTACAGAGTAACAGCTACCACAACAGGGGACTGGCCATTTGGGGAACATGCGTCCAAAATGGGCATGCCCTACAACAACATCTGCCGAGGCTGCGGAATAGCAGGGAACAAGGAAACAATTTTCCACTTTCTCTGTTGCCCAGCCCTAGCACAGATCCGACACAAAACACTTGGAATCCATCAAGCATCAAACCTTGAATGGATACCAAATAAAGCATATCAGACATAAGTAGTTTCATAGAAACCTCAAAATGGTTTGAGAGAGAAGGTGAAGCGTAATAGCAGATACAGAAGGTTCTACGAATAATGTATCAAAATGGCACATCAAGTGCTAATTGAGCCCGACAACAGGGCTGCACTCGTACCTACCTGCTTATTAGGTTCCTCATCAATTTGGAAGTCTACGTAGCTTGTATGTAGATATATGGAAAGAACAATAGCCATATTCGAGTGTAAAAGAACGTTATGTGCCAAAACTTTATACCGCATACAAATAATTATTTGTGCATCAACTTTTTGCAAAAAAAGAAAAGATTACAAAATTGCAAAATATTTCTGAGTATGCAGGTTTATTTTTATTATTACACTAGCTGACCCCGCAGCCGCTTTCCTGCGTGAAATTCTGTGTTTTGAAATGAAAAAGAGGTTAAATTTATCATTTCTTTTTTTTTTTCAATGCAACGCAGCTTGGTAAACAACATTTTTTGGTTTCTGTTCCGGTGCGTAAATGTACAGAGAAGATAGTTTTCCAACTCGTGAGCACGCCACGTATTTTTAGCCGTGTGGAAAACATAGCATTTCCAGATTTACGCCATACACCTCTAGCGACTGTCCTTGTGTCCTTTTGATTGTAATCGCATTACAATTTTCCATAGAAACTGAATATGTTTGAACTGAAATGGCAAATCGTTGGAATTCAAAGAAATTCGTTGGATCAAGCATTCTGCCCTTTGTATTTGATGGCTGCGCCACAATCAGTCGGGTTCAATTACACAGTTTCGGCGCTTGCAGATTGCGAAACATAATAACGACAGATCCAACTTTGAGACGTAAATAATGCGGGGGCATACCAAACCTCTCCAAAGAATTAAGAAATTTCACTGGATAATTCACGGCGTCGCCTTAATTGTCAAGACGATCGATCGATTTGACTGAGCGCAAGTCTCCCGGATTTTGATTTTGAATCTTCCAGTTTAATTTAACAACATTGACATTTTTGGTAGCTAACATTGCGCGTGCACTTAGGAATCGTAGTTAGTTACGATAATTTGGCCAATGCCCGAACATTCGTGATGAGTTCGTCTTTCGTGAATTGATAACCGGCGAATGGAATTGATATCGAACCACAGTAAGTATCAACCGGGAATAACCCATTTCCAATTTTTTGTACAGTATTCCCTGGGTTGAAATACACTCTCTGGCCAAGACGCACAATAGTCGGAGAACGTTTATGAATTGCAAAAGTAAATATCCTACAAAGCGCTTTAGTGCAGTTCACGTATCGTTCAAGACGAATAACCGCCATGTGGCTTCCTTTGGTGACGTACTTACAAACGTATTATATCCATTTCACCAAACTGCAATACTCAACATTGATATAAATTTTGAATGTGTTGTCAACTTCGATATTCACTCTTCCAAACTGAATGCTGAATGTTCTGCCATTGTCGTCTGGTGAACGACGCCGATTGAGTGGATATCCATCGTTTCTAGTTTGTGTTTCCGAAAGAAAAGCACGTGAATACTGTTTTGTGCATTTATTGTCAGACATACAAATCGAAGTGGGATTGTGGTGTCTGCAAGGTCCATGAACCATATTGGGTTTCATCACTTCGTATAATAATGGATCTCTCTCTGCACAGGAATTTCCGCAGAAATGATTTCATTAACGTGATCTGGTGTAACCACCATCCACATCTAGCATCTAACAAATACGTTGCTTCAAGATAAAGTCCACCGAAGCTGTTGCTTGAAAGGTCGTGCTGGGGACATCGTGACGATCGCTTGCTCATTGACCGCGATCCATAATACTGCACGTACTACGTTACAGCATCCTGGGAGTACTCGTTCATGTGCCTTGATGTGACGCCGGCCGATATTAGCGCGACCACTTCGTGGCACCGTAACAAATTTCAATCTGAAATTGATTTGTGTGGAACACATATAACGTTTTCACTGAATAATTTTCAAAAATTTTTGAAGCAAACGGCAAATTTGAACGATTTAAATAAATGGAAAACAAAACAAAAAAATTTAAAAAAAAATTTATTGTTTTGGAAAAAAATAATTTTTTGGGTAATTGTCCAATTCAATCAGTCGTTCTCTTAGCGTTACTAATAAACCAACATTCATTCGTTTGTATGGAAAAAAGAAAAGGGCTGTTTTTAGGGGTTCCCGGCAATTATTCGAATTTTTCTTGGCCAAAAAATTGGTTTCCCAGGCGTTTTTGAGTTATGCGCTTACCAACACATTTTGCGATTCATTTTTATATATAAGATATGTAAAAGATAAGATATAAAAAAAAAAAAAAAAAAAATTTCAAATATTTTTTTAAACTAAAAAACAAAATTTAAGTTTATGCTTATAGTAAATATTTATATGTGCATTTTTCTATTTTTGCCTGTAACTCTTATTCCTTTGAGTTCAACTAAAAGACATCTCTACTTTAATAGTCAATAGTTTTGCCCTTATTTTTTAAAACTAAATTAAGCCGCTTTGGCATAGAATTAACTAATGACTGTAGAATAGTTATGTCAATATTGGCCCATTCTTGCTCTATGGCTAATTTAAGGTGACGTACTGTCTCAAACTGCCTCCCGTTTTGGAAAACACGTGCAGAGAGGATCCCCCAGAGATCTTCGATCAGATTTAGGTCCGGACTTAATGCTGGCCTTTGTAATACGGGAATTTGCCTGTCATTAAAGAAGCGCTTCGTAACCTGTGCCGTGTGGATTGAAGCGTTATCCTGCTGATATGTCCAGTTATCGCCATAAATATTTCCAGCAAATTCTATCAACTCACTGTCCAAAAGATTTACATACATACTAGCATTCATTTGAGTGGATATAAAGCATATAGGTGTCTTTCCATTGAAGCAGATTGCAGCCCATACCATCAAGGTACCGCTTCCAAAGCCTCGCTTGTAACAGGAACGTCGTTCCTGACGCAAATCTCTCCAATATTTCTTGCAATGATCTGGGCCGTCCAAATTGAATTTTTTTCGTCACTAAACACTATATTCTGCCACTCTTCGGCCCAGAAATGGTATTTATATGCAAACTGCAAACGTGCTATAATATGCCTTTGCAAGAGCTTTGGTTTAGAAACCATGGAGGTGTGTTTGATAAACTTATTTTCATGAATAATTTGAACAATTCTATTCCTTGTTATTTGCAGTCTTAACTTGGTCCGTATTTGACCGCTACTCATCGAATCCGCTACTGCTAGCCGTCGAATCATCCGTTTGCACCGATCATCAATGTTGGTTTTCCGTCCGCTGCGTCGCACTGTACCATAATTGGTGGGGTTTTTAACAAATCTTGATATACAGTTTCGATGCCGCTTTAGTCTGGATGCAATCTCGTATATTTTGGAACCGCTTTCATGCATTCCTATAATTATTCCTTGTTCCTTGGCTGACAAACTAGTACCACGAGGCATTTTAGGTTTAAAGTTAAATAAATGTATTAAAATTTCAAATAATTCATCAAGTTAATACACCTACAATAGTTTTGCAAACAAATTTTCACGCAAAAAGATTTATCCGCGACAATATCAGCATAAAAGATCAGTTAGACTGATTTTGCACATACATACATATAAATATTTACTACGCAATACCCAATGCACAAGCACATTCTTAATGTAACGGTACAACGAAAGAGAGCAGAATAAAACAATTTTCTTGCATAAACATATCAGCCGTTAATTCTACATTCACCAAAATTCAAAAAATACCAGTGAACAAAAAATATAAACAAAATCAAAAATGCACATATAATTATTTGTATGAGGTATGTAGCTTTATTATTATATTTTGTTTCAAGCTCAAGAAATTTACATTAAAATCATCAAATGTGATATAAACTGAACAAAATGGGCTAATTTAATATATTATGTTTATGAGGAAAACGTCAACCAGAGGATCGTAAATTTGAAATTTGTATATTATACATAGGTATATGATGGTATGGAAATTATTATTCCAATTTTACCCCTTTTTGACATTGGTCGTTAGAAGGATATTTTCGATTTTGTAGTTCATATAGATTCCGTATATGCGAATTCAAAAAGTAATTGTCCAATTTGGTAATATTTTAGACGTAAAACGAACTCCTTAATAAGCTCTATTGGTGCCTAGTTTTATTTGTACCTCCTTTGGCGTCGTTTTATATAGTAGTAACGAAAGGGAGTTTATTATCGATTGAAGATTGGTTATGGTCTGATTTCAAACATTTTCAAAAGTAACATAATAATATCCGAAAAATATAAGCGCTAATAACCTTTTCTTACACCTGCAGATGCTTATTATGGTTAACAATATCGGTGCCATGTTAAGGCGACAATCGTTTTGAGTTGGACGATGCCTTCACCAATTGTGTGGACACCTCTGACACATAATCAGGGATACACATACATGGAGCTTATACTCGAGCGTGAAACGCAATGTGAACTTCTCAAGCAGAAATTCATCGATACAAAACACAGAATTTCATGGGGCTGAGTCTAAATATACAAGTAATGTCTCGCAATAACGGTACTTATGTAATTTAAATTTTGTTTCTAATACTAGTAAACCAGCCAAAGCGACGAGTTTCTGACTTTCGCACTTGAAATATAGTTTAAAAAAAACTAAAAAACACGCTTTTAAAGTAGATCAAAATAAAAAAGTGAAAAATAATTCTTAGTATAAGCTAACAATAATAATGAACCATAAATTCGTGAATTATTATGAAAATAACGTGAGATGCTCTATATATAAAATATGTCAAAAAGCGCCCCACGCTTTTCGTACAATATCTTTTTGAACTCTTACTTCTTAATCGAATCATTTCTTCAAGGCTAATACTGTTACGTTAGTCAAGTTCTCCAATTCGAATACCACCCAAAGATCTACAACGACTAGTGATACATAAGCTTGTTCAGCAGCACACATCGAGAACTCAGATAAATTACTGGATGATCAATTGTACCCGAAATTAATATGGATTGACGGGATGTCTTCCACATATACTTGGTCCTTGCGAATATTTTCCCAGATAATTTCAATGTCAATGTTCGACCTTAGCATCACTTTTGCTCCAAATATGTTTTCAATACATTAGGAAGACCTCCAGTTTTATTGATATCATTAGGTATCGTATTATCGTATTTATTTTCTGATTTCATGGTATAAAGAATTGATCTGTTTCGTGTAATATCTCTTCGAAAAAATGACTTTCAATGTCATATTCGGAACACTTTCATCAAACTCCGTGGTATCCATTGACACTTCTCTAAAAAGAATTCAAGATGCTTAGACGATAACTTTAAAACTCTTAAAGTATTCTGCACATCTATAAATGCGTGCCTTCTTGTTGGCCATGTTTTGTTGGAGTTCAACGAGTCAGAATTGTCGCCGGAGATGTGTAGTGGGTTTCAAGTTCTGACTGTTGAAATACTTGATGTCCTCGGACAGTTGGTACACATTAGATCATCAAAGAGTAAGACATTTATACCACGCAAAACAAGCGCGGTCTCTTCAGTTGGCGCAAACGAAGTATATCATGCAAAGCATCTCATAAGGTACCAGAAAAATTTCTTTAAACAGAAACTCTACGTTTTGCCATACTGCCGCATCGTCTCGAATATTAAGAGCGATAACGAGTTTAAGCAGCTCACCAAAAAGATGCGTTTAAAAGTATATAAAGTATTGAGATCGCCTTGTTGCAGTGTCGCTCAAATATTTCAAGTTTCAGTTCCATTCAAGAATTACAAAACAACATCAAGTACAAGTGAAGCTAATAAAAGCCATTAAAAATGAAAATGCGACACTTAAACTCCAAAACGAAAACCTAGGAAAGCTAATGAAATATATCAATGATACGTCTTCTTCTTCATAAAAATCGACCTTTGTAGCTGAAACAGACAAGAAGAGCTTGAAAATTAAACAAATTGGCTATTAAAAAAAAAGTGAAAACAAGAAACGCAAAGCAGACTCAGATACAGAAAAGGTATAAAGCTGTAAAAGTAAGCCCTCCCCCAATTATAATATCAGAAAAATTAACCAACCCTTGTGCGTTAGTTAAAAGACGCAGAAAATAGCCTAAATAAATGTCAAAATTAACCTAAACAAACATGAAAATTCCCGATCCCAGCAAGTGAGCAATCATTCTCATAGGGATAAGACTTAAAAAGTAGTCAGTAAAGATAATAAAAACAGGCAACACGAAACTAAGTGCTCTGCCCAAAAAACTATATATATTTTATCTTTCACTCACAACAAATTAACCGCATTTTAACTCCATTCGAAAACCAAAATCAAAAAATTTTTACAACAACTATGGCCCTTAAATAAGCTTGTTCCAGCATACAGTCGAGAACTCAGATAAATTACTGAAGATCAAGTCAATCCATTTAAACAGCCGAGAACTCAATAATTGGAGCACTTTTGATTTACGGGATTTGCTAAAACGTTCAAATAGTTTAAATTGGTTCCCTTGCCGAAAAAAAAAAATTTTCCCAAAAGGGGAAAATTTTAATTTCAATGTCAATGTTCGACCTAACATCACTTTTGCTCCAAATATGTTTCAACTTTTGGAAGACCTCCCGTTTTATTGATATCATTAGGAATTTCGATTTTTGTATATTCTGATTTCCTAAATTTTGTGTAAATTAAAGAAAATTATCTTGTGGTTTAAACGTATAAATAAAGTCTCTTAATCTTGAAATCAATTTTTTTTTGATTTTACAATTTGGTCATCAGTTGGGTAAATTCTTAAGCTTTCTCAATGGGGAAATCTTCCGTGGTATCCATTGACACTTTTCCAAAAAGAATTCAAAATGCTTAGACGATAACTTTAACTCTTAAAATATTGCACATCTATAAATGCCGTGCCTTCTTGTTGGCACATGTTTTGTTGGAGTTCAACGAGTCAGAATTGTCGCCGGAGATGTGTAGTGGGTTTCACACGTTCTGACTGTTGAAATACTTGATGTCCTCGGACAGTTGGGTACGACATTAGATCATCAAAGAGTAAGACATTTATACCACCAAAACAAGCGCCCGGTCTCTTCAGTTGGCGCAAACGAGTACATCATGCAAAGCATCTCATGAGGTACCAGAAAAATTTCGTCTGTAAACAGAAACTCTACGTTTTGCCATTACTGCCGCATCGCTCTCGAATATTTAAGAAGGCGATAACGAGTTTAAGCAGCTCACCAAAAAGATGCGTTTAAAAGTATATAAAGTATTGAGATCGCCTTGTTGCAGTGTCGCTCAAATATTTCAAGTTTCAGTTCCATTCAAGAAAGTTACAAACAAACATACAAGTACAAGTGAAGCTAATAAAAGCCTATTAAAAATGAAAATGCGACACTTAAACTCCAAAACGAAAACCTACGGAAAACGCTAATGAAATATATCAATGATACGTCTTCTTCTTCATAAAAATCGACCTTTGTAGCTGAAACAGACAAGAAGAGCTTGAAAATTAAACAAATTGGCTATTAAAAAAAAAAAGTAAAGAAAACAAGAAACGCAAAGCAGACTCAGATACAGAAGAAGGTATATAAGCTGTAAAAGTAAGCCCTCCCCCAATTATAATATCAGAAAAAAATTAACCAACCCTTGATGCGTTAGTTAAAAACGCAGAAAATAGCCTAAATAAATGTCAAAATTAACCTAAACAAACATGAAAATTCCCGGATCCCAGCAAGTGAGCAATCATTCTCATAGGGATAAGACTATAAAAAGTAGTCAGTAAAGATAAATAAAAACAGGCAACACGAAACTAAGTGCTCTGCCCATAAAAATATATATATTTTATCTTTCACTCACAACAAATTAACCGCATTTTAACTCCATCCTTGATAAACGCAGAAGTTAAAAATTCTTACACACTTAAGCTCACTGGCCCAGGTTCAAAGTAAAATAAACGTTTCAGAATCGCAAATTTCTTGGTACTCCTACGAGGACAAGCAATCGCGCGATAAAAGTATGCGTAATGGTAAAAGACCTTCAACACTCATGTGAGCCTGAAAGCATTATCACAGATCTTCAAAAGCAAGGTTTTAAAGTTACGAAGGTCATAAATAAACTTCAATATAAAACAAAAAAATCCCTAAAATATATTTATTGTATGCTTCATTTAGAAAATCTACGACATCAAACATATAGTATAATGCGTTGACGAAAAAACTTGCGGTATTTTTATTTAACCAATTCGTGTGGCACCCATACATCGAGCTTCTTAGTGACTTCAAGCTTCTTCAAATGGTTTATAACGGTTTGATGACTACTATGCCGATCTCTTTCGACCAATTCAGCAATTTTATCGCAATTTTCGACGACAGGCCTTCTGGAGCGTGGCGCATCTTCGACAACCTCTACACCAGAACGAAAACGTTGAAACCATCGTTGTGCGGTGGAAATGGAAACTGTATCGGCTCCATAAACTGCACAAATTTTATTGGCGGATTGGGATGCATTTTTGCCTTTATCGTAGTGGTACTGTAAAATATGCCGTATTTTCTCTTTATTTTGCTTCATGTTTGCGACGCTATAACTCACAACCGACTTTAAAGAAACGGCAATTAATCAAAAACGTGTTAGCGCGTGAAATGGGCTTTCCAAAAAGGTATAGCATGACCCGATGCGACGAATAAAACTAAAACTACGCACTTTCAACGCCAACTAGCGAAAATACCGCAAGACTTTTTTGACAAACTAATATTTATCACTTTTCGTGTGCCAAAATGACAATTCGTTTTTTATAAGATCAATAAATTCTGATACGAAATCTTTATTTAGGGGGGAGTCTGCCTTAGAAGTTTCAAACAATCTCGTTTTTGTTTTTTCGCTTAAATCTCTTTAGAAATTATTTTTCAATATTTCCCCAAAGTTATAGATTGAAATTCGAAAAAATTGTCGAAGCTAGATGGGAAATAGTGACCGAGCGTCTAACAGATATATGTATGTATGTATGAGAGCTTGGGCAAAACGCGAACACTTTGAAACACGATTTCCCCGGTTTTTCATGTTTACGAATATTCTTAATCGACCGGCAGGATAGAAAAAAAACTAAACGTCGTAGGGAAATTTTTGGCAAAGTTTTTTATCTTTGGCATTAAATTATCTTCTATTTAAACAAAAAAAAACTAAGAAAAGTCAAGTTTGAACATATTTTTAAATAACAAAAATGTAAAATTTTTTTGATCAAAGACCATTTTTTTTCAATTTTTAAAAAATTTTAAAAAAATTTTTCACTTTTTTTGGAATTTTCTTAGTTTAACTTGAAGATAAATTATTGAAAAATACGGATCTCTTTGAATTTTTTGTTTTCGATAGAAATTGCGACCTGCCCCCCGTCCGAAAAATACATATGCGAGATGCATCGGCCAATTGTTTCCCAAAGGCAGAATGTCAAAGATTTCGTATGCAAAAAATTTGTGAGAGATGTTCAAATATATAACTAAAAAAGCCTAGAAGTTTCGGTTGAATCAATTATTTCTTTCCTTTTCCCAAAAAAAGGTCCTCAAAAAGTCGATTTTTTGAAGCCTCTAAAGCAGGCTCCCCTTTTAACCCTTGCAATTGTTCGTCCACGATCTTCACTGTTCGGCGACTCGAGAGAAATGAGATTTTGTGCGCAGACAACGCCATATACGACACACATGATCGTGCACCGATCGTAAAAAATCAAATATTTTCGCGAACATGGATCGGTACGCGCACAAGCCCATACACGAGTAAACCCCGCCCTACCGATCGAACGCACATGTGGGCTCTATTACTAAACGGCGTGCCGCTCTCCCGTAATAACAACATAGATTTTTGTTGCACTCATTTGAACACTTTAAAGTGCTGAACACATAGAGCGCGGGCAGAATTCAAGCGACCTTTCTCAAATATCAAAATAACACGTTCTTATGATCGACGACAATAGAGAAGAGAGGGGGAAGAGAGAAGAGGATGCCACTAATATGTAAAATGTAAAATTATTCATGTGCTGAATGCAAAGTGAGGACAGTAATGTGCTGAACACAATGACAGCGACAAACTGCAGCAGCACGACAGTGAACTGAAAATGGCGTTGTGCATCCTACTACATGAACGCATGTACACAAGACAACACAGCTCTCCATTTTGAATATACACAATTTCGTTGTGGCCACACTAATACATTGCACTTAAATGAAATTTTAATAGTCTTTTCAAAGTGAAATTTTTTATGCTAAAAATAAGTAAATATTTTTGTTTTAAATTACACACTACAACAGCTAATCTGAGGGGGGGAAAAATTCGAAGTCAGGGTGATGGTACTAGGTTAGTATAGTAAAACCCTCAAAGGGTTTGGCGTTCGTATGTGTTAGTTTTTTTATGACCTTTTAAATTTTAAATAAAAAAAAAAAAACTGACACATACGAACGCCAAACCCTTTGAGGGTTTCATTATACTGACATAGTACCATCACCCTGACTTGGAATTTCTCATCCCACAGACAATAATCCCAAAAATGTTCCACAGTGTTATCAATTGTTATTACAAAAGATACAATAGAGCTATTTTATGCTTTTATTAACGTCAAGTTTGTTAGAGCTGTGAATAATTTTACATTTTACATATTAGTGGCATCACCACTCTACCTCATCTTTCTACCTTCAGCTCTACTGTCGTTGACAAATATGAGAATATATTGAAGTTAGCGAGAGCGACAACTGTCGGCCTGTAGTCGTGTAGTCATGCAGCTGTCAAAATAACTGCAGTCTGTCGCGGTCATTGTGTTCAGCATAAGACTGAGAAATGTTAATTTTTCGAGAGCGCAAAGAGATCGCTTTTCAGTTCCAAAAAAATTGTTTCAGCTGCAGTATAGTGTGAGTAGCAAAGTGAATAAGTTGAGCTTTGCTTAAATTGTGTGTTGTGAACAGTGTAGTGATATCAGTTGCCGGCAATTCATTGCAAAATTGTACAAAACACCATATCGGTATGTATTAACAAAAATATATCCAGTTACTTATGTATGTATATGTAACTCGAACTCTAGAATTTTCAATAGAAGTGATCCTTCGTCAAAACGACGACGAGCGAATTTAAATTCGTTTGTAAACAAGTTTCTTTTATTTGGCAAATACATATGTATGTGCAAATTGACCTAAGTATGTATTTCATTGCGAGTTTCATAAAATCTTTTTTGTGTTATTACCTGAATACGTACGTAAATACATATGAAACATAAGAAACGCTCGAGTGATTGCTATATGCTCGTTTCAGTATATTCAACAATTTGGATTGATTGTAGTCATTATATAATTACGTAAGTACGTCTGATGAACTGAGTGAAACTCTTCGATTTTTTCTCATTCTCTCTCCCTGTTTATGAAGATTGCGGAGTTTTAAACAGCGGTTATCACAAAAAGGGATGCTTAAAGTAGCTGACAAAATATGCGCGAAACGAAATTTAAAGGTTAGGTTAGGTAGATGGCTGATCAAAGAACGAAATTTCAAGGAATAACACAAACATTTTTTTGAAATATGTACGTGCAACTAATTTTTTTTGCTATTCTTTGCAAGAAATGCGAAATACGTGCATTTAAATCGTTAATAATTTTATTATGAGTTATATTATTTTTTAGTTGAACAATTGTTGTGTGAAATACCAACAGCTGCTATTTGTTTATGAAAGCAAATACGAGCTACATACATATTAGGGTGTCCGTTATTTACCAAATTGATTACACTGGTCAAAAAAATATTTTTTTTTGGGGTTTCTGTTCTCATGCTTGAATTCTGATTCTAGACATTGAAAAACACTTTCAATCTTTAGTTCTTTAAAATTGCTTTGGCTGATCTACATCTATAAGTATATATAGATTTAATATATCGAAAAATTGCTCTAATTTCTACGAAAGCAAACTTTAACCGGGAAAAAAATTTTCCC
>CM050323.1:125068024-125109031 GCA_027475135.1 Bactrocera correcta
TTTAGTTTTTTTTTCTATCCTGCCGGTCGATTAAGAATATTCGTAAACATGAAAAACCGAGAAATCGTGTTTCAAAGTGTTCGCGTTTTGCCCAAGCTCTCATACATACATATATATATCTGTTAGACGCTCGGTCACTATTTCCCATCTAGCTTCGACAATATTTCGAATTTCAATCTATAACTTTGGGGAAATATTGATAAATAATTTCTAAAGAAATTTAAGCGAAAAAACAAAAACGAGATTGTTTGAAACTTCTAAGGCAGACTCCCCCCTAAATAAAGATTTCGTATCAGAATTTATTGATCTTATAAAAAATGAATTGGCATTTTGGCACACGAAAAGTGATAAATATTAGTTTGTCAAAAAAGTCTTGCGGTATTTTCGCTAGTTGGCGCTGAAAGCGCGTAGTTCTAGTTTTATTCGTCGGATCGGGTCATGATATACCTTTTTGGAAAGCTCATTTCACGCGCTAAGACGTGTTTGATTGATTGTCGTTTCTTTTAAGTCGTTCGTGAGTTATGGCGTCCCAAACATGGAGCAAAATAAAGAGAAAATACGGCATATTTTACAATACTACTACGATAACGGCAAAAATGCTTCTCAAGCCGCCAATAAAATTTTTGCAGTTTATGGACCCGATACAGTTTCCATTTCCACCGCACAACGATGGTTTCTACGTTTTCGTTCTGGTGTAGAGGTGGTCGAATATGCGCCACGCTCCGGAAGGCCTGTCGTCGAAAATTGCGATAAAATCGCTGAATTGGTCGAAAGAGACTGACATAGTAGTCATCAAATAGTTATAAACCATTTGAAGAAGCTTGGAGTCACTAAGAAGCTCGATGTAAGGGTGCCACACGAATTGATTCAATAAAAATACCGCAAGAATTTTTTGACAATCCATTATACTATATATTTGATTTCGTAGATTTTCTAAATGAAGCATACAATAAATATATTTTATGGATTTTATGTTTTATATTGAAGTTTATTTATGACCTTCGTAACTTTAAAACCTTGCTTTTGAAGATCTGTGATAATGCTTTCAGGCTCACATGGGTGTTGAAGGTCTTTTACCATTACGTATACTTTTATCGCGCGATTGCTTGTCCTCGTAGGAGTACCAAGAAATTTGCGATTCTGAAACGTTTATTTTACTTTGAACCTGGGACAGTGAGCTTAAGTGTGTAAGAATTTTTAACTTCTGCGTTTATCAAGGATGGAGTTAAAATGCGGTTAATTTGTTGTGAGTGAAAGATAAAATATATATATATTTTTTGGGCAGTGCACTTAGTTTCATGTTGCCTGTTTTTATATATCTTTACTGACTACTTTTTATAGTCTTATCCCTATGAGAATGATTGCTCACTTGCTTGGATTCGGGAATTTTCATGTTTGTTTAGGTTAATTTTGACATTTATTTAGGCTATTTTCTGCGTCTTTAACTAACGCACCAAGGGTTGGTTAATATATTCTGATATTATAATTGGGGGAGGGCTTACTTTTACAGCTTTTATACCTTATTCTGTATCTGAGTCTGCTTTGCGTTTCTTGTTTTCTTTACTTTTTTTTTAATAGCCAATTTGTTTAATTTTCAAGCTCTTCTTGTCTGTTTCAGCTACAAAGGTCGATTTTTATGAAGAAGAAGACGTATCATTGATATATTTCATTAGCGATTTCCTTAGGTTTTCGTTTTGGAGTTTAAGTGTCGCATTTTCAATTTCAATTGGCTTTTATTAGCTTCACTTGTACTTGCATGTCTGCTTGTTTGTTTGTAATTTTCTTGAATGGAACTGAAACTTGAAATATTTGAGCGACACTGCAACAAGGCGATCTCAATACTTTATATACTTTTAAACGCATCTTATTGGTGAGCTGCTTAAAATCGTTATCGCATTCTTAATTATTCCTGAGCGATGCGGCAGTTATGGCAAAACGTAGAGTTTCTGTTTATAAACGAAATTTTTCTGGTACCTTATGAGTTGCTTTGCATGATGTACTCTCGTTTGCGCCAACGAGACCGGACGCTTGTTTTGGTGGTATAAATGTCTTACTCTTTGATGATCTAATGTAGTTACCAACTGTCCGAGGACATCAAGTATTTCAACAGTCAGAACATATGAAACCCACTACACATCTCCGGCGACAATTCTGACTGGTTGAACTCCAACAAAACATGCGCCAACAAGAAGGCACGAGATTGTGCTGAATACTTTAAGAGTTGAAAAGTTATCGTCTAAGCATCTTGAATTTCTTTTTGGAAAAGTGTCAATGGATACCACGGAAGAGTTTTCGATTGAGAAAGCTTTAAGAATTTACCCAACTGATGACCAAATTTTAAGTCATAATGAAAATGTTCTCCAGAGTTTTCAAGATTAAGAGACTATTATTTATACGATAAAAGCACAAGATCAATTCTTTAATGTTACACAAAATTTTGGAAATCAGAAAATAAATATGATAATACGAGTACCTAATGATATCAATAAAACGGGAGGTCTTCCTAATGCATTGAAAACATTTTTGGAGCAAAAGTGATGTTAAGGTCGAACATTGACATTGAAATCTGGGCAAATTTTCGCAAGGACCAATCATATGCGGAAGATATTTCGTCAATCCATATTAATTTCGGGTCAGATGGTGAACACGTAATTAAGCCCATATCGATACATTTTCCAGCAAAATCCAGTAGAGTTACTGAAAGGCGAATGTTGTCAATTATACTGAGTTGGGCATCGGCTGGTTATAAGATGAAATATTGTACAATTGATCATGCGTTAATTTATCTGAGGTCTCGACTGTATGCTGTTGAACAAGCTCATGTAGCACTTAGTCGTTGTAGATCTTTGGGTGGTTTTCGAATTAGAGAACTCAAAGTTGACAGGTAAAATCCAACGTAACAGTTTAGCCTTTAAGAAATGATTCGATTAAGAAGTAAGAGTTCAAAAAGATATTGTACGAAAAGCGTGAGGCGCTTTTTGACATATTTTTATATATAGCACCTCACGCTATTTTCACAATAATTCACGAATTTATGGTTCATTATTATTGTTAGCTTTTACTGAGAATTATTTTTCACTTTTTTAGTTTAGTGTACTTTAAAAGCGTGTTTTTTGGCTTTTTAAACTATATTTGAAGTTCCAAAGTCAGAAACTCATCGCTTTGGCTGGTCTAGTAGTATTAGAAACAAAATTTATATTACACAAGTACCGTTATTGTGAGACATTACTAGTATGTTTAGACTCACCCCCATGAAATTCTGTCTTTTGTATTTGATGAATTTCTGCTTGAGAAGTTCACATTGCGTTTCACGCTCTAGCGTATAAGCTCCATGTAATGTGTATCCCTGATTATGTGTCATGAGGTAGTCCACACAATTGGTGAAGGCATCGTCCAACTACAAAACGATTGTCGCCTTAACATGGCACCGATATTGTTAACAATAATAAGCATCTGGCAGGTGTAAGAAAAGGTTATTAGACGCTCATATTTTTCGGATATTATTATGTTACATTTTGAAAATGTTTGAAATCAGACCATAACCAAGTCTGCCTCTCATATTATGTTTTATAATTTTAAATTCCACTTTTCAGTATACTACTATATAAAACGACGGCCAAAGGAGGTAACACAATAAAACTAGGTACCAATAGAGCTTTTAAGGTAGTTCGTTTTACGTCTAAAATATTACCAAATTGGACAATTACTTTTTGAATTCACATATACGGAATCTATATGAACCACAGAGCTTTTGGCTGTCTCTTCATCGAAAATATTCTTCTAACGACCAATGTCAAAAAGGGGTAAAATTGGAAAAATAATTTCCATATCATCATATACCTATAATATACAAATTTCAAATTTACGATTTCTTGGTTGACGTTTTCCTCATAAACATAATAAATTAAATTAGCCCATTTTGTTCAGTTTATTTGGTATTCATCCAAGGTTTGGTGCTTGACGGATTCCAAGTGTTTTGTGTTGGATCTGTGCTAGGGCTGGGCAACAGAGAAAGTTGAAAATTGTTTCCTTGTTCCCTGCTACTTCGTAGCCTCGGCAGATGTTGTTGTAGGGCATACCCATTTTGGACGCATGTTCCTCAAATGGACAGTCCCTTGTTGTGGTAGCTGTTACTCTGTAGATTTTTTTCCTTGACCTATTCAATAAGTCGTTGGCTCTTCTCCTGTCATATGTTGGCCATAATTGTTTAGTTATGATACATTGCGTAATGTTTACCTGTTATTTGCAACTTGTTGAAATTGTCTATTGAACTCTCTTTTGATCGATCCTAGCGGGCTTGGTATTAGATGCGCCTCGGATTCGTTAAGGAAAGCTCCTGCTTTTGTCAAGTCGTCTGTTACCGAAAATTTTCCTGTGAGCGGGAACCCAGATCAAGTATAGTTGGAGCTTGTCTTTTATTGAGCTTAGTGCTTTCTTGAAGTTGTGGACTATACTGGAATTTGTCATGGGTGAAGACAAAGCAAGGAGCGCCGCCTGGCTATTCGTAAATATAGTTGCTTTAGGTATACTCCCGTGGTTTTCTAATAGAACTTCGCAGGCTTTTTCAATGCCTTGTACTTCTGCTTGGTAGATGCTAGCCGAGTTCGAGAATAGAGAGAGATATGCCTAGATCAGCGGAGAATACCCCCATGCCTACTCCGCAGTCCATTTTGGACCGGTTGGTACAGTTTGAGATGGTATACTCCTCCCCTATTGAGCCTCTTCTCCTGTCTCGTCCACATGGTATCCTCACCTGGAAGTGTCTATTGAAATCCAGCTTTGGGAGAATGTAGTCTGATTTATTAATGGTAAGCTTATTTATGATTACACTTTGTCCGTAGTTCTGCTGATTTCAACCACCCAGTTCTTTTATTCTTGTTGCCGCAAATGCTGCTGTTTTGTGAATAAAGATATCCATGGGACATGACCTGATTGCAACAATTACTTTCGCACATGCTGCTCTTTGTATTCCATTTAATTTTCTAATGTTGTATTGTTAGTTTAGCGCTGGTCACCATACCAGAGTTCCATATGTAAGTAAACTTCTTATGACAGCCGTTTGAGGCCCCAATTCTTGCTGACGATTCTCTTGCAAGTATAGTAAGCCATCTATGCTTTATTTATTCTTTTTTCTATATTTGTTTTCCAGGACAGTTTGGTGTCAATCTCCACCCACAAGTATTTAGCTGTGGGGGATAGAGTGAGTGTTGTACCGTTTAGTACCGGAAGTTTAAACTGAGGGATTTTGGTTCTACGTGTGAAAAGCATCAATTCTGTTTTGTTCGGGTTAACTCCTAGTCCATTCTTCTTGGCCCATAGGTTTAACCTTCGTAGCGCTCTTTCCATCTCTCGCTGACTGTTGAAGGAAACATGCCTGATACCAAAAACACTATATCGTCTGCATATGCTACTGCAGAGAGTTAATTATAGCATTTCTTCTTAATTGGCGTTGACACCGCTCACACGATTATAGCCGGGTCAACAACAGCGCGCCAGTCGTTTCTTCTTTTCGCTATGTGGCGCTAATTGGATATCCCAAGCGAAGCCAGGTTCTTCTCCACTTGGTCCTTCCAACGGAGTGGAGGTCTTCCTCTTTCTTTCTTACTTTCAGAGCTGGAATATTTTCGTCCATCCGGGCAACATGACCTAGCCAGCGTAGGCGCTGCTTTTAATCCGCTGAACTATGTCAATGTCGTCGTACATCTCGTACAGCTCATCGAATGCGATATTTGCCGTGGCCAATTCGCAAAGGATTTAAGCATTTACTTCTATATTATTGAAGGCGCCCTCTATGTATAGAAAAGCAGCCATGGTGTATTGTTTGTAGAGTAGTGGTTTTTCAATTACACTTATCACTTTGTGAAGGCAGTTTCGGTTGATCGGCCCTTTATGTTCACATTTATCTGCCATTATTGATCTTACATGTAAGTCTATTAGCTAACAGGTCTAAAATTCTTGGCATTTTCGTGTGTTCTTCTGCCTGGTTTTGGAAGGAACACAACTTCTTGCATTATGGGCATAATCCCGTCAGGACCTGCCGCTTTAAATGGTGAGGAACTATTTATAGCATATTTGATTTTGCTTTTGTAGCCAGATAGTAGGGTAATTAGCTGCATTTGCCGGTGGTAGTGGTTGAACCTTCGTTGTATGCGTTTGCTGACTCCCAGGGAAGTCCCTTTTAATAAGTACCTCCATTCATTTCCTTCCGTCTTAATGTAGGCAGTATTAGTATGTTCTTTAGATAGCATTTTACTCAGCCTAGCGGTTTCTCTGCAACTTTCTATTGCTATGCAGAAAGATCGCCATGAGTCGTTTTTCGTTTTCCTGACTGTTTTTTCGTATCTTTTCATAATAGCTTTATATGGCAGCCAGATTTTGGTTCTAAAACTCTCATTGAAAGCTTTGCTTCAACAAGGAAGTGTTTTTCACTTTTTCAGAATGTTAGCGGTGTGGATTTATTGAAAGTTGTGGTTAAGATTTTTTTCAACTTCGCTACTTTTGAATCTAGTTCCTGAGGATTACTAATACTCTCTCAGCCACCAGAATTGGTCTACTTGATTTGTTCGGGTTTTCCCCCTTGATCAGCCGTCACTCTTCTATACCAGGTATAGATTTTTTTTGCAGCTTGATGCACTTCAGGAGTTTATCGCCTGGCTCCTCTAGAGGGGGTAGCCAAATGCGAGCACGAGGTCTCTTCGGTATGTCCCTGGCGGGTATAAGCCTCAATTGGAGGCCTTCAAGGGCGTTGCTGATTTTGGCAACACTACCCCTTAGGAATTCTAGCGAAGCCTGGTCCGCGCACTCCGGGTGAGGACACTTCGGTTGGTGCTCATGGCAGCTTTGGAGGTGGACGCTTCCTTCCTCACATTAGCTGTTTCCGCTGCTGTATCTACCGGTATACTTTGACTGGTATGTCCGGCAGTACTCTTGCTCGTCTCCTGGCTGGAGGCGAGTAACTCGTCCTCATCGGATTCCGTTATAGGATTCCTATAAATCAAAGCATTCCCGTTCGTCGTTGCTGTTGTCGTCAATTTGGTCGTTGTTGTTTTTATAGTTGTTGTTGTGTTGTTTCTATCGTTCATATTTGATCTCACGAGTTGGTCACTCGTCCGCAGAGCCGGTAGGCGAAGAGAAGGCATTTGTACTCCGACCTCGTCCGAGCATCGGAGGGGACCGTTCACGATCAGCTATTCATTACTGCACGCTGACTATTCAGCCATTTGCACGGGTACCTCTACACCTTGCCTTAGGGTGGCGCTGGTGCGAGTATCCTTATACTTCCACATTAGGAGATGGGCGTAAAACCTAGGGTATATTCATGGATATTATTATTGTGGGAATTATGAGGTATACTTTACTCTTACTTAAGTCCCTTCGCTACAACAAGGCGACCAACATCAAAGGAGAGCAACCTGGCAAGTACTGATACTCCTGAATAAGGAGTTCCAGTCAGAGAGTGATTGTACGGATCCACCCAAGAGATCCCACAGCGGATGACTTACAGCGATGTCCATACGAACTTGCAAAGTACTGATACTCCTGAATAAGGAGTTCCAGTCAGAGAGTGATTGTACGGATCCACCCAAGAGATCCCACAGCGGATGACTTACAGCGATGTCCATACGAACTTGCAAATGGTACTTAATCGTCGAATCAGTCTAGAGGGGTCGTTCGAACAAGACGATCATGGTATCGACGCGGCGGAACTCGCATTTCTAGAGGAGATTATGAATAATGAAAATCGAATTTATTTCGAAACAGCTTTTCATGGAATTTGAGCTTATGTGAGCTCTGTTTGTGTCAAAATTTCAAATTTTGCTAAGATGCGACCATTATAAATAAAACTGCTTTTAGCTTATGAGAATTAATTTTCCATAATTTTAAAAGAAAGAAAACGTTGCTTCTTACTCAAATTGGATTTTTTTTATTTCACTAGCTTGCAATTAATTAATTAAGTATGAAAATATTGCTGATGTTCTTTACGGAAAATGTGATAAGATTTTTGTCCAACTGCTAAAATTTCTATATTTGTCGAACGAAATGCCAAAAGATCAAACAGTAATCAGGTATGTACACATAATCTGAGATCACTATTTTATAATTAAACCCTTAACAGGGTATATTAAGTTTGCCACGAAGTTCGTTATAATTGAAAGGAAACGTCCGAGACCTTATAAAATATATCTAGCAGCGCTGAAACTGTTCGTTCTTTCATGTTATCTCAACTAACTTAATTTTGAATTTTCCACATAAACTTCTGCGCTTATAAAATTTATGTATTTTCTATTCATATGACTGCGGTCAATGGGAAGAAAAAAAACATGAAAAACAGCAGCGAGTGCCCTTTCAAAGCGGCTATAACATTTGTGGTATTATATTAAACTTTTACCCGCTTGTATTAACTACATTTTAATTTTTCACATGACTTTCTCGTTGCAATTATCTTCACCTTTTTATATTTCACAAACTTATTTATTCATAAGTCTCATTATTTTTTAAATTAACGATTTAAATCATGTCCGCTTTACGCGCCAGACCAGATTTGTGGCGGAAAAACAGTTGGATTTTGCACCACGATAATGCACCAGCGCACAGAGCGATCATTTTGAACGAGTTTTTGAACAAAAATTCAACAAATAAACGTAGCTTCGGTGATATCAAGTGTGCAGCAGTCCATTACATATTTATGAGTTCACTTTTTTGGGAAAATAAATTGGGTACGACTATTCCCACTTTTAGAAGCAAAATATTTTATATACCATTATGAGAACCTGTTAATTTACAAAATTTGACGACTCTTACAACGGTTGAGTTGACTATGCTTATGTAAAAAGGCGTTTTTTTGTAGATTTTTGTTATTTTCTCGGCTTTTTGGTTGAAAGTAAAAAGTTACAAAGTGCCGAATTCCTTCTTTGAGAAAAAAGAAGTTGACCAGGCTCACGTGAGGACAGAACGTGCCCCTATAGAACATTCATCAGTAAAAAATGACCTTTTCAAAATCTCTATCAATATTCTCATGCGCTCAAGTGAGTCGCTTTGTCACAAGTTCTTTAGTCAACAGAGGCTTCTTCATTGTGTTGCGCCATTTCAGATCATGAGTATGAAGAAGGATTCGGATAGTTTCGTAGGATATATCTAAACCTTTTGCTATTAGTTTTGCTTGTCCTTGCCGCAGTGTTAAAGCAGATTCACTATCCTTTTTCATCTTCTTGGTTCACTTTTCATATCGAACCATGTTCTGGTAAATTAAAGACATTTTAGCCACTATATATCCTGTATTCACTTCTGTATAAATGTTTTCGACTTTCTCATATATTTAGCAGCCGCTGATTGCGACATGTTGGGTCCTTTCGGGTGGGTGCAAAGGAATACAGCTTCGAAGCACGACGCGTACTTAGCACTCATGGCGTTTAACGTGATTCTCTTTCAAAAGATCAACGACAACTGAGCCTTTGTTGACAATGCATCAAGGACAAAGTTTCCCTCTATCGTCTCGCGAAGGAATTAGAGCGAAATCTTTTATTAACTGTCGGTAAAGTCGACCACGATCTTACTTGGCAGACTGAAAATGGATTTCTTAAAGTGCTTAAGAAAACAAAGTTTATATGCATGTAGAATTTTTAAATATAAAGTCACTGATTTTCCGACACCCATCTCGGTTTACTTCATTCACTATGTAGTTCTTTATTGGCGATATCTTGTAGTACGTATAGTAATGTAATTCATATGTTTAATGAAGCAGCGATCACGTTATTAAGTGATCTTACGTGTAATACTCTAAGGCGTCGCTATTTTTTTTAGGTACCCATAGTTTTACCATAGGAATTTTCGTTTTTTCATTCAAATAAAAATAAAAAAAAAAATAGTCACATATTCATTTAAATTTTCATCATTTATAATATTCATCTAAGCATATAAATAATCAACAAAAAACTTTAAGGAATTCCACTTTACTTGCTTAACTCATATAGTACTTATAATCTTCTACATTAAAGGTTAGTGAAAAAATTTCTCGTTTCCTTTTAAAAATTCACGTTCTTCAATGTCATGAGCAAGATAGTTGATTCAATAATCGAAATCAACAAGCATTGCAAAACTAAAAACCATTGGCAATACATTTTGCTCTGCCTTTGTTTAGTAATGGTTACATTATCCGCCATAAATTTACCCTAGATGTTAGTGCTCTGAAAATTTTATAATATTCTATTTTTTTGGTTAAAATTTTTATACACTCGCAACATGTTGTTATAGAATACGAGTATAATAGATTTATTCACCTGTCCGTTGTTTAAAAAATAAAGCTTATTAAAAGAAATAGATATACTCGTATATGGGGTCTTCCATACCAAATCGACCACTTTTGAACCCGACCCCTTTAGACTTTGCTGAAACTCATCCATCCTTTTCTACCCTTTGAAAAACATTTTTGAGAATTTTTTCAAACTTCAAAAAGTTGTGAATTAAAAAAAAAAAATGGCTTTTTTATTTTCAAATAGCCATAACTTTTGTAGGGATTGACTTTTGGGTACCATTTTTTTTTAATTCTTGTTTTTAAATGAACTTTTCGAAAAAATAAATATAAAATTTAACACGATCAATTATGTAAAATAATTGGGTTTTTCATCATTTTTGGAAGCTCGCCATTTTTTGGAAGTTCGCCATTTTTTTTGTTTTTTTTTTCCTCAAAAAAAAAAAAAAACTTCAATTAATTTGACAACTATCCATGCAATCCCGGAGTGGGCAGATTTTTTTTTTATTTTTTTTTATTTATTTAAAAAAAAGTGAAATTTTCAAAAATGAAAAAAAAGTTTTTTTTCCGTAAACTTTATTTCTGTCATATAAAAAATATATGTTATGGTTATGTTTTAGACAGTATGAAGAAACCGTATTCATAAATCGATACACACTAGCGTATAGTTTCTAGTATACTGACTATAGGTAAGTCTATAATTGTCCAACCATAGTTTATCGACGTTTATTGCCATTAGTTAGGCAAAAATTTCTTGGTGATTATATTCGTAAATTAAGTCTATAAATTGAGAATATTATATCATAAAATTGTTAAATTATACACTGTCATACACTGCACTGTCTATACATTTGCCTGCCCCTAAGTCCGTGCATGTGTAATTTGAGTATAAATAGAGATATCGTGATGAAGTTTGGTCCAAGTGTTACATGGCAGTCAGCAAGGATGTGCGGAATCGGACTATTGTTGTGCCCACAAAATAATCAAAAACCCATAGCGGAAAATTAGGACCAAACACTGTAGTTTAGAAATTAGTATGGGGAGGAGCATCTGTAACTGAAAATTTCTCTGTAAATGGTAGTATGTCCAAATAGACTTAGTATACAAGCTTCACAAAATTCTAAGGAGGATTTTTTTCACCTTATCTTATAGTATGTAAATCGGAGGATAAGCATTATCTTTCCCTTTATAAGCCATTGTTCCGTTTGATTTTTTCACTTAACACTTATACCCTTGCAAATTATGGAGATTAGAAAGGAATTTTGAATGGTTTACAGTTATACCTGAAATCTGATTAACTTATATTACAAATCACAATCTCAATTTTAATCTACTCCAATTTTAATACTACTCTACTACCGACTAGCACAAATCCATATATTCATTACAGTGGGCTATAGGTAAATACGTACCTACTCCATTAATTTTACCACCGGATGACATCCTGCCAATCGAAACATTTCCCGCTTCTTTTATTGAAACAACTTAAGGAGCGAAATACGACTGACATTGGGGATTTTTTTGTTACATTGATTGCGACACAAGCTGATTTTTCGTCTGTATCTTAAACTGTTAAAATCACAAGCCTTTTTGAACCCGCACAAACAAAATATTCCTATGTATGTAGTGTAATGTGCCAAGTTTATAAACATATTAAGCAACAGGGAGACTATTTTGCACAAACATTCAACGACTGCATATTTACACCTACACATAAATGTATTTGGTTGAAAGCTAACACCAACGCTTGATGCGCCTATAAGTTGTTGATGAGAATATGTCTTTTGTGTTATATAGTAATTCTGGTTTCGGATATGAATAATCATAGAAGTATCTTGTAAAATTACAAGCATTAATTTAAAGCGGAAGATCCTACATTCAGCGTCGTATTTCAAGAAAGAATTTAAGTACAATTTTCGTAGTAATAAAGATTTCGGTAATTTGATGTTAAGAAGCTCCTTACATGGTATCACCAATTATTAAATACGGAACTCCCTCATCGTCTCTTTTGAAGTGAAAACCACCACTTAATAAGGAAAAAATTTTCTCTTAAGTCAAGTCAATTTTGAGGAGATCCATTATGTTTGCGTCACACTGTTATATTCTGATTCGCTCAACAACATACATATGCTTTCGATATTTCATATTGCAAACATTCTTTCTGTTTCATGAAATTTGTTTCTCTAATCATGAAGTCTGGTAATGATGCTTAGTTTTTTTAGTTTTTGGAAAAACAGAAAAATTGGTGGCTTGATCAGAGAGTTTTCGACTTAAGTAACTCGAAGAGTAAACTCCGTTTAAATGAATTTTATCACCGTATCACCGTGCAAGTTATAGATAAATTGGTTTAAGGTATATTTTTAAGTTTCACTACGAATGTGTGTACATAGGGAAATCTTATTATTTGAAAGCAACCTATAGTCTATCAAGTAAGAGCGTGGTCGACTTTACTGACAGTTAATGAAAGATTTCGCTCTAATTCTTTCGCGAGACGATAGAGGGAAGCTTTGTCCTTGATTAATTGTCAACAAAGGTTCAGTTGTCGTTGATCTTTTGAAAGAGAATCACGTTAAACGCCATGAGTGCTAAGTACGCGCCGCGCTACGAAGCTGTGTTCCTTGGCATCCGCCCGAAAGGTCCCAAAATGTCGCAATCAGCGGCTGCTAAATATATAAGAAAGCCGAAGGAATTTGTACAGATACAGCGATATATAGTAGCTAAAAATGTCGATGATTTACCAGAAAGTGGTTCGATAAGAAAAGTAAACAAAAAAGATGCAAAAAGAATAGTGAATCTGTTTTCGCGGAATTCTTCTTTAACACTGCGGCAAGGACAAGCAAAATTAATGGCAAAAGGTTTAAATATATCCTACGCAACTATCCGAAGCCTTCTCCATACTCATGATCTGAAATGGTGCAACACAATGTAGAAGCCTCTATTGACTGAAAAACTTGTGACAAAAAGACTCGCTTGGGGGCATGAGAATATTGATAGAGATTTTGAAAATGTCATTTTTACTAACGAATGTTCTATATGCAAACCCTATTAAAAATGTGTGGACAAAAATTAAAAGAAGATTCATGGAAGACGCACAAGCACTTTGAAGCAGTGTTTTTACGAAATTCGTCGGATGTGGAGATCCTTGCCACTAGAATAAGTCGTCAAATTAGTAGAAAGCATGCCTCGAAGATGCCAGGCAATTATCGACGCCGGTGGTTACTGGACATATTATTGACCAAATTTCATCATTGTTCGTAATGTCTACATTGTATATAAATATGAAAGTTTCATAAAAATTTTTTTTTTTTATAAATTAACACGACCAAGCTGTTACTTGACAGACTGTATATATATATACATATGTATATATTTACGCCTCCCTTAATAATACTTAAAATACCACACATTTGCTGCTTTGCACAAAATTCGTTCCCCTTTCATTGTGTCGATAATATTCTATTTAAACTCAACTACCATACGTGCTGCAATGTCACATTATAATGGTTGATACTTCGGTACGTGCAAATTAACAATCCATTTAAGTTAGAATTTATGGTTTAAAATTATACAGAAGGTGTCATGAAGAAAATAACTATAAATGGTGAGGTAAACCGATTTCCTCAATTACTTTTTGTAGATAATAAATTGTATAATGCCCTCATTCAAAAATTTCATGCTAACGTGATGAAAAATTATAACTTCATCCGTTTGCTAATGCGCAGGGATGAAGACGACCACAATCGGACGGTTCTTATAAAATGCCAATGCATTAACTGCAAATAAACAACGGAAATAGTGTTTCTGGTGCTGAATTTAAAAAAATAAGTTTTCGTCGCAAGTTTGTATATACAAATAAGTGCACGAGCCGAAGAATACTTACACATTAATAGTATCTTAGTGGAATGACAATTATAGGTCAGTTAAGAATGTAAGGAAACATCATTCCATATAAATGTGTCTCACGTTAAGGCTGTGAGTATATACCTGTAAAGCTTGCGCGAGTATTTCGGCTGTTACTGGACAGTGCCATTTTTGTTTTTTGTTTTAGTATAATGTTTAAAATTGGCCATATATTTTTTAAGGTAATATAATCGTAATCAAATATTACTCATAAAATTTGAGTACTTTCTTAAATTTCGATATATATATACATATGCTCCAATAAGTGAAAGTAACAGATGCTCCAGTTTTACCTATAAAACTAATTGTAATTCGCTTTCAAGAGCACGGTGGGATTACATTTAATTTCGAAATTTGTTCATTTATTCTAAACTTGTTAACTTTTCTGTATCACTTCTGTGGGGTAAGAGTTTTGCAATTGTAGATTTTGGACCAATGCACAGTGGTCGGTCTTGTATGGAATCAGCGGTAAAAAATAATTCCACTGTTTATGTAAAAGTGAAACTTTTGCCAAAGGTTTTTAAAATCTCCCTTTTCCGTTTTCCACTCCGCCTCTCCCCGATGGTATGGAATTTCAACTGATTTTAATAGTATAGTTTTCTTTGACAGGTGATGAAAGGATTTGAGTTCAAAAGCAATCAGTTAAGCTTAGCGCTTGACCCAGCAGATTCTTTTTAGAGCTCTCCAATTGAAACTGATGCGTATTGAATAACATCGGGAGGGTAAATTAAAATTTTTCGGATTGACGAAGGAAGGTAATACCAGGAATATTTTGAAATTAAATTTCTGCATATATTCGTTCTGCCCAGAACTGCCATCAAAACCACATTTTCCTTTTAATAATAGGTAATTAGAGTTCTCATTGCGTCCATTAATTACATTCGTGTAAAAGTTTGGTCCAATAGTTTTTTTTTTATCTCAACTTAAATATCAGATTATGAGACCTTTATTTGCTCAGGATAACTGTTTTTCCTTTAAAATATTATCATAGCAGAGTAAAAAGTTAATATCAAGTTTTTTGTTAACGAAGCTTCTAATAAGTAGATACTGATACTGTAGATACACACATTTTGTAAACACCACAATTCAAAAACATACGAGGTATGACAATTAAGTAAAGAGACTGATTCCATAAAAACCGTATATTCGAAAATTATTCTACAACTCTGCCATCCCCTTCAAAGTAGTCCCCTTAGGCAGATATACAGCGATTCCAGCGCGTTTTCTATGCTTCGTAACATTTCTGGAATGCTTCGACTGGGATGTCTACGAGTACCCTCGTCACGGCCGCCTGGATGTCCGTAATCGACTCAAAATGGGTTCCTTTGACCACCGATTTTGTTTAAGAAAACAAAAAAAAAGTCACAGGGTGATATGTCAGGCGAATAAAGCGGCTGTTGTAATACGGCGATCCCTTAAGAGGCCAAATGCTGACGCGGTGTGGCCCGGAGCGTTGTCGTGATGAAGCATCCAGTTACGGGCGATGTCTGGGCGCACCCTGATGACTCGTTTTCTCAATCTTTCGAGTATTTGGCAGTAGTAGACTTGATTCACAGTTTTTCCCGATGGAACGAACTCTTTGTGGACGATTCCACGGTTATCAAAAAAGGCAATAATCATCGTTCGCACCTCGACTGGTCTCCCTCTCCGCGCCTCGTCTTCCACGCTTTCACGCCCCTCCTTAAGCTCTTTGTGCCAACGAAACACCTGGGCACGACTAAGAGCACTATCACCATACACTCTTACAAATTTAGCGTACGTTACCGAAGCTGTTTCGCCCAATCTGGCGCAAAATTTTATTGCGACGTTTTGCTCTTGATTTCGTTTTTCCATTTTCGTGACGAGCACTACAAACACACGTCTTGTCGCAGCAGGCGAATTAAGAAAGCTAGAGCGATGGTACATATATTAATGGAGAGGGGAGGGATGCCGGAAAAAGAGAAAGGGAATTTCAGGTTTACCACAAGCGCGGCAATAAAATCAGTCTCATTACTTAATTGTCAAACCTCGTATAGGCGTAAAAGTTTACATCGATATATTATGTGCTTAAATAAAAGTACACATAAAACAAACCTTTGATAAAAGTAAGAAAATGATAAAATGAAAATCATAGCACAAGTATATATGAAAAAAAAACATAAAAAACAATAAAATATGCACGTATATACAATTATGAAAAATAACACAAAAATCGCATGCCTGTTAGATTAACATGAATAACAAAGAGAGGTGCGAAAGGTTGCAGCTGAAATCAAAAACATAGACCAAGAAAACATTAACTAATATAAAAAAATTAGACTCATTTGAGGGCGAGACAGGGATCGCAACTTTTTGTATGCCTGAAATCGATGTATAAAGAAAAACATGCCACTCAAAAGGGCACTTATAAAACCATAGTTTTAAAACAATACAACAACATATTACTATATAAAATCGCTTTGTTATTTAACATATACCTTTAATCTCAATATTCATTTCGATTTATGGCGATTAAACACGATTTTATATTATATTTTAATTTATTATTAGAGATAATTTTTAAGCTAAATATTTTCATTCCACAGTCTGCATGTTTCTATCGTCTCACTCCTCTTGCTTTTCGTAGCGCTTACGAATGGGATAGGGCAAAAATGTATTTACTGTTAGTTTTCTTGGGGTTTTAAAAAATAGCTTTGATACAAACAGTGGTAAATTTCAAACTTTTATTTTTTATTTTTGGCCTATGAAATCGATAAGTGTGCCATGCTGGATTTATGTTTACAAATTATATAAAAAGGAAAGTACGATTGTACGATGAATGAAAATTATTTGCAGCAAAAACTCTGAAAATGCTAAATTACATTTTTTTACGTCCGTGAAATATTTCTCTCGTTCTGTTTACGTGCATGTATACAACGCTTTTTAGTTTTAAATATGTTTTTTTCTGCCAACACACTCACCACATCTGTACAACAACCCACTCATCAAAAAGGGTGGGAAAATGGGAAAGCAGATACCATTCGTTACACACAATTCGAACATCAATATTCACTTATACACTGCGACGCGTCGACACCTTTGCTACTCTACATCGATCAACACCAATCTTGTTCGCTAGAGATACAATGAAATTGTCAGCGGTATAGCGCGATATTGTCGCAATTATTTTGCACAACCATTTTTTACAACTTTACAACTGCCTTTCCATTAAACTTCAATAAAGTTAATAAGCACATAATGCGTCTTCTTTTGCATAATTAATGGGTGCTAATTAAACTAAAAAATAGGTGTTGGATGTTTCCCACTAAATTGGGCATCCAATTTATTCACATGGTATGAAAGCATATTTATCAGCGCAGTAGATGTAGGGAAATACACTCGTTTGAAAATATTCCGTATAGAATTAATACTCGTTTTAATTGTCTTGGTAATCCAATTATGCTTCGTATTATCCTACGGTGAATTAGTTTCGTCAACATGTATTCTATAAGAACTGAATATTAATATTTCTCAAATAAAAATGAAATTCACTTATACAGTAAGTTGAACGGCACAAAGCTAACTTCTCAAGAAAGTTGAACCACTAATGAATCTGTAAGCTAAACTCATAACTTACTCGTAGTTGGTGACCAAGTAAAAATTGTAGATATCTCGATGACTTTCGGTACACATTGTAGAAGGACGAAATCGCCCCTACAAAACGCCATAAAATTAAAACCTATAAAGTGCCATAACTGAGCACTAAGTTCAGATATAAAAATATCGCAACCAATGTCGGTATGTAATAACTCTCCCGTCCATAAAATTGTACGAATCCAATCAAAACTGTTCAAGCCCCTAGGTACTAAATATATTCCAGTACCCATAGTTAAATTTTGACTGGAAGCATCAGTCATTGTTTGGGGAACACAGTTGAAATTCAGAGAGAATCTTTTCAAGACGATGGTATATCGGGGTATCCAAAATGGATTGAATCGGGTCTATACTTCTCTCAGCATATTATACCTATTAAACAAATTTTCGAACTTCAGGGTGACTTTATAACGCATATCTCCTAAACCACTTAAGCTACAACAACCTATTTTGCTAAATACAAATATTATAAGAACTTTTGCCGACAGGGTGAAAATGGATGAAATCGGAGTATAACCACGCTCACTCCCCATAAACTACAAAAAGAGCGATAAATCAATAAGCCAGATACATCAATAAGCCACATACATTACCACCCAGTTGGTAAGAGAGAGATTTATGGGAGCTGGTGTGAAAATTGGGCGACGGGCGTGGTACCGCCCACTTTTTGGTGAAATCCCAAAGCTCTCGACCTGACTAACCGATTTTGACAAAATCTGGTACATGGCATTCCTTTTACATTCTTATTACACATTGTGAAAATGGACGAAATCGGACAACAATGACGCCAATTTCCTAAAAACACAATTTTAATTACACTTGCTTCGTTTAGTTTCCAGTATACTAATTAAGAAGCAATTAATATAACGGGTTAAAACTTTGAACGACATTTAATGTCTTTAGTGTGTGTCACCTAATGAACAAAAGATATTTCTTCCTTACTGGCGTAGAAATAATTTACGCTGTTATAGCCGAGTTAACAACAGCGCTCCAAGTGAAGCCAGGTCTTTCTCCACCTGGCCCTCCCAACGGAGTGGAGGTCTTCCTCTTCCTCTGCTTTCCCGGTGGGTACTGCGTCGAACACTTTCAGAGCTGGAGTGTTTTCGAACATTCTGACGACATGACCTAGGCAACGGAGCCGCTGTCTTTTAATTTGCTGAACTAAGCCTATGTCGTCGTATATCTCATACAACTCATCGTTCCATTGAATGCGATATTCGCCATGGTGAACTCGCAAAAAACCATAAATCTTTCGCAGAACCTTTCTCTCGAAAACTCGCAACGTCGACTCATCAGGGTTTGTCATCGCCCATGCCTTTGCACCATATGGAAGGACGGGAATTATAAGAGACTTATAGAGTTTAGTTTTTGGTTTTAGAGAGAGGACTTTACTTCGCAATTGCCTATTCATTTCGAAGTAGAACCTGTTGCAAGAGATATTCTGCGCTGAATTTCCAAGCTGACATTGCGGGTGGTGTTTATACTGGTTCCAAGGTAGACGAAATTATCTACAACTTCAAAGTTATGACTGCCAACAGTGACGTCCGATTCTGAAAATGCTTTTGGTGTCGTTCAACGCCATTTTAAACAGCCGCGTTTGTTTTGCAGGGATACCAAATTCAGACATTGTGGCATAAATGCAGTTCCTTTTTGTGCTGCTTGGCAGCAGCTTTGAAATCGACGAAGAGTTGGTGCGTGTCGATTCTCTTTTCACGGTTTTTTTTCCAAGATTTGGCGCATGGTCAATAGGTCAGTTGTTGATTTTCCAGGTCTAAAGTCAGACTGATACGGTAAGACCAGTTTATTGACGGTGGGCTTTAATCTTTCAAACAATACGCTCAATAAAACCTTATAGGCGATATTTGGGAGACTTATACCACGGTAGTTGGCGCAGATTGTCGAGTTTCCCGTTTTGTGGTTTGGGGAGAGCACACTTTCATCCGATCATATTTTACAAAGAGGTTGAAGCCTGCTCTTATTAGTTCTTCGCCGCCGTGTTTGAATAGCTCCACCTGCAAGCCATCGGCTCCCGCCACTTTGTTGTTCTTCAGGCGGGTAATTGCTATTCGAACTGCTTCATGAACGGGCAATGGAACGTCTGCTCCAACGTCATCGATTGGGGAATCGGATTCGCCTTCTCCTGGCGTTATACGTTTGCTTCCGTTCAGCGGGCTGGAGAAGTGTTCACTCCATAATTTTGGATGATCTGGGCATCAGTCAGTAGATCACCTTCGGGGGTTGTAGAAGAGTATGCTTCGTTCTTGAAACCTTCTGTTAATCGCCGCATCTTTTCATAGATATTTCAAACATTACCCCTGTCGACCAGCTTGTCATTCTCACGCATTTCGGCCTCTCTCTTCTTTTGTCCGCAAATGGTCGATTGTAACATTATGAGGTAGGAAGTCACCCTGGCGTAAAAGTCGCCAAGCACGGTTTTGGCATCGTGGAAGGGGGATCGTCCTTCCTTTTCGTCGTGGCGTGGGTGCACATCAGCGATATGTTGAAGAACTTACTTTGATGCGGATTGTGGCTAGATGTTCATTCAGCGGGGTGAATGACACTACTCGTCGACGGAGTGTCTCTCCCAACGCGAATCCTACACCGAATTTGCGCTACTTTATATGACCACTGTAGTTAAGGTCACAAGGACCTTCTCGCCTTAGTCCTTGTCCCATCCATAGCATTTCTTGGACGGCGGTGATGCCAGTCTTTATTTTCACGAGGACATCAACCAGCTGGGCAGCGGCCCCTTTTCCCTATTAACGTACCGGACATTCCAGGTGCATGTTTTCAAATTGTAATTTTTAGTTCGTTGTTTTTTCGTTGCGTGTCCCAAACCCATCGCACAACCCTATGGAGATGATTCGCCTTCTCACTTTAGCTTACTTATAGCGGGTTTCTATGTGCGGGGTCACATATATAAAATTACTTGGATTCCAAACCTGTGGTTGCCGTTTCACACTGTAGAGCGGTAAGACTTACAGGGATCCTAGAAAACGGATAAATCGCATAGTTGTAAAAAGGGCAGGATTATATTATACATGGAGAGATCTCCTCCTTCATTTTTTATATGAGGAGTCCAAATAATGCAACAACTTACTCACTGTGAACAAAAGTTAATCACCGTACTTTTTTTTATTAATTTCAAAATTTAGCTTTTTAGATGAAGAATTTCTCTGAATAAGTAGCTAATTTAATTTAAATACCTGAATAATTTTTAAAACTATTGCAATTGTTTAATTTAGCCTTTCCATTTAAGCTCTTAAGTTCACCTTTATTGTCTTCCAATTTTTAATATTTTAAACATTTAAGAAAACACCCCTCACTTACCCCCCTACCCGCAGAGCCTACTTATTCTAAATAGCATTAGCATAGTAAGTAAAAGAGTTAACGGGTGTTTACTAACATTTAAGTTAAACTATTTAAATGACGTTTAAAAAAAATTAAATTTTTTTTTTTTTTTTGGGGGGGGGGGGCCAAAATTAAATAATTTTTAAGACATAACTTTTTTTTTTTAAAAAAGCAAAAAGAAAAAACTTCAAAAGTTAGGGTTCATACTTTTACTTTTTAAGTAATTTCTTTAAATTTACCCGGCTGCTTTAGGTTATTAAACCCAAATTTTGGGCAACTTTTTCAATTTCCCGGGAAACCCCGTTTTTTCGGAAATGTTGTCTTCCAAATGGAATAGTTGCGGTTATTTCTTAATTTGGTTGACTAGCCCCACTGTAAAAGGTTAGAATCTGCTATCTTTATCGATTGTCCGTTGAGAATTTCATGATATTTCATTGATTGGAAGTGAAGTTATTGCGTTTTAAGTAAAAATCGAAATGAGCTTCTAACAAAGAGCCAACATTAAATTTTGTTTTAAAATTGTTAAAACTTTTACCGAAACATTTCAATTGACGAAACAAGCTTATGGCGTTTATTGCCTATCCCGTAGCAGAGTGCACGAGTGGTTTTAACGTTTTAAAAGTGGTCGAGAGGACATACGAGTATAGTATGTATGACAATCATGTGAGCAAATCAAAATCCATGATCACCGGAAATTCCATCGAAACTGTACGTAAATTCATCAAAAAACAGCCAAAATCCTCATTGAAATTTATGGAAATGGATGTGAACATTTTGGCCTAACATTTGGGCTTACGAAAGGTGTGTGCACGGTTTGTTCTGCACAAATTGACTGACGACCAAAAATTGCTCAGAATCCAAATTCGAAGGACGATTATTTTACCAAAAATCACATTTCAACCAATTCATTTGCCCATGAAAGGAAAGCGTTATGCGGCGTAGAGGCCATTCAGTAAAAGTAATCAGGATAATGGGAAAAGTCGAAGCCCGGGTGACTGTATGTCTGTCTGTCCGTCCGTCCGTTATGATAACTTCGCCCTCTATCCATATAACGTACTGTTAAAAACTAAAAAAGATTACTAAATACGCCAGAGACATTACATTTTACTACCGCTGTGATATGTATGCTATACGATGGGGTGGGATCGCCCACTTTTTAAATAAAATCATATTTCTTAGAACCTAGGTACAGAAGGTTTTATCCTAATTCGGTACATAATGTTCTTTTGACATTCTTATTTTGCAGTGTGAAAATGGGAGAAATCGGACTGTAACCACGCCTTCTTTCTATATAACACAATTTTAATTTCATTTAATTCTTTCACCTTCCGGTATAAGAATAAAAAATGAAATTAATATAAATATATATATATAAATTATAAATTAATAAAACTTTTCATGAGTAATTCGTTTAGATTATTCCACTTTGTGATCAGAAATTGTTCAAATTCAACAAAAACTGTTGAAGCCTCTTGGTACAAATGAACCCTTTTTACCCAAATTCGGTTAAAGTGCGATTTATATATATATAATTGAAGTTCAAGGATACTTTTGTTTGGTGATATTTTTCCTTCGTCCCTTATAGTTAAGAGGGCTTTTGGACCTAAAGATACTTCCTTGGCCTTAATCCGCGCAAGTTACGGGAGGTAAAGTTAAATAGTTTTCTCAAACAGTTTAAGGAACAAAATATTTATATTTCCGTTAAATAAAATGTATCTGCATATTTTAAATTATCTCAAATGATTTATTTTACATTCAAGGAAATAAGTTACTAAACTCAATCTCAAAAATCACAAATTCACATACGCATAATAGTACTTATTTTCAGTGCAATTATGAGATTATGCTTGAAAAGTACAATCTCCGAACTAAAACTTTAGATCGGACGAACATAGCGTATATTACATACATACCAACCTGTCAAAGTCAAGTATAAATTCTAATTTTAACAATTGCATAAGTTGAATTTTCAACTCGATGTATTGTCTCGCGTTTCGTAAAAGCTTCTTTGATAGCATTCCTCTTCTAACCATACATACATCTTATAAATTACTATTTAACTTAAGCACCAATGAATATAATAGAAAACAGTCAACCCGTTATATAATTGGTTATATAAATTGTATGTATATGTTTTTAAATATATTTATTTAAGTGGATTTAAATGAGCAAGTTACTTTAGATATAAAGTGCTTTGGAAAGCTTTGCCAAAGCATTTTTTTCGTTAATTGAAAACCAAAATTTTTAAAACATGGAAGAAAAATATAAGTAATCGTTCTTCTCCCTCAATTACAAGCAAAGGGCGAATACTTTACGTAAATACAAAAGTTTATAAGTTCACTTGCCAGCAATGTCATTGCGATTAATGCGACGAAAAGGAAAGTTATATAGATAAGGAAAATTTCAACCGGAGGGCGGAAAACATTATACTTGTACAGAGGGGTCATATAAAATTTTAAATTTAAAAAGTCAATAAAAAAACGGCATGATATTTTTTAAAGATCTAACATTTATTTAAAAGGTTGTTTTATGAAATTTAATTTCGGAAAATGACAACCACGGCTGAGTTTACAGTAGCTTATCCGATCCACACAATTTTTGGAGTACTTTATCGATGGTTTCAGGGATTATGGCAGCTACAGCAGCTTGAATCTCGTACTTTAGATCTTGAATTGTTTCTGGATGGTTGGCGTAACATTTATCTTTAACAGCTCCCCAGAGAAAATAGTCCAACGGAGTTAAATCGATGTTCGAAGATAGGGCGTAAAAGATTGAGTGTATCGTTTGCTGTATCGCACGTAGCCCCGTCCTGCTGGAACCAAATGTTGTCCAAGTCTTCCTCTTCAATTTGCTTGAAGAAAAATTCGGTTAACATTGCCGATATCGCTCACCATTGATGGTTACGGCTGTTCCTTCTTTATTTTCGAAGAAAAATGGGCCAATGATTCCACCAGACCAAAATCCGCACCATAAAGTGATTCGTGCTAGGTGCATTGGCTTCTCGAAGATTACGTGCGGGTTTTCGTGCCCCAAATGCGACAATTCTGCTTGTTAACGTAACCATGGAGATGGAAATGAGCCTCGTCCGAAAAGATGATTTTTCGGTAAAATTGACCGTCCACTTGACTCACCACTTTGGAAAAAAGATTCCAATATTTCCCAGTTTTCTTTCAGTGAATAGCGGCCCATTTCGGAAATTTTAGACTTTTTACTGAATTTCTGTCACTTTCCGAATGGTATTTGACGTTTCCAATGTCGAAATATAGATAATTCATATTTAAAACATTAGATGGCCCACCCGTTTTTTAAAAAATTTTAATTTCTTTCAATGTACATATCAAAAAGTAATTAATATAATGGCGCTTTATGACCTAAAATTATCCAAATCCAATTCCAAAAAAGGTGCTTGGCGAAAGCCTGCTGAGTTACATTTATTTACAACAACACTGCTCTATACGGAAAGGATATTGTGTTAAAAAATTGCAAGTAAGCAATGAGCATAAGTCAATACAAACAGATTTAAGAACTACAAATAAAATTCAAATAATGAAATTTTAATGAATTTTCATTTGCTTCTACAAATATTGATTTACTATGTGACTGGGTACCCACATATATTAACCGAGTTACCTTCTAAAAATCTTGTTATTGCCTGCTTTTATAACCCTTAGTATTGGCACTATGTTAGACTTAAATACAAAAATTTAAAATTACTTAGCTTGTGTATATATTGGCCGAAGGTTAGTCTCCCTAGCTTTAATTGACGTAGGTTTAATTGCATTCTAATCTCTAGCAAGCACGGCCGTTGCACCTGTTCGAGTAGTTTAGGTAATACAGCACTTTTTTGATAATGTCATTCACCACATCAACGTACCATTTGTTAGTATGGAACCGAAGACAATGTAGCCCTATACAGGCGAGAGTTCCGAATTCGAAAGGCTTTGGAAGCCCATCACCAATGTGCTGTGGGCAATTTCAAGATATTTGACAGAGCTCGAGAATACAAGGGCCCCTACCCTTTAAAGAAGGAAGATTAAAATTGTTGCGCTTCTTGTGAAAATACAGATTTCTGTTTTCTCTAGAGTGGCGATAAAGAATAGAGGATAAAGATTAATTCCCGAACAGAAGATAGCGAGGGCGCCAGCATAAAGTTCCCTCTGTTGAGTAGAAGCACAAAATTGTTCATAGATCGAAGGGACCAAAGGCAAGGGTATAGGACACCTACTTGTGGAGTGCCACAATTTTAAATTTAAGAGCGATAATTTTGGGCAACATACATGGCTTGCATATTGTTTAGCAGGTACTTAACCAGTTCAGCAGGTTCGGATTAAGGGCAAATAAAGCGATGACTATATGTGGAAAGATATATTATAAAGTAATGTATGCTAGCTAAGTTTGCAGAAAATAAAAATAAATTGCCTCATTACTACTAAGTGTTAAGCTGGAGGAGGTTGGAGTAGAATCTGTTTTAATTTCAGTTTACTTATTAGCGACTTAATGGTAATTGGTGTTGATGAGCCTGCTAAAAGATAAATGTTTGAAATGTATGTATGTATACAGATCAACTGGAGCGTTCATCCTATTGCATCACTCAGCCGTCTGAAGTGTTGACACAATGTCATTAACGCAGAAATTAATCGCACGACTGTCTCCGTACGGACACTCTATGCTATAGAAAATATTAAATTACATTTTCTGAGGGTGCTTATTATAGCACAACTTTTTTGTAATAGTCCACAAAAAAATAAAAAATGAAAACCACCAGTTTTAATGTCAAGTCCAAAAATTCCACACATTTTTTAATGCATGAACCTTCGACAACACTGTGGGAAGTAGTAACTTTGCAATTAAAATGAAATTTAATATTCTTGTTTGGATTAGTCACCCCGAAACTTAATATTAGTTATATTTTTGCAAATTTCCATAAACCATTAGTACTTTCGAATTGACAGAATTTCTGAAGTTAGCTATAGTTTTTCGAACTGTGGATAATTATATGGGCAGGCCTAAAGAAATGGCTTGTATGATACTTGAATGACTAATATATATATATATATGTATATATATGATATATTATATTTATTTTTCGTAAAGAAGATTTTGTTGGAGTGCCGAAAATTTGTGCTCCACTGAACTACAAGCATTTTTTCGATGAACATTTTTCCTCAACATATACATTATAGAAGTGTTCCATTTTTACATAAAAAATAAAAAAAGCTATCAATTCATTTGCAATACCTATTATTGAGCCTAACAAAACTGAACGATTCTTCATACGAGTAATTAGTGGAAAAAGTTGGTTTGAAACAAATAATTTTTATATTTTTATATTTTTATATATTTTTTATTGTTTATCAACGATTATGTTTCATGTATTTAGGGTATAATATATCTTTATATTTTTTCTGTTTTAGTTTGTAAAATATTTTAGTATGGTAACACTGAATATTTGGCAAATTTAAAAATTTATTTTTACAAATGATGTCGATTCATTTGTTATTCTTAAGGGGGTATTCTACTCTAGAATTTTGAAGAATTATATTTTATTTTTTTCATATATAAGGATTTTTCAAAATTCGACTTATTTTCGGAGATACAGCTGATTTTGTGAGGTGGCATCCGTGTTCACTAGAATTGTGTCCTAGACTTTAAACGCGTTTTTTCGAAACTACTTTTTTCCACACGGTACCGGCATTATCTCAAGTTCTATACAACCGATTTACTAGAAATTATGTGTGAACCTTCTTTATATAATCCTTTATCGTTCCTACCAGCATCGTGTCAAAATTTTTGTTTTTAATATTTAAAAAAAAAGTCAGGAATTTCAAAAAAAAGCGTAAAAAATGATTTTTATTTTCAGGCAGTCGCCATTTTTCAAAAAAATTTTTTTTTTCGTGTTCCCGGACTATAACAGCATCCTTACTGATTATGAATTTCTTTTGATTTTTTTTTTTTAGACCACCAGGAGAGTCAGGATCAATGTCACCAGGATGCGCCATTTTTTTTCTTCTTCTTGCGGCTGTAACCATACATATTCGTGATCTGGAGAGTCTCCTCAATCTGACTATACCCATTTTATTCCCTAAATCCTGGGACGGTATACTAAAGCCGACCCTGTTTTTTCCTACATGTACCGCAAAAAGAAATCAGTACGTTTTTTTAGCATTTAAATCAGATGAAATATTTGTCTCAAAATTATTTGGAGAGCACTTCTTTAGCCGCGTTACATATCAATTAAATAAGCAATTAAAGCTAAAGCTTGCCTAATTAGTTTAAAAGTACATTTTCCTTATTCCTACTTCCACGACTGCATTTTTTATAGCAGCCTTATGAATGACTAAATCTGTAATCGTAAAATTACAATGCTTTACATCCAATGGTAAACGGTTTGGTAGTTCTATTCAGCCGCGTTGTTCGATCTAACCCATCTTCAAGTTGATTTAAGGTTACTGAATAAGGAAAAAATATCTTTTATGAACTTTACCTTGATTTTATATATATATTATATATGTATGATTCAGTGATTCCATCTGTACATACATATGTTCGTAGATTACAGATTTGCCTTGAGATATATACTTTGCAATTTTTTTGAAAATATGTTGTCAACTGAAAAGTTTTCCATACAAACAATTGATTTTGACCGAGAGATCCGATATCTGCGCTCCTTGGAGGAAAGAAGATGAGTGCAAAATTTAAAATAGATACTTCAAAGCCTGGGATAATCATTCAGACATATTGAATGAAAATCTGCGGCCTTCCTTCCTTCCTGGTGTTTCCAATTTAAAATACACTGTTCAGGGCGTAAAAAAAAACTATATATAAATGGATTTGTGAAAATGTATCTATTTTAAAGAAGGGTTACAAATTATTTTTTGCGAGTCCCAAAATCGGGATTAATGTTCTACTACACATACATTCATATCGAACCATCATCTTCAATACTGTAATCTGTCTGAAGATATATCGTGAAATGAAAAAGTTTCCCAAGCAAGCACGATTCCAATCATTCAGTTTGTATGACAGCTATATGCTATAGTTAACCGATCTGAACAGTTTCTTCGAAGACTACATTGTGGCCGTAGAAAACAGTCTACACCAAATTTCGTGAATATATCTTGTCAAATGCGAAAGTTTTCCATACAAACCCTTGATTCCGATCGTTCAGTTTGTATGTCAGCTATATTGTATAATGTTCTGATATCGGCAGCTCCGACAAATGAGTAGCTTCTTAAAGAGAACATTAAATTTGCAAAATTTCAAAACGATATCTTAAAAAATGAGGGACTAGATCGTATACAGACAGGCGGACAGACAGACAGACGGACATGGCTAAATGGACTCAGCTCAACATACTGATCATTTCATTATATCTTTTATAGGGTCTCCGACGCTTCCTTCTAGGTGTTACAAACTTAGTTGCAAACTTATTATACCTTGTATACAGCCTCGATTATGAGAATGAGAGCGTATATGGAAATCAGTCAATTCAAGTGGGGCAAACAAGTTCTTTTTGGCAAATCAGAATATGTATTGGACATTTATACAGTGTAGATAAATTAGAAAAAAATACGTAAAAACGCCTAGTGTCGATGTTTTGTTTACGAAACTTCGAGCATAACAAGGACAAAGAAAGTACGTTGCTTTAGCAGAGAGCAAAGAGAGAAAAAAGTTGTGGTTTTAAGATTGCTGCTGAAACGATGAGCTAAAAGAATGAGTTGAAATTGAGATTTTTATTTTGAGTTACAAAGAAAAGAGTAAAAAAGCATTAGGCATTCGTAGTTGGTTTAACATTCCTTCTAAGGATATAATTTATAATTAAAAATTTGGTCTAATTAAGGAGCCGAAAAGTAAAATTTTGTTAAAAATGAACGAGAGATACACATACATGTATAAATACTTGTTAGTAAGATATTATTCGTTTAAATTTATCTTCAAATCATGTAGTGTTTCTATAAAATATGATAAAATTATTCTAGAATTTCGCTTAAGAGGATTCTTAAGTGTAATGATTTTAATTGTTTATTTTGAAAACATATGAGTATGTAAGTCACAGAAAGGTTTAGAGTACCAGCTATTCGTTTACATCAAATACGAGTGTAAAGGAAATAAAATTAAAGAAGAAGGTCACTTAAGAATGATTCTGAAATTTGGCATAGCATTATTTAAACAGCCAATCCTCATAAAGAGAAATAATAATTTTATTAAAAACATCTTATATAATAGCTCAACGACTGGTCCATTGTTTGATTAATCATACAAAAACGGGCCAAATTGAGTTTTTGTTCTGAATACGAATTCATTTCGGAAAGCGAAGCATAAATTTTAAAAGATTTAATACCAATACAAACTCTTTGTCTGCAGTGTTTATGTTATAATTACTTTTACTTTGATTTATTTATTTATTTCCTTAATATTATTTTGGAATTTTTTGAAATCGTAATAACTGGAATTTGGATATTTAATTTAAGAACATTTGAAATGTCTGCATTGCCGGAACGCTCAAGAGGATATTTATTAAGTGTGGAGATGTTTGCAAATATCAATTGAAGAGAACCCATTGAGCAAACAACCTTCATTTTCCTACACCAAAGCCAACACATAATTTTTACTACTTTTTTCAATTACTTTTTCTGCTACATTTTGCTTTCTGTAGGATCAGTTTTAGTACTAAATACGTTGACTGCAACGCCGGAAATAGTAATAATTTCCCATTCACCACGCTGTACCACAGTCAAAAGCCAGTACGACGAGATACCTTTACCGCTACGGTTTTAAAGAAAGTAGTCGGCGGAAATGCAATACGTTCATTGGAGTAGACGGCGCCTACGCCGTTAATCTGTTAGTTAAAGGAATTCTCCAATGCGGTAGAATAAGCATTATATTGAAGCTAGAGAAAAAAGAAAGGTTTGTATGGCTGCCAAGAAACATAATACAATTATTTAAGGCAGGACTAAGAATAAAAAAAATCATTGTTCAACAACAATGATTTTAGAAAAGCGAAAATATTTAGAAATACTAAAAAAAAATATTTGCAGAAAATAAGTTTTTTTGTGGAAAATTATTTCGTTTATCGACGCTGAAATTGCTAATGTTGAAGAAGTTAGTCGGTGTTTATTTGAATAAGCGGAGGTCACTTTTACTGTTGAAGCAGAAATGTTTGTATGTTGAAGTATTGAAAGAAAAAAAAAATTTTTAGTTTAAATAACTACAAAATTTGAAAAAATATATTTAAATAATTTTAAAATTAATGGGTAGAGCTTAAAAAAAAAAACAAAAACGTAAAATATAAAAAAAAATGAGTATTTTGAGTGTAAATAAATCGAAATAATAAAAAATTACTTACAACTATTTACTCAGCAGTTCACCAGAACTGAAGAATTCGAATCTCAATTTCTTAATGCCTTAAAATATTTACCTAAATTAATATTAAAATTGCTTTTGATTTAATTAAATATAATACTCAACATTCACCGCAAAAAAAAGTATAAACATTTTGATCTTCAAGTCAACTTATGTTTGCAAAGGTTACGTGATGTAAAGTGAGGCTCTCAGAAACTTATGGCAAATACTCAGTAGTGTCTGTATGTTTTTTGCTATTCAAATATTATATAAGTGATTTATAATTAATAAACTTGCGCGCTGCTTTCATTTACAGTTAATGAATTCATTATTTATGCACAACAACGAAGAGTGAGAAAAGTTGAGCTTTTCAGCCAGCATAATAAAGTGACCAAATATCATTCTTAACCCCCTTCATATATAATTTGCATAATGTCGGCGGAATGTTTTTTATTGCGTCTTCAATTGCTGTTTGTGAAAGTTTCGCCCTTTGAAGTGGTTTGCTGTTTTTCGCAAATTCCAAAATTTGTAAATCGAAAAATAAAAAACTTTAATACACTCGCTACAAAACTCACGAAAAATATAAATAAATTTGTTTTAATATTTGAAATATTATTTATTCATTATATATTATAAAAACAATCAATTAAATTTTATAAGACAATTAGTTTAGAATACATATCTTACAACAGAAAGTTATGTGCACAGGAATGTTACAGTTAGCAAAGAATTATTATTTTTAAAAACCCTTTGGGGAAATCGACCCTCACAGATCACTTCGAAATTATAAAAAAAATTATTAAAAGTATTGAGTGTTTTTCCCTTTGGACCCTGGACACTAAGTAGAAAATTTAAAATAAAAATGGAAAAAGCTTTGTTTGTTTTAATTAATTTATAAGTTTGGACAGATATGAATACAAGGCTTAGACGAAAGACCTATACGAAATTGTGGAGATTTTTCTTACATAAAAATTAAAGAGTTAATTCCGAATATTTAACAATTGAATACGTTAAGACTTTCGGATATTATACTTTTATTTTTCGAGGTAAAGTTATTGTTATCAACAGTAGCAACAGGTAAAACACAATTTTTTTTTAAACAACGACTTATTGGAAGTAATAAATCTTGATTCTGAGTGTTACTATAGAACATGTTTTAAAGTGTAATTAATGACTTGTATAAAGATTTGACCAAAGTTATAAAATAATGTATATAATTGTAATTAAACTACAGATTACTGAAATTCGCTGTTTGACTTTGACTTCGAAAATTCATTAAAATCCTCTGCTCATAACCTTAAAAGGCAAAAGATGTGTGCTGCAATAAAAACAACTTTTACATTTTATATTACTTTGTGCGTGGTAAGAATTGCTAGTTCATGTTATATGTATTCATTAGAGAGTATAGATTTATAGGAATGTATGATGTCCTAGATCAGGAGAAACTCAAAAATATTACGGCCATGTTCAAAAATCAAGTTTTAGTCAAAACTATTTGCTGGTGCTTACTGTGTAATATTTTTAATATTTGACATACATGCAATCCTTTCTCATTGGCAATATTGGGCTCACTAAAAACATCAAAACTAAGTTGGGGAAAAAATTTAAATCTAGGAATATTGTCCCATAATATCAATGACCTGGTGTTTAAATGAAATTCATTCCTAAAGGAATTATTTTATAATAATCATATCTTATTATAAAAAGGACTTATTTGATTAATATACGTATTAGGTAATAGACGACGTCTTACAAAAAAATCACTGTTCCTGCGAAGCTATCATATAAAAGTTCGCTAAAAAATTTTTTTCTTTTATTTTAAACCTTGTCCCAACATGCACTTCCTGAGAAATGTAATGAACGTCCATATATATCAACGTATACAAAATATATATTGGCCAATCTTGAAAGTTTCTCATGGAATTCAGAATATGTTTTTCTGGTAATAATATATAGTAATGTCACAAATGGATTAAATGGGGTCAATACCTGTACTCCCCCTATCGCCCATATACCCATTGTAAACTTCAAGTTGCCTTTATATACATATTCTACTTCTTTATGAAGACGACAATTTTTCGAGTTATGTATGATCTCATTTATAACATGGGAACTATTTCCTGAACGTTTGTTCGAAATTTTTTTTCTTATCTAATGCGTGTTATACTATTGTGGGAATGAAACGATATGGCAGCACAGAAGAGGCAGAAGAACGGCAAGACGAGTAAGAAGTGTACGACGTTTGGCAAGATAGAGCTGAATTATTTTTAATACCATAAGGGGGTATTCTAGTCTAGAAGCAAGAATTTCAGGTAACTTTTCAAAAGTCGTAAAAAAAAGGCAATTAATATTTTTACTATCCATTTTTTTTATTAGTTATTTGCTAATTTTAGAAGAGTAGAGAAAAAATTAAGAACAAAAAAAAAGTAAAAAATTTCAAAAATTATGAGCTGACGAAGTGGGGGGTCTCTAAAAATTTCCACGTGACCATACCCATGATTTCAACCCTCCTAGTTATCTGAAACCAAAAAGAAAAAAAGATTATTAATCTAGAATAATGTCGCAATGCCGGAACTACGGAAAAGTGGGAAAAAAATGTTCACAAAATGGCGACTGCCTAAAAAAAAAGTTTTTTTTTGGGTCACTTTTTCTGACTATTTTGAATATTTTAAAATTAATAAAAATAAAAATTTTGGGATGAGGCTAGTTCCAACCATAGGCAAGACTAAAAAGAAGATTCTATTAAAATTTCAAGTAAATCGGTCCAATAGAACCAGAGAAATCGTGGGTATCGTTCCGAAAAAGTCAGTTTTGAGAAAAACGCGTTTAAAGGTTCGCGTTCCGGCCGTACCAGTTTGGATGCCGGGTCAGAAAAAAGCCTATATCTCCGAAAATAATTTGAATTTTAAAAAAACCTCTTGTACACATATTCTTGAATAGTTAATCTTTAAAAATATAAAAAAAATCGATTTTTTTAATTTCTAGACTAGAATACCCCCAAATCGTTTTTTTTTTTGTATTCTTAAAATCAATAGTTTTGTCTAATAAACCGCATTTTTAATTTGTTGAATATAATTAATCTTGTCCACATAATTGATCTTGTCCACATTATTAACCGAAAAATGAAAAAAAAACTAAAAGTTGAATTCACTTGCTGACGGGCTGAAAATTTTTTATGACAGGAATACATTTAATATACTGAGGAACTACGATAAATTAAAGAGTCTGAGTATTGTTAGTGTGCACCTTCAAGCATTTTTCTGTGACGGCTGAAATATCTCGGTTATTACCATTTTTCGTGTACAGTCATGTGACATTTTGCACTTAACCACACTGAGCTCGTAAGTTGCTTTATCCACTTAGAGATCTTAACACTTAAAGGAGTTAACTAGGATATATTAATTGTCAGCGGTTCTTGAAATGATGATGTGCAAGGCAAAATTCAACAATGATGCGACAAACGCTAGCCAAACTGTAGTGAGTCACCAAAGAAATCTAAATGATAAGCACTTATCTGCATAGCAGCACAAAGTCATACTCAGGAAGTATTTGCAAAAGTCATGTGGTGGTGGATACACGTCGCAGCAGATGAATTATGACACCACAAAGGTAATCCCATATATCTCACAGAAGTTTCACAATAGCCGATGTGGTGCCCCTAGAAAGTGGTGTTTCTCGCAGCTTAATGGTTTTCTGTTATGTGAGAAGTGTACAATATGAGTTTTGGAAAATACCAGCTTTTATGCATGGGTACAACAATGCAAAACGAAAAAGTTTTCGGCATGGTTAACGTATAAATAAAGAGCAGAATGAATAATATGTGTAATGCCATCCATCTCAGTCTACATAAAGATTGTATGTTGGCTATTTATAAATCATCCGTCTTTTTGGGACATTTATCAATCTCAAGACACTATTAGACACATTAGGGTGGGTAAGAAAACGATTATTTTTTTTTTTTGCTTGATATTATGAAAAATAGATTCTTGTACACCTCAACCAAAAATGTCTCCAATCGTGAGCACTTATTTGTAAGAGGAAGTTGCTTCGCCTCACGGTTTTTTATGTTTTATGTTTTGTTATCAGATACTTGGGATAATACTCGTATATTGTTAAATTTACTGCAAAAATTTTGTAAGAATTTTAATGCCTTAAATTATTTTATCTAACTATTTTTACGTAAACTGAAGTTTGACTATTTTAAGGCAAATAATTTTATAATCTTGCAACATGTTACTATAAGGTATACAATTTCCCAATAAGGACATATACATAAATAATCAGCAAGAAGCGCCCTATATTTGGATTACGTTTCATATGTCTTAAGCCACTTAAGCTGCAATAAACGACAAATCCCTGTCGACAGTTTAGAAATGGATCAAATCGGAAGATAAAAAATTTTACATCCGAGGTATGAGGGAGCTTTAGGGGAGCCAGTGTAAAACTTGGACGATGGGTGTGGCACCGACCACTTTTTGGTTAAACCCCAATATCTCTTGGCCCGCCCACCCGATTTCGAAAAATTTAAATTAACAACAATGGCATCGAGTCCAATTTGTACAAAAGAGTAGCGGATATCTCATTAAACCGGTTGTGACATTTTGTTCTGCATATTTCCGACCAAAATTTTCTATTGTGAATAGCCAAAATTACAAAATATTTGTCAAAAATGATAATATAAAAATTATTATATTTTATTTTAAGAACTTATGATGAGGTTGTTTGAAGCGGGCAGGAAAACTCTTCATTGTTCAGTTTAAATCATCAGATTTTAAAGGGCCTCCGCTGTTTTCCTCTGGGGGTTATAAAGGTAGATTACGTCACATTTGGTATCTCACTAATATAGGTTATAGGATATGTAATCATTTAGCTTTCTTACCATATTTTGCTTCATGTCCGAAATATTTGGGTTTTTTTTAAATAAACCTAATAATTTAAACAACTTGTAAGTATATGTTGCAGAACAAAAGAGTTAAAAGAGTTAAAATGTATAATAATATATTGGCGTATGAAGAAAAAGTCAGCCAGATAATCAACAATCGTTATTTTCTATAGTGGGTGTGTAGCCTGAACCGAGGTCTGTACCGATTTTTATTTTTTTTTGATATTCAGGGCTTAACCTCATTATTATGAGCGCACAGTGGGGTGTTAACATTTGGTCAGTGCTTGAAAGAATTATTTTGAAAAACAATAATTTTAGAAAAAATACTTAAACATTTTAGCTGTGATACACAAGCTTTAGAAAAAAAAAGTATAAATATGTATTTGAATGAACATTTTTATTAAGACAAGCGCGAAAAAGGCGAAGACTAGAAAAATTTAGTAGCATCTTATAAGAGTACTCGTAAAAACAAGAAAGCAAAGAAATTACAAATCCACATAATACAATATACTTGTATGATATGAATCTATATATTATATATTATCCATTTCACATATTAAAATTTTTGCTTTCAGCGCACAACTTTAAGGTCAACAAGTGCCAAAGAGCTTAAAGGACTATATATAATTTCATAAGCCACGTTCTATTGTTAAAATATGTGGATACAGATACGTTGCGGTAAAAGGTGATGTAGACAAAAATAGCTAATAACACGATATACTATAAATTCAGCAGGAAACAGGTACAAAGCAGCAACAGCAAATGTAAACCACAGCAAAGTGTATATATGAATGTAAATCATGCCCAACGAAAAGGCGACAAAACAAAATCTAAAAGCGAAATTCATCACAAAACATACACCCACCTAAAAATCAGAAAGCCACATGACCAACAAGTAAACAGGGATACTCGTATACCTACACACGTATAAATTTCGACGGCACTAAAATGCTCGACTCGCACATATCAGCACCAGCAGTGAGATTCTGTGGAACTATAGAATCCTACAAGGTCGACACTTTTAATGAAATTTTAAAAACAGTGGCTGTCATCATTCTCTTCTTCTTAATTGGCGTTGACACCGCTTAAGCGATTATAGCCGAGTCAACAACAGCGCGCCAGTCGTTTCTTCTTTTCGCTTTGTGGCACCAATTAGATATCACAAACGAAGCCAGGTCCTTCTCCACTTGGTCCTTCCAACGGAGTGGAGGTCTTCCTCTTCCTCTGCTTTCCCCGGCGGGTACAGCGTCGAATACTTTCAGTGCTGGAGCGAAAATACTCGAGCTGCTTTCGACAGCTTAGCAGACGACATACAAGATAATTATTCCCAACTTATCGGTACGACATCGGCCTTTGGTTTGTGCAATCAATCATTACATGGCATTAATAAATGTACTTCGAGTATATACGTTTAATAAACGATATAATGGTATAGTAAAAATATATCCAAATTAGATTTTATTTATTTTAGTTTCGAAAATCATGGTCGAAAATAGAATAAAAGTTTGTCACCAAAATGTACGTTATTTTAGAAAGAAATTTTAATTTTAACACAAAACAAATTGTCGCTTCTAAATGCATATTTTTGGACCAGTCAGCAGCTCACAAGGAAAGCGATCAGAGAAATTGCGAATAGAGGACAGGTATTATTATTAGCTGCTCCCATTAGAATTAAGGAAAAACTTGCATTATTGTACCTCTTCATTGTATAAAAATATTCAGAGCATTCCATGCTCTTTTTTAACGGCATAAAGTCAAATTCTTTAAATGTATTTAAGACAGCTTTATAGTGACCAATCGCTCATAATTTATTTTGCGGTTGCTAAATATTCGATATATTGTTGATCTCTCAGCTCTGAATGTATTACTGAAAGTTGGTTGTACGACTTATTTTACCATTACATCGCGACATGGGGGCTATTTAAGGAGACGTAAAAAATTATTTTATGCATTGTATGGTCAAGTATATATTCGTTCATTCCTTCAAGGAGATTAATGACAATATTCTGCATCAAATCATTCGCATAATACAAGTCTAAGTTCGCCATACGTCTTTGCACTGTACTAATGCACCTCAAGGGTTTCACCTGTCCGTAAAACGGTTTTTAAAATCTTTTAAGTGGTTGCTTTTGTTAGCTTTTGTGTTCGCGGTGTTAGCGACCAACTTGACAATTGCCTCTTCTCTATTATAGAATCCAGTATTTGCTGATGATAAAAACATAGCTGTAAACGTTTTGTAAAAAACAACTTATTGTCATCAAATAACAACGGTGCATTTATTTTCACAAATTGCATGTCAGTCATACGGTCTGGCCTATGGTGCGCCATGTGTTTGTCTAGACATTTTCAAAAAAATATTTGCATTCTTATGATTGGTTTGTTTTCCCTTATACTCAAATAACAAATCAAAAATTTCAGTTTTATTAGCTGTTGTCGGATTTGATTAATAATCGATATTTGCAGTGGACGCATTACTTACGTTAATTTCCTAACCGTGACTCCTAGTTCACACACCGTTTGTGTTGATTCAGTTAAAGGTTTCCTAACTTGCAGCACAAGTAGCGACGATCTAGTTCTCGGAATTTACAAACATAAAAAAAAATACATAGCTTTTGTGTGTGTTTAAGAAGATTTTTCAATTCATAATTATGTTCGCTCGGATTTATTCCACAATACAAATGCCCCTCCTTAAAATAATTCCTTATTTTAAATTAAAATTTTATGCTTTAAGTTTTATTGTGAAGCTTAATTACGGTTTTTTATAAGTTTTTTGCAATTTGTGGGCACGTTAATGGCCCAATTCCGCTCATCTCAGTACCAGAATTGTTATGGTATCAAGCAAAGCGTGTACCAAGTTTCAAAGGGATATCTTAATGCACGGATTGACAGATAGCAAATCATACGTTTAGTTTGCGACATGTGGAAGAGTATAAAAATAAAAAGCTCTATAGACGTAGTATATAGGACTTCCAATTTAATTTCGTTACGGGAGTATTTGGTCCCATTTCAGCAGCAGTTGATTCAACAAACTACCTTTCAAACAAGTGAAAAAAATTTAAAGGCCAATTTTCCTTAGTTGACGTGGAACATATGTAGACAGTTTCATCAAGATATCTCAACTTTTACTTAAGTTATCGCTGGCTTGGATATGCCTGTAGCCATCTCGGTTAGTGTTAGGTGACATAAACAACCGTTAGTTAAAAAAAACTAAGATTCTTTACCAAAACTTTGCAAGAGTATAAAAAGAACTCTCTCTAATGAATTATATAGAAATTCCTTAATGATGGCTCCGTTTTAAGGCACTCAAATTACTTAATAACCCTATGCTCACGTACTCTACGTAGTGAATCGTTCCATAGCGGATTAATGTTTTTCTTGCGGCACAGATGTCAAGGGCTTACGAGGGCACTGCGCAACGATCGATGATCCATTCGTTTTAAAAGCGGTAGTGGGAAAAAAAATTCAATATCTTTGGAATGGTATAAATGAACAAAAATTTTTTTGTAGATTATTAAAGGTGAATATTTTCCGCATCACATACATTTCAATTTTTTTAGCCTGAAGAACACATAAAAATTTCAATTCAAATAACATAGAATTATGTAAAATATTAATATTCAAACAAAAGTACCATGAAAAAATATTTAGATTATAGCACGAGCATTTTTCTTTGACTTTAAAAAATTTCATCGGTTTATCTCAAGTAGTTTATGAGAAAATAAAATTTTACAATTTTATCATTCTCTATTTTTCAACGTTCAATAACTTTAACAAAAAAAAAAAAAAATTTCGACAAAATATTTATATCAGAGGGTATGCGTCCGGTCCCCCTCTTAATGATGTGCATTAAATCGGTGATTTTGCGAAATTTTCCTGGGTCACTTGACGTTGTTCGACCCAGAATACAGGCATTGCGATTCACTGTTCGCCGATACAAATACGCTAGAAGTATCAACACTTTAAGATGACTAACTTGGAAACTTTTAAAAGTATTCTAGTAAGAGTTAATACCCTAAATACCCTAAGGCAAGTCGTTAGTGTTTTTCTTTTGGCTGAAATCGCTCCACTGCCTAGCGCACAAAATCGAAAAATATCAAAAGTTAAGTTTGACACAGAGTCCCAAGCAGAGAGAAACATCTGTGGCTAAAATTGTAAATTTAAATTGGACGAAACCTAGTCATATCTCACAAACCACCACAACTTTGACTTTTTGTGTGAATGTAACGTAATGAAATCCTGTTTGCAAGAGATACAAAAATTAATGTAAATATTTCTTTATGCTAGCTTAAATTTCATCTTCGAACTTGCAATGTATCCACCATCTAAAGTATATTATTTGCTATTTTCAGGAATATTATGTGATTCGTTTTCAGTAACGCAATGAATTCGAATATTTTCGTTCACTGTTCCGAATTTAAATATGATTGCCTTGAAAGTCACCAGCTCAGATTGTTCCCGAAATCTTTCAAAAAAGGTAAAGTTACGAATGGTGAGAAGTAGTTGAACAGAAGCAACATCCCATTGAATGTGATATTTATTTCTGTTATATTAAATATAAGTACATTATTGAAATATTTATATAAATTGAGTAGAGAAAATGTATGTCAAAATGGTTATCCTAACAATAAATTACTAGTTTTACTTTAAACTTTTTAAAATAAGACTGTTTTTATATGAAACTTTTATACTAGTATAATAATTCAAGTATGTAAATAAAATATACAATTGAAATTTTGTATTGAAATAAACAAAATACAAAAGTTTTTTTATTTAATATTGGGTTTAATTTGGTCATTTACTTTTTAAAAGGGTTTTGTATCATCAAAAAGAACTGACTCACATGTTTGAACATTACGTACATTGTACATTGGATCATATTGCATATTTATAAAATTGTGTAATTATTATTAGAAAAAACTGTAAAAGAATAAAAATGAAAAAAAAAAAAATAAATAAATTTTGCAACTAAGAAATAAATATATTAAGAGTGCTTGCTGAGTGAGTTCTTTCATATTAAAGAAACAACGAAGAATTATATTAAAATTTTCGATTATAAACTATAGTATTTGTAAAAGCCATTTTGTCAATAGATTCATTGTTATAAATAAAAGCCAAAGCCAAATCTATTGCAACCATAGTATTATTACATTATCTTAAGTAAATATTTTTTTTTCGCCAAGGAATTCTAACCCTGGAAAGTTCAACAATTTTTATGTCAAACGCAAGGACAAATACGCGAGGACAAGGAAAAAAAGTTGAGAGCATTTATTGAAGCATATGCTTTCACGTCTATATTTAGTAATCTGTTTCGTAAAGAATTGTTCTGTGTCACGCATACGCTGTGTTGTACCCCATCAACAAGCGTTGATATTCTAAAGAAGTACAATAAAAACACACTCACACCACTATTATGATCACATATAGCCAATATACATATGTGCTATTAAATCACCCGGAACCTTGAATATATATGAGGTCAGAAGGAAGTATTGACCCGATTCAACCTATTTTTGATTATCCCTGAAATTTATTTCTATGTATAATACATCTCACACATTGACCGATATTTTCGGCACTCAGGGGCTTGAATAGTATTGGTTCGATTTGGATTTTTTTTTTCATAATATAACATCTACAAAAACACTATTTTATTGTTTTTTATATCTAACTT
>CM050323.1:125110031-125131169 GCA_027475135.1 Bactrocera correcta
GGTGGAGCTACATTTATAAAGAACATTGTTTTCTTGCCGCTACAGTACTTATCGTGACAGTTACTTGGAAAATAGCTGTCAAGAAATTACCCTATCTTTGATAACTTTTCAAGCTCCGTCTAAGATTTGCATTACAGAAGTAACCTACATATAAAAGAGTAGACAAAATTGGCTTTAGTCAAACAGGGAGATCCCTTATATTGTCCAACATTATTTTCCAGAGACTTTGTGAAATATTATGTATAAAATTTAATTCTGTTCCAACAACTTGCCTTAAATTGTGTTCAACTAAATGGAAGATTTTTCATAAAAGGCTCAGACAGGCGAAACTTTCTAAATAAGAGAGTAGTGGTTTTTGATTTTAAGTAAAAGTAAAAATGTATGAGTTGCTAAGAAATAAAGAGAGAGAATAAGAAGTTTCTCGATGAAATCTAAAATGGGTTTAAAGATCATCGGAACGATGTTTTCATACCACGTTTTAAACCAAAGAAACGAATGTCCAAAAAGTCAGCATAGCCACAACAACTGAAACCGAGTGCTGTTTTCCGCTACACAATTTAGACAACGATTTTCTTCACTGGAACTGAAGCAGTAGGATAGGGGATACCATCCCCAAATACAACAACGAATTCTGAAATAATGAATGACGGTTGCGGTCATGCAAAAAAGTTGATATCCTTTGCTATATTAAGTAAGTAAGCTGCTTTATGTGCTAAGAATGTTTGCATACCAACCAAGAGAACAACAAAATTTATTATATCCACGTGGAAGTAAATATATCAGAGTTATATTTCGGAAAAATGTTTGCGTAAGCGTCGCAATGCTTAGTTGGCAGACTTCTGGATACGTTCATACATAAATAAAATACAAACGATCATGATTGAGTGGGTGGATCGATTTAAGAGCACAATTGTCAACAACAAATTCAATGAGTGAGAAAATGCAATGCGTCAAAGCTGACGTATACGAATACAGCGCCTTTGAAGAAACGCACGTCGGAGGCAACGCGTCAATGTCAATGTCAGTTTGCACACACCCCGGGAAGCAATGGAATTATTACTGTTTTCACTGGAGTACCAACCAGCGTTATTAGAACTCTAATACTCGTATCTTGTAGCGCATATAAAAGTAAGGAAAGGGAAAGAAGTCTGGGCAATATAAGCCACTTCTGGAGTTAGAGTCATGTGCTAATACAGTTTGTTAGTGGAACGAGTTCTTTGAATGTTTATTCTATTACCATCTAAGAATTCTTCTAACAGCCAAAGTGTTTTTATAAACAGGGTCCACTGACCGACAAACTGCTAATTATACCATAGTAGCTATTGACCGCTGTGGAATTTTATTTTTTCAACAAATACTAATTTTAGAGATAGATAGAAAAGTAATTAAATCTGTTACAACCAAGTCAGCCATACGACATATTTGGGTATGGGTTCTTGAAAAGTTATTTCGACAATTTGGTTGAAAGATGAAACACGTTGAAATCTCTAGGTCGTAGGCCCCAATATATGGATTTTCACCTAAATGTGAAAGATGGTAAGCCCATTTCCCAATTTTAAAATCTGGTCCTATGTGGGCGTATTGTACCATACTATCTAACGCATTAAGTTATTGAATTATCGCCTACTTAGAAACTAAATAATCTTTTAAGTGGACTGGACATAGTTTTCGTCTGACTTCACATATTTTCATGCTGCTTTAAGAGATGTAAAAATTGTATGTCCTTTGAAATTGTGGGTGATATATTTTCAATGTTTTAGAATATATATAATGATGGCTTCAAGGTCCAGCTATCAACATCTCCCAACATGTGTACGTAGTCATATATGTATGTACATGCAAAGAGACACACTTTTGGTGCCCCTTATAATTCATATGCTCCACATACGATGCCAATATACAGCGCTGCTCCATCACACCAGCACCAATGACAACATAATCGCTAGTGAACCACCGAACCACTGAATGAAATGCAATGGCTCTAACTGAAAGTGCACAACGAAAACAATATCAACAACAGTCGCATCCGTTCAGTTGTTTTCAGATCACTCCTGCTCATTGTATAAATCTACAAGTAACCAATCCTTCATTTTTCACTAACACATACGCAAAATTCTACTACAAATTAGGCACTTGGTACGGGTTGCCCTTAAATATTCTACTACAAATTAGGCACTTGGTTCGGGTTGCCCCCAAATATTCTGCTACTAATTAGTCATTTGGCGCGTCTTGCCCCCAAAAATTCTACTACTAAAACGTTCAAATGCCTCAAATCTGCTATGGTGTGTTGCCGTGTTAGGTTTTAAAATTTATAACTTTATTTAAATTCTTAAATATTAAATTTAATCAGTTTTGTCCAAAATATTAATTATTGTATCAATATATTATTAAATGTTTCCAATTTTATAAAAAAAAATTTATATAATATTTGTGTAAAAACTATATATTTCGTGCAACCGTGTGTTATGTCAAATCATTTCAACGCACATTTTTTTAAGTTTAAGAAGCTTAGGAAAATTTAAATAGTTATTTTTAGTAAAAATTAAATCGTCATTCAAAGAGATATTCAGCGTATGTAAGTATAGTAATATTAATAATAATTAAATTTGTTAATATTTGTTTATCTGTCGAAGACCGCATTTCCATAGTTAACTTGATCTGTGATTTTGAAATGAGAATTTTAGCGATTAAGTTTGTCAATTATCAATATTTTTTTTTTTTTGTTTTTTAAGTGTTTTTCCACCACTATTCCTTTGATAGGGTTTTTAATAAGTATTTGGCTGTGGATGATTTAGAATATTTTGTAAATATTATTTATTACTTAGTAGTTTGTTTTAAATATTATTCTTGTTGTTCCTGAATTGTACCTGATTTTTTATATTAATTTTTGTTTTTGTTAAAATTAACACAAGCCGTTTGTTATGACTTGTGTTGTTAATGTTTACAATGGAATTGTACCTGATTTTTTTATATTTGTTTTGGTTTTTGTTTAAACACTTTCCAGTTGATTGTTTTGACATGTATTGTCAATGTTATATTTTTAATGTAATTAATATTTATGAATTGTACCTGACTTTATATATTTATTTTTGTCTAGTCATATTTTTTGTAATAAGTAGATTTATTGAAAGCTGTATTTATAAAAAGAGTGAAAATAGGCCTCCTGGGGAACCGAACACCCAAAAAAGATCGGTAGCGCGCCTACATTGCAAACTCAGAGGTGGTAAGGAAGAGCAATAAATATCCAATAAACTTTTGTTTGAAAAATATTCTTGAAAGTTTTCATTAATGTTTTCCGCTACAAATACTTTTTCACAAAAAAGTTCATCTACTACATTCTTTTAATTACATCTCTGTGCCTAAAAAAGGCAGATTTCGATCAGGTGATCTCAGCTGTGAAAAATTCTTGGAAAACAGCTGATTCTTTTGTTACTTGTAGGGTTATACAATGCTCCTGCTCACCAGCCGTTTCAACTGCTGCAACTCATTGCTTTATTCTGTTGATAGTGCATCTGCGAGTGGTCCATCGCTCGTATGTAGAATGAGAAATGGTTGCTGCCGTTGTTGTTCTGGTCTTTACTTCAACATCTCTGACAAACGAGTAAATATTCGCAGTGACCGCACATTTATTTTCATTTCGGAAAGAAAGCTTTTGTGCTGTTGATCGAAAAAAGGGATTAGGAGCATAATGGTTTACACTTCGACGTTATTGGCAAAAAACTTATCCAACGTACATAGTATTGTGCCCAAAAAATAAAGTGAAATTGTATTTATTTTGAAAATTCTTTATTTATTCTTCCAAATCAATTTCATCCCCTTCAAAGTAATCCCCTCCCGATGTAATGCACTTATGCCAACGAATTTTCCAATCTTCGAGACACTGGTTGTAGTCACTTTCAGAGATGGCCTTCAGTTCCATCTTCGCTGCGGCTTGAATCTCCTCTATCGTATAAAAACGGTGTCCCCGGAGCGGTCTTTTGAGCTTGGTGAACAGCCAGAAGTCGCACGGCGACAGATCAGGTGATTACGGTGGTTGCGGAATGATATGGGTTGAGTTTTTGGTGAAATGATCACGAATTAAGAGGGCAGTATGGGATGGTGCATTATCGTGGTGTAAAAACCAAGAATTGTCTATTCACAATTCCGTTATTTTTAGGCAGATAGCGTTACGCAAACGACGCATAACGTTTAAATAATAATGTTCCTTGTTGACTGTTCGACCGGTTTTAAGGAATTCATAATGCACAATACCACGATAATCGAAGAAAAAAGTCAATGAGAAATGACCTTGATTTTTGAGCGACTTTGGCGCGTTTTTTTGTCTCGCACGATATTCGCTCGATTGATCGGTTGTTTGGGTCGTAAGCATAGATCCAAGTCTCGTCGCCAGTTATAATACGTTTCATAGCACCCTGAATGTCGGAAAGCATCGTTTCACACACTTCAACGCGACGCCTTTTTTCCAAAATATTCAATGTTTTCGGTACCAGTCGAGATTTGACGTGCTTGAGGCCCTAAACATCCTTCAAAATGGTATTGGCTGAGCCTTTCGATATGCCAACTTCATCAGCAAGGTCTCTCATTGTTAATCGACGGTTTTTCAACACCATATCTTTGATTTGTTGAACGTAAGCTTCATCGGTTGAGATTGATGGTCGCCCTGGATGCTCTTCGTCTTCGACACGTTCACGGCCGGCTTGGAACTCACTATACCACTTGTAAACATTTGTTTAGACATAGTATCATCACCAAAGGCTTTCTGCACCATCCTCAACGTATCCGCAGCAAAAAATTTATTCCGTAAACAAAATTTAATGCAAATTCTCTGCTCAACAAATTTTGACAGCTCAAAAAACGAAAAACTCACTTTCAGCAGCTCACAAAACGACACGTATCTCAAACAGTAATGAATATTTTGACATGAAATTTGACATAAATGTGACTGACAGTACTACCACCCTAAAAAAAAATAATTCTCTAAGTCCTTCGACGCGCGCAGTTTAAATTCAAATGTCACCTTATTTTGGACACAGTAGTACATATGTAAGCACGAAACGTGATATTTGTTTTACCCGCGGCAGCGAAGCATCAAACGTTGTAACAACATCCATAATGACAGCATTCGAGGCGCAGCACAACAATAAACGAGGTATGAAATTTGTTAGGGTACGAAAATATTGAGGTCTATGCTATGTTAACTGCAGTGACGTCGTCGTCGTAAGTGCGCCCACAAAGATTGCCTAAGAGGCAAATATAAATTTATGTTGCGCGATAATTATATTTCCAATTGCATAATATTGGTACAAAACGTCACTTGCTGAAAATTAGTTTTGAAGCAATAAGCACCGGATACATAAAGAGAAAATGACAAATAGGAGACTGTTGAGCTCAAGGGACGCAGAAAAAATAATGGGTTTTCAAAAAAGTCTTGTGGTATTTTTATTGAATCAATTCGTGTGGCACCCATACATCGAGCTTCTTAGTGACTCCAAGCTATGCCGGTCTCTTTCCACCAATTCAGGGATTTTATCGCAATTTTCGACGACAAGCCTTCCGGAGCGTGGCGCATATTCGACCACCTCTACACCAGAACAAAAACGTTGAAACCATCGTTGTGCGGTGGAAATGGAAACTGTATCGGGTCCATAAACTGCACAAATTTTATTGGCGGCTTGAAATGCATTTTTGCCTTTATCGTAGTAGTACTGTAAAATATGCCGTATTTTCTCTTTATTTTGCTCCATGCTTGCGACGCTATAACTCACGAACGACTTAAAAGAAACGACAATTAATCAAACACGTGTTAGCGCATCAAATGAGTTTTCCAAAAAGGTATAGCATAACTAGATGCGACGAATGAAACTAGACCTACGCGCTTTCAGCGCCAACTAGCGAAAATGCCAACTAAAATTCCGTAAGTTCATGACTCTTGCAAGTATAGAGTTTTCCCCTAAATTAAGTTTGTTGAAGATGTTTCTGTTAAATTTTTATGTATTTTCGTGGTTTTTGTAATAAAAATTAAATGCTTAAATTGCAAACATTCAAGTAAATTTATAATGAAATCGAAATAAACTCAACGATAGGGATCAAGTTCTTCTAAGAAACATTTTGTGTCTTCTCTCTTTGCAGCACCGAAGACGCACTTTAAAGCAAATGAAATATGGCTAAAATTAAAAACACGTAAAAAAGCACAATCAGGACAATTTGGTTACAGCAAACATTGCCGTCCCTTCAATTTCGGTGTAATGTGTATATAGGATGTGTTTACAAAATAGAAATTCTGTAAACATAACCATGGCTATAATTTAGGCCTGATACTGGAATCTGCAAAGACTGTATTAGCTTGGAAGACAATTGATTTTTTCATGTCGTAATTATTTGTAACGTTTGGAATATAATGTAGATACGAATTAATATTTTTTAAAAAATAGCATGTACCTATGCATGGCTCATTGTTTAATTTAAATATAAAATTGTGTTATACTTCACATTTCAACATACAAGTTTTGAGGTCAAATTATGTGCGTGAAAAGTTTAATACCTTTGCCTCTTATTTATAAGTGTAATCCAATTAAATATTCGAAAATTTGGTTAACACCCACAACCAAAGAGTTAAAGCTTCGTCCTACTCATTCTATCTTCTGTTACAGCAGAAAACCAGAGATCGGTGAACCACTCCACGTGCATTTATGGAACTCCATTTTAAACTTTAACAGTTCAGTTGCCCTAGCAAAAAAGAACTCGATAATAACATAAGCTTTTGAACTAAAATTTGGAATATATGTTCCTTCTCTCGATGAATCCTCCCCAAATTAGCTGGGGCTGATCGACTTCGCCGGGGTCCAAAATATGGTTATGTGTGGTACCAGATTTCAACATAAGTGAGTTTATTAAGCCACATTGCTTGTCTCCGGATCGAAGCACCACCAACCAGTTCGATCATATTGCGAAAGACGGAAGGTAGGTAGGAGTGCAGCCCTATCGGGCTCAATTAGCATTTAATCTGCCATTTTTATACACTATTCGTAGAACCTCCTGTATCTGCTTTTACATTTCACCTTCTCTCTCAAACCATTTAGAGGTTTCGATGAAACTACTTATGCCCGATATGCTTTTGTTGGAAATCCATTCAAGGTTTGGTGCTTGGTGGATTCCAAGTGTTTTGTGTCGGATCTGTGCTAGAGCTGGGCATTCGCAGAGAAAGTGCAAGATTGTTTCCTTGTTCTCTGCTACTTCCGCGGCAGATGTCGTTGTAGGGCATACCCATTATGGACGCATGTTCCTCAAATGGCCAGTGCCCTGTTGTGGTAGCTGTAACTTTGTAGATACTTTTTATTGACCTATTTAATAAGTCGTTGGTTCTTTTCCTGTCATATGTTGGCCATAACTGTTTAGTTATGATGCATTTTGTAATGTTTTTCCACCTGTTATTTGCAACTTGTTGAAAATGTCTATCGATCGATCCTAGCGTGCTTGGTATTAGCTCCGCCTCGGATTCGTTAAGGAAAGCTCCTGCCTTTGCCAACTCGTCTGCTTTTTCGTTAACGAAAATGTTCCTGTGACCGGGAACCCAGATCAAGTCTAGTTGGAGCTTGTCTTTTATTGAGCTTAGTGCTCTCTTGCAGTTGTGAACTATGCTGGAATTTGTCATGACTGAAAACCAGGAGCGCCGCCTGGCTATCCGTAAATATAGTTGCTTTATGTGGTTTGTTGTATTCCCGTGGTTTTCTAATAGAACTTCGCAGGGCCAAGTAGACCGAGACCAAGAAGAAGGGCTTTTCCTTCTGTTCCACCTATACCACTGTGATATCTGCTGTGCTGTAATTAGGATATAGAAATACATTTATACTTTTATTGATAAGAATGCATGCCCTAGGTTTACTTTTGTTCGGTGTGTAAAAAAGGTTATAGTTGCTGCTGTTTAGCCCTTTAATGGCATCTTCATTGACCCAGGGCTCCTGTACTGATGTCGATGCTCCACTCGTTCATGAGTGTTGTCAGATTTATCTGTATGCATCTTAAGCTATTGGGCATCTCGTGTTTCTTCGATGCCCACATTCCTTAGCAACTGGATGGTGTCGTCGACCTCTTATGCGTCGTCTTCGTCAACCGCTTTGTCACCTTGGAAGATTTTTAGTCCGGCCTTGCCGATTCCTAAGCTGATTTTGTAGTCAGTCTTCCTGAGAGTCTCAATGGACTCATCGCAAGTGGCCACCAGTATTGGTCTGATTGCTTTGTTATGTTTTTCCTCCTTAATGCACCTCAGGAGTTTTTCGCCTGGCTCCTCTAGAGGAGGTAGCCAAATGCGAGCACGAGGTCTTTTCGGAATGTCCCTGGCGGGTAAAAGCCTCAATTAGCCTACAAAGGTGTTGCTGATTTTAGCAACACTACACGTCAGGAAATGTAGGCCTGGTCCGCGCATTTGATGACCCTGTAGGCCCTGAGATTGTCGAGTGATAAAGCGACTTCTTTTCTGTGATGTGCTCTCTTGTTTGCTCTCTTCTTGAGGTTCTGATTGCTTCATTTTCAGGTAGCTTTTATATTCCTGTACTTTTGATTTGAGGTGCTTTGTTTCTGCCTCATCATCTGGGGTACCGACTGCCTGGTCTTTGGCTATCTTCTCTGGTATGAAGATTGCCCTCTGGTACCGGTTTTTTCTCAGCTGATTCTGGGATTTCTTGCGTTACTTTTTGCTTTCTCCTTTAGCCACCAGTGCACATTGGTTGATGCTCATGGCAGCCTTGGAGGTGGACGCTTCCACCCTTAAATCTAATGTTTTCACTGCCGTTTTTACCGGTATACTTTGGTTGGTATGCCCGGTAGTACTCTTACTCGTCTCCTGGCTGGAGCCGAGTAATTCGTCCTCTTTGGATTCCGTAATGGGATTCCTGTAGTACATGTACTTAGTCGTCGCTGTTGTCATCAAATTGGTTGTTGTTGTTGAGTTAATGTTATCGTTCATTTTTGGTCCCACGAGTAGGCCGGAAAGGGTTGGTCACTCGTCCGCAGAGCCGGTATGCGGAGAGAAGGCTTTTATACCTCCGACCTCACCCGAGCATCGGAGGGGGTCGTTCGCGATCAGCTATTTGTTACCCCCCGCTGACCATTCAGCCTCGACATGAGCCCTCGACACTTTGGGCGAGATGGGTGTAAAACCAAGGGTTTATTCGTCCATATAACTATTTTGAGAATTATTTACATCTAAACTGTGTGCTGTAGGTTGTAATTAATAGCAAAGACAGCTGAAAGCATTTCAATATTTCGAAAAATTATTGGTTGACTTAGTTGGTACAAAAAAATATTGATGAAAAATACCCTCTTCTTTATACGATAATTTTAGAATGAGCTAGTATAATAAGAAAGGAAACAACAAATATTTCGTTATGCAGCAAACTGAAAAATATATAAAAAGAATGGAATTTTTTAGGCGTGTTATAAACGAAGGAAGAGAAACGGAAGATTTTTTAGTTTAATCGTGGTAAAAGAAATTTTACTCCAGAATGCAATATATAGGAATTGTGTGTTTAAAATAATATCGAGGCAACGCTGCGTATACGTAACATTTTACTTCGTTTAAGAATAGCTTTGCGCAAATTACGCATAACACTAAGAAAGTATTCCTTGTTGAAAGTTTGGCCGATTCGAAGGAGTTTGGAGTGTACCATTTTAGATATTTAAAACTAATTATTTGGTCATTCTAATCTGCATATCTGTCACAACTTTACTCGTTATTCTACTTCCGCATTTCCTTTTACCTTGCAGAGGCAAGGGTATTTCGCCGATAAACCACCAGCCACGCAACTTTTTACTCGTTTTGTTATAAAAATGCTATATAAATATATGTATCAATAAACCATATTAAAAATATATATTACTGTTATTTTTATATCTCGATTCAAATCTATCAAAAAAGCTTGGTAGCTCACAATAACTTTGATGATGATCTGCTCTGACGTATTTTTTTCGGCTTCAGCTCACCTTTCCTTCGATATTCGGCCGTTTGATCATCTTTTTCCAGGTCGTACGCATTGTTTCAAAGACTTTAGCGCATCGCGTGCTTTCACTTTTTTTAGGCTCAAATGATTTTTCAAAGTGGTTTTCACTGATCCCTGCGACATTACTATAAATTTCGACGAATGGGTTTTCGCGCAAAATTTAAATCAAAAAATCTTAATAGTTTTCGCGATTTTACTGTATACTTAAGGACCCACTGATGAAGAAGTGTTACGACTCAATATTAACTGGAAATGGGTATTTTAGATTATGATAAGACTAAGTGTTGTTTCCTCGTCCACATTGCGTATATCTCTCTTTTCCATTAATAACCAAATTCTTTTTTTAATACTCGAACATGTTCACTACTACCCTAATGGTTTTCAATGACACAATCACTGAACTTTAATGTGGATATGTTTCATTAAATATCGGAGTTAGATTACAAAAAGGGCTCCAATGCAAATACATAACTTTTTTGTTATAAAACAAGTTCCTGTTTAAATTTTATCGTGATCGTTCTACAAAACTTTATCAGTTTAACCATGCATTTTACTAGCTTATTTTTAATAGGTGACAAACATTTTTTTTTTAATTTCGGTTTGGTAGGAGGTATACTCTATTGCCATTTGCCTGCTTAATAATAACTAAGTACTAAAGACCTCGAAAGAAAACTTTCTTAATATTTCAACATGTGACCCCCTCAATAAGAAATTTGATTTGTAAACTCTCATGTTTCTTTATATGTATATACATTAAAAAATTAAATTTTGAAACAGTTGGCAATATTTTTTCCGTCTGCTTTTACGCGTACCTGGTATCACACTAAACAAATCATATTCAATCATTCACAATTGTGATTTATGATGCGAGCATGGCGATAGTTCGCTGCATTACAATTTTTAAGCAGTCGGGTTGGTTAATCTTTTTCCGTGCCTAAAGAAGATTCGCGATTGAAGTTGATACATTGGAAAATTATTTTAAAGTATCAGTAAGAGCAAGAGGGGTCGTAGATTTGTGTAAAATTGTTTAAATATTTTATATTTTTAAGATACTTGTAAAGCTGACCCTTGCTGAGTGATCTATTTTTAGTTAAGCTGTATGATATAGATGCCTACAAGCTCGAAATTTTCCATTTTTTTTTAACACATGCACTCAAATTAATACACTTCCGTCTGTGATTTATACCCTCCTCCCCTTATTTTCTTTTTACAATTGTCTGTTGCATCACAAAAGCCAGAGTTGAAATTGCTCATTGTGATTTTTATTGTTATTCCTTGCGAGCTTTCATATCCTTTGTTTCAGATATTCTTTAATAATGCCTTTCTCTGTATAATGGTTGGACTGCGCAAAGCACAACATCCTTCTTGGTAATATGTGTTTTAAGTGGGCGAATATCCTTGGGGACGTTATAATTAAATGGCTCTATGGTTGGTCTTTGATAATAATTGTATGTCTGCCAGGTAATTGGCCAAGGGACATTGTCACGAGAGGTTTAATTAATTGCGCATGCAACCAAACAGAAAACAAAATAGGAAAAAGGAAAGCAGATAGTAACAGTAAACAAAGCTTGAGAAGGGAAGGAAGGAAAACGAAGAGATTTTTATTTGGTTGCCGTCAAAACAAAGGTAGTAGTGTATATTAGCACACTTAGAGTGGTTCAGAGAAATATTTATATCTTGTTTTCGGTTTGCGTAAATTTTTATCTTAAAAGTGGTCCTAGATAAGAGGCTCCGCCCTGGACTATGTTGACTTTAAGGGCACCGGATTGATAGGACTTGTAGCAGTAAGTAATGTTATGACATAAGCTTTGAAATAGCACTTATATACCTACCTAAGAATTTATCTTACCTGACGCGATTTTCTATTGCGACTCTTAAATTTTAACACACACATAATCTTATTTTAAGCAAGTTCCTCTGCTGGTTGAAATTAGATATTTTTGATCAACCGGTGTTTAAAGATTCGACCACAGGAAAGCGTGAAGCTACACATTTGGTGGTAACGGCTCTACAAGACCTTACTATGTTTCTCGCTAGTAAACCAATTAATGGACAATTAGAGTGATATCGCTAGTATGTAGATTAGTTACACACTGCATAAGTTTTAAGGATTTAAGCATTTTAGAACAGCATTTATTACTTTAGAAATAAGGTGTTTAAAGTAATAAAATCACTTACTTTACTACGCAAACTCAATTTGTCAATTGCTAGAACTGACTTTAATTTCTCCATCAACAATCTTAGTATCTAAGAAAAGTGTCATATTTTATTAAGTGAAGGGAATAATTGCATAATAAGTAGAGAAAACCCTTATTCTACAACTTCATATTTCTGAGCTCGATTATACTGAAATACCTACATAGCTTCCTATTCAACACTCTTCTCAATTTAAGATGGTTTTTCCTTTGTACCTAGATCTCTTTCCCTAATTTCTTTCATCCATCTCTTATATTATTAGAAGTTATTGTCTACTACGACGTTTAAGGCCTTGCAGTTAAATAGTGTTGAAATAAAGTAATTCGTAGCCTCTTAATTGCTTGACTTACTTATTTCATGATATATCCAAGTAAACTGTAGTTATTTCTAAGTCAGTGTTCTATATGTAGGTCAAATTAGCACAACATGCCAAAACCAGAACCAATGGATATAGATCCATCTATGTCTAGATCATACCGAAGGGAAAATTACCCAAAGCCCCAACTAAACAATAACCATAAATACCAAAATTTTAGAAAACCATTGGCCAGTACAAGCCATCAAGCCAATATGAAGCAACCAAATAGATATATTTCAAATAAAAATATCCAAGGAATAAAACGACCAAGGGAAAGCAATTATAGCTTTCGCCCACAGGAGAAAACCCAGAAGATAAACAACATTAATGAGAGTCATTTTTTAGGCAAAGAGGGGATGAACACCCCTATCTAAAGCTCTATGACTCAAAAATAAAGAAAAGTTTAAAAGCTCTAGTCGATACAGGAGCAACCTCTTGCTACATTAAGCCTGGGGTTTATAATAACAAAAACGAACTAGTCATTTATATACGGATAAAAACCGTGAACGGCTATTCCATAATGAAGCATTATGGTAACCATATTTGGGGTCGAAGAAATTTTCTACGAAATAGAAGGTTTAGAATCAGATCTCCTTTTGGGATACGATTTCCTTAAAAAAATTGAGGCACTTATCGACGTGCCCAATAGGAAAATAAATTATATGGAAAGAAATAATAATAAAAATGAAGCAAACAGTATGAACATTTATTTTGAAAATAAAAATGGAGAAAACTTAAAAATCAAGGAAAAAAAAGTTTCTGCACATTTAACAGAGGGAAATATCGGTATAATAAAAAAAATTAAGGAACATAAAGATTCCGTAATACCATCCGAAGCAACTACCAGCAATATTATATTAAAAAAATTTATTTGGAAACAAAGAAGTTCTACAACGCCAGCTGATGATAATACCGGCATATTAAATAAAAGATATATTGTGGAACGAAAAAGTTCTACAATGCCAGCCGATGATAATACCGGCAAATTAAATAAAAAATATATTGTGGAACGAAGAAATTCTACAACGCCAGTCGAAGATAATGCCGACAATAAAATAAAAAAATATACTCCAAAAAAAGGAGGTATTAATATCTTAAAAATAAATAATTTCAATATTACCGATGAGAATAGTTTCGAAGAATTAACTGAGCTTCAAACACATGTAAAAGAAAAAATTGCTCAAATGTATACAGGCAAGAGTACAAGCTTCCCATTTCACCCTTACTTACTTATCAAAAATGGAGACGTTTCCATTTATGAAGAATATGGAGACATATTTCACATCACTAAATTAACAATCTTTGAAAATATAATAACAGAAGAAAAAATAACTTTTTATAACAATATGAAATATGGAATTGATAATAATGATAATTTAGAAATTTTGGAAATGGATAGCAGGAACTCCAGATCATGACGATTTCATAAAAATAAATGATAAATTAAATGATCTAACTATAAATAACAATAAACAATTTACTACAAATTCAGAATTTTTTAAAGTAATAACAGAATTAGCTGATACAATAAACAATATAAAAAGTGATAACACAGCCAATCAAAAGAAGAAAAAATCAATACATTATACATAAACTACAAAATATAATAAATACAATAACTTTTGGGAAAATAGGAATTTTAAATCCAACAATTTTACATTTTGATGAATTAAAAAACACAACCTATTACTAACATAATACAAGGACCATTACAGACTTAATGGACATTTCAAAATTTAAAATAGCACAAAAAAGAGATATAATTATACTTTATATCAAATACCCTAAAGTAGAATCAACATGTAAAAAATATGATGTGAGAGCCATAGCTCAATTAGATGGTAAGATTATAATTGATCAGAACATAACATATTGCAATAATAATTTTTTTAATATACAAAATTGTAAAACCGAAATTACAAAAACATATTGCAAATTAAATAAAAAACGTACATAAAAAACAAGGAAAATGTAAAAAACTAAAAGAGAAAAATTTCAAAATAGAAGAAATAAGACCAGGAGCAATATTAATTTCAGGAAAAATAATTGTAGACAATCAAACACTAACTGGGACGTATTTAATAACATTTGAAAATAATACAGTAATTAATAATCAAACTTATGAAAATATAGAAACAAAAATCTGGAATTATCTTAAAAATAACCATATCAATAATTTTGAAATTTTAGAATATATTGAAAAAACTAATAAACTGTTAAAATTAGATAATATAAACATTTTAGCAGAACGGAATAAGCATATCACAGTCCATTCATATTTTTGGTACATAATTTTAATCTTGGGAATACTTTTCATAACTTACATAATATTAAAATTCAAAAAATCTCGCGAAATTCCCAAACCAATAGAAAATGTGCAATTGCAAGAAGTCACATATAATGCTCTTTTAGATCAAATACATAACTTAACTCAAAATAATACCGCAACGGGGACGATTCATCTTAGGAAGGGGGGAGTTAATGACAGACTCCACACAGCCACTTGACCATAACTGTAAACAATATTGAATCTTTACACCTTATAGTTGTGCGGCCTCATAAATTAAAATAGAACTCGATATACTTTTTCCGTTCACACTATAATAAACCATTCTTATCTAAACAATATTTGTAGCCTTCTCAAGAAGGCATAATAAAACCAAAACAGAACACTTAACGTTCTGCCTAAAAATGCTGAATATGATATTAATGTAAATTGACACTTTCTTTGTTTCAAACTAAACTTCAATATGTAATAACTTTAAGTAAATAATAAGTAAATGTGTAAATATTAGTAACTTGGAAATAAAAGATAGATTTTGTCTCCGGCGAACCAGTGGACACGACGTGTTTCATTTTTTCTGCGCGTTGGCAGATAGAAAAAATATATTTTTTTACAAAATCCCGCGATACGGGAATTAATTTGCATCCTACTTGCGACTAAACATTCCGATGGTGAGTGATGTTAAAATGCAACTGCCATGACGGCAATATGCCACATATTATTTTAGATGCTATACTCGTACGCAATTAAAGCTGGGTTGAGTAGGTATGTGAGGCACCATCGCGTGAAGAGTCTACAGGAAATAACTTTAAAATGCTTTAAAAACGAACGATAAGACTAATGAAGTGAGAAGGATCAAGAGCGTACACAAAAAGGGACCAAATATGCAACAGCAACAACTACAATAATAACTAACAGCGGCCGTAAAAACCTAACGAATAGGAAATTTGTGGACTAGTGGGTGTGCATATTGGTATACCCAACGTTTAGCAACGAAGTTGCACTTTGTGCCTAACGCCATTGAAACTTTAAATGAAGAGCAACATGAGCGCAGCCACATATTGTCAAGTGAATTTTCAATTGACATTTATCCTTCTAAACTTTTTGCATAGTTACACCTCCACAACGCATCGTTTATTTAAGTTGACATTCCTCTGCAAGGAAGCAATATTTTCGATCATTTTGGGAAATTGGAAATGAAATTATTACTTTGTCCTGTACACATGTTCAATTAAAAGGGTGAATTTAAGCTGTATAAATAAGTGTTTGATTATTCGCTGATTAAGTCTTTAATATATTTTTAAAAGTGCTTTGAACATCTGTAACTGTTTCACTTCATACGACGCGATCAGGTGGTATTGAAACAGTGTAACTATTCTAACGGCATATTATCATAATAAAAATGTGACAAGAAGCAAATTGAAAAAGTCCCCGCCATTTTATTAATGTAACAAAAAATTTAGATTAGGAATAATATTACCTTAATATACTAAATTTAATAATGCAGTAGATTTTGTTTGTTTTTATATTATGGTTATATACACAAATTCATATGGGAAAGGACAACTACAAATCGACTATATTAGTTTTTCGGCCATATATGGACTTCGCAGGCTCCTGCCGGCAAAGAGGGAAGACCACGCAAAATACTACGCACATATACATATACTCACACAAACGCATCAACGCCGGAGTGCAGCACTTTAATCCGCTAAACCTAACCTACTCCCAACTCCAGACTCTCCCACGGAACCACCTGATTAGGTATTACTTCGTGGGAGTGATATGGGATTTAAGTCTCTTCTATGGCACAAACTGACGGACGTTTACTCTGCTCTATATGTCGTAGTTTTGTCATGAATGAGGCCGCCGCTTCGCTGACCGCTCTCCAACTCTCAGTGGACTGACACATGATACATTTCCTACCGTAAAACTACCACCGAGTGTAGTTTTAATTTTTCCGTTGCACCTGTTAAGCGCGGACAATAAAAGAAAACATGCTCAGAGTCTTCACAGCACGGACAATTCGAACTAACGTCATGCTAAGGTCTGTACAGATAGCTTCTTAGGAGGAAATCCAGGTCCCATGTCGTCTGTCGATCCAGGAATGGATATCCGGTATGAGTCTGTAGGTCCACCGTCCTTTGAGTGAGGTTTGCCATCGCTGCTGCCATATAGTTAAGCTTTTTACTCTCTCTCTTCTTTTGGCTCCTGTAGTTGGCTCTGATAATTTGTAAACTCGCTTGTATTCGTTAGCTTGGATGTCAATGGTCATCATATTGGCTATTACGTCGGCAGCATTGCTGAAACTTAAAATTTTACATATGCTTTGATGCCTAGCGCTTGGATCCATACTGGAGCCGCATATAATAAAACCGATATCATTACCTTTGCGAGTAAAAAACGCCGGCTGGAACGCACGCAGCTTTTATTTGACATTATTCTTGAGACATACCACTCCGAGCCGTTCGATATCAAACGAGGTTTCAGACAAGGCGACTACATTTCCTATGACTTTTTCAAACTGCTGCTGGAGAAAATAATTCGATCTGCAGAACTTAATTGAGCAGGTACAACCAGCTGCTGGCGTATACTAATGATATTGACCTAATTTCCGTCAATAACAGCGGCCTTAGTTCGCCTTTCTCCAGACTGGATAAGGAAAAATGAGCATAAGGCAGTGAAGAGGGCGAGACGAAATATCTCCTTCCATTAAACAAACAGTCGTCGCACTCGCGACTTGGCCTTCACGTCATTGTTGACAGTTATAACTTCGAAGTCGTAGATAATTTCGTGTTCCTTGGAATCAGCATTACCAGCAACAACAACGTCAGCCTCGAAACCCAATTCAGAATAACTCTTGCCAACAGGTGTTACTTCGGACTAAGTTCAAGCTTAGGTACCAATATTTAGACCGCGGTCCCAATAGTTGACTTAATATCGAAAATTTCGGTCAATTTGTGATATATATATGTTTAACTGAAATTAAAGGATAATCCTTCTCTAATAATGGTATATCTGTGTGTCAAAAATTGGTTGAATCGGACCCTGAGGCGCCATATACTTAATATAAAGATTTTCAATCTTCGGGGTGACTTTTTACTGCACATATCGGCAAATATGTGAGTTATCACAATGAAATTAAGAAGGCATGTTTTATTCATAACAGTGTACCTTTGTAAAATAAATAAGTTTTAGCGAAAACGTGGCTAACCCCAATATAACTATTATCAGGATTTTCGAACATCCGGCTGACTTTGTCTCTCTCTGTATGGTCGGTTTTGTACCTTAAAGTACGTATTACCGTGGATTTGGTTGTTGCAAGTTGCAAGAGTATAAAATGTTCAGTTGCACCCAAACTTAGCCCTTCCTTACTTTATCAGGATATATTTCATGAAATAGGGTTCATGAAGCACGCTATTGCGTTATAACCTTTGGCCTAGATTACCGTCCAAAAAAGAATCTATCACTGCTTATAATGGGTTAATTATATAGTCTTTCAGATACACGGGTTTTTCAATATTGGGAGTTATATCAGTCTAAGCCAAGGTAATAGGACCGACATTTTATATCATAAACAATACTTATCTTTCAAGATTGAAACAAAAACTTAAATTTTTTAATAAAATTGCATTGAAGATTTTGAATATTTGCTGGTATCAATTTCCATCTTTTTATTTTACCAATTTTCTCTACATTCTAGAACAAACATTGAAATGATCATATGTATTTCAAACCAATTCACATTAGTACCGGACAGATAAGGATAGCGCATTGTAGCATATTGTGATATACAAACTGCTTCAAGCCCTAAAAAGAAAATTGCAAAATGCACTCATGAAAACAAATAACCTACGCAATCATTTCAAAGAAAAACCTTATTTTTATTCAACTCTTAATTGGAAGCATCAATAATCTTAAGATAATAAATGATCATATGTCTGCAGTTACAGGGTGCTTCAATATTATTGACTGATTTAATTTATATAATGACTAAAATTAATTTGAATAATACTAAGTAACTGCATTTCAATCCAATAATGTATGTCTTGGATTATGGGAAAATAGTCATTCAAAGCCATCGCTAATATAGCTAAAATACGAAGCTTCTATTGACAAGCTTCTACAAAACTCGGGTTTATTCTACGTCAACAATAGTTTTAACAACACGTATGTCTATCAGTAGATTATGTGCTGCAAAATGTAATTTTAAATTTAATCTATAAGCTTGGATAGAGAACAATTACCGGATCTTCAGAATCAAAAATTTATTGACCTTCAATGGACTCAATGCTTTGATTTCAAAAAGCTGGTAATTCTTGGCGACCAGTAAAAAATTGTTATATAAAACCAAATTATCCCAGTCCTTTTAGGAATTATATATTTGTTAAATGGACTGCTTTTAATTACTAACGATTTCTTTCAGCGAAAAACCCACAAAAGGAATTGTAAGTAATTAATTGTAACTTATATTTCAGTTCCATTATAAACATTAGTCGATGGAAGCCTGTGTAGAATCTGCATACATGTCTAAGTAAGCGATCGACATACAAATGACTTGCAACCACACTTATCTTGATAAGAGAATTTTTTGTTAAGATTAATTTAATTGCAATCTTCACTAAATCTGCATTTGACGTAGCAGAACGAAGCATAAGAACAGAAAATAGTTGAACAAAGGAACTTTTATGACCGGACGCAAAAACACAATAGCACACTGGAGGAAACTTAATTAGTTTTCTGCAGTTAAAAGAATGTTAATTTTCGGAAGTGAGTTGGTACAAAAAAATATTGACGCAAAATACTTTTTCCTTAAGCAGTACGGAGGAAAAGAAAACAACAAACATCTCGTTTTATAGCATATTGGATAAATGATACGAAGAATGTGAGTTTTTAGACTTGTATGGAACGAAAGAAGAGAAAGGGATGCTTTTAATTTTAATCAAAGAAGCGAAAATTCGAATTCAAGCCCGGGTATACACCTACCTAGAGTGTTTCGATCTAGTGGCTAACAAGACTAGTCATCGTCAGCAATGTTGTTGAAATATTCAATAAATATAAATTCTTTGACTAAATTAAAGGCGAGGACAACGGTGCGTATACGTAACTTTTTATTTCGTCTATCTATTTCAATAAATAATTAACTCAGGGTACACATTTAAATTTGAGGTACTTCAAAATAACAATGGTAATCCGTTTGACAAGAAACCCATTAATTGCTATAAAAATGTAAAATAACTGGCGGCAGAATATTAAAATATATGTTGTGTGGGATGTAGGTATGATATTGATTAGTTAATTTGAATGGCAGCTACATATTCCAGTTCTGGATATTGCAAACTTGGTATCAAAATTAATTTACCATGATCAGGGTATAAAAATTGAGCAATTGAAAATAATTTGATGTGAATTCTCAAAATTCTTTATATATGAGCTAACTTACTTTATTAAGATAAGACAAGATTTACTCGTATAATATAAACTATCTAAGATGCAGCTGTTTATATTATGTATTCTTCTAAAAATTCGACATATCCAGTTGACGAATATAACAATTTTGTTTTCTAAAATGATTCCATCTATCAATATAACGTAAAATTATTTTTACGACTCAATGTTCGCTTGAAAATGGATATCTCAGAGTATAAGGGATTAAGTAGTGATCCTTAGAGCACGCGGTGGATACGTAACTTTTATGAATATGAACTAAATTAATTTGTCAATACTAGACCATATTCACATCGAGGTCTTAACCTCAGCCATTTTGGTATACCATAACACAAACACTTAACTCTAACTTAGATATATCTAATAGAATATCAAAATTAAGTCTATTGCAAAAAGTAGTCCATTGGGTATACGTATTTTTTCTTCCTGAAACCCGTTCGTGTTAAAATATTTATAAAATATATAAAAAATTTATTACAATTGTATTAAATATTAAATGACGCAATGGAAAAATTGGAGAATTGGGTACATAATATACTAATTTTATGAAAGGGCACCACTCTATCAAAAAGATATGCCGCTTTCTCAAACACCTTTCGTTAACCGCGTATTTTACCGGCTTGTTTTTAATATTTTGTTTATTTCAGTTTGGTTTGGGAAATACTATATTATTTCTCGATGCTTTATTAGAAAACGTTCATATAATACCACATTCTCAGGAGCCAAATATTAACCCATTAGGTCCCAATATTCCCATTTGGCAATTTGTACAAATAATGAAATTTTATCGAAAATCACCCATATATCGAACAGCCGATAACCAGTTACATTTTCTCACATTCCAGTTATATATTCTC